>JASPKZ010004177.1:1735000-2335000 GCA_030220185.1 Diploptera punctata | reverse complement strand
TTGAGGGATGTGTGTCCTCGCTTCTGCCAACTTCAATCTATTGCCACTGCAATGTCCACAGAACCCTCATTTCTGCTATAGCCACTTTTGCAGCTTCCTGCATAGAGTTCTCAGCCACTGTCTCAAGAGCACTTATAATATTATTGAATTTACAATAATTCACTGGTGGGTTTGAGATGTTCAGAATTGAGCATAGAATTTTTCCTGCTTCTAAGCCACCTCCAATACATCTCATGCCATAAACAAACCTCACATTTATTTCATCAATATTATCATTTTCTTTTGAGGTTTTGAAGCCATGTTCTTCTTTGCAGTTAGAACATGCTAGAATTAATTTAGATGCTAAACCATTTCTTTTGTTTACATCCTCAAACACTGACACAATCTTCTCCTTTACAATATTTACATACAACAAAACTTTTCAGTGCTTCTGAAAGTTGTTCCATGTCCACCAAATGAAAACCTGAACTTATTTTTTTACTATTTACACTAAATTCTGTACAATTATTATTTACAAAATATAACTTCCTTCTAGAAGCATTGGGTGGAGTTTCCCCATTTACATTCACACATCCACTTGTTGATGGGTTAGACATAACCTCATCTTCAACTTCCACTGTGGCACTACCACTACTATTTACAACACTAGGCCTATTTACATCACTCTGTTCTTTACTATTCTTTGCATTTTTACTTGCAGTGAATCTATTTTCATAAAACTTGTGTTTGCCAAACATTTTATCCTAGCCATGTTGGATAATATTACTAAACAAACATGTTCTCAGAAAACTGGGAAAATAAACAAAGGAAGTGAATGTTGCATTTTGCAGTGTTACCAATAGAAAGAGCAGAGTTTTCCCTGTAATTTGAGGGTGCATTTGCAAATGTAGCTCTTACAGTCTCTGAAATATGGGTCATAGAAAAATGTTAAAAATGGGCGTGTCAACAAAAAACAAGAGTTTTTAAATTTCAAAATAATAGGTCTTAAAAGGCATTTCAAACTTTTAAATAAACATATCTGTATTCCCAAGGGTTCATAGTACTCAAAAATGTACAAAAAAAACAAAAAGTCGTAATTTTGTCAAAAATAGGCAAAAGTGCTCCCCTTAACTAGAAAGTTTGTTGAATTTTTTTTTTTTCAAATGCCCCAAGTTTGTCTTTCGACATTCCTGGTTTCTCTCCTGGCATGGCGTAATTGTAACCCACTTCTGAGGTTGGGGCGCCTGGAAGGCAGGGTTACGTTGCCCCGATGATATGATGGGTGATGATAGTGGTGCGCCAGGAGAGTCCCTAATCCTAAACCTAACCTAAGATGAATATGAATGATGATGATTGCGATGGCCATATGATTTTGGGGACCGTTTGGGCCTTAAAGTTTTCCTGACATTTGTCTTACAGGTGAGGAAAAACTGTCCCGGCCGGGATCGAACCCGGGCCCGCTGCGTGACAAGGCAGCATGCTACCCCGAGACCACAGCGGTGGACAGTTTGTTGAATATTGAGTTTATATTTCTTAACATTCTTACCTCATATCTGTGATCTCATGGTAGTATGCTGCCTTGTCACACAGCGGGCCTGGGTTCGATTCCTGGTTAGGACAGACTCCTGGGTGAGGTTTTTTCCTCACCTGTAAGACAAATGTCAGGAAGCGTAGTGCCCAACGGTCCCCACAAATCATCATCCTTCATCAGTGTGGAAAACAACGGGAAGCTACTACACCTATAATTCCCTAGTAAAGCTGCAAAGCATAGCATGAAAATGCTATGCTTTGTAGCTTTACTAGGGAATTGTAGGTAGTTTCCCGTTGCTTTCCACACCGGTGAAGGAGGAGGATGATGATGATGGCCATATGATTTCGGGGACTGTTTAGGCCTTAAAGTTTTCCTGACATTTGTCTTACAGGTGAGGATAAACTCCGATAAAAACCTCACCCAGAAAAACTGCCCCGACTGGGGATCGAACCCGGGCCTGCTGCGTGACAAGGCAACATGCTACCTCGAGACCACAGCGGTGGACTAATTGGATATAAGAATATTAAAAAATACAAACTCAATTATTAAATTAAACCTCATAATGTTACTTCCTAATGATTTTAAAATAGTTTGTAATTAATTATACATGGTAGTGTGCTTTTTTTTTCTGGAAAGACTTAAAACAATGTTTTGTATGGTTTTATTAAATAAAAACAATAGGAATATCCTTAACAAGTTCATAAGCGCTGAATTTTCCTAATGAGTATCATTGATCACATGACTTTTATACTTTCTACATTAAAAACTGTAATTTTATAATTTTAAAATCAGAAAAAGTTCTTGGATTAACAGGGATTGTATGCCCCCTCTGTAAAATCTTCAAAGAGAAACAAATCCAAATATCAACAGTATTGACACTTTGTAGAATATAACAATCACCTGTAAGTTAATTGTATTTTTTTTCTGCAAACATATATACAGGGTGTTGCAAAAAACACACAATGGAGGTGAGGTATGTTGATCATTTTTTAATAAGATACCAATGTCCAGAAATGTTGCATTTTCACGCTATTACTAATTAACCTGTGATACGTGGCTTTGCAACAAGTCTGAGCTCCAGCTCACTTCGATGCCAATGTGAGGAGACATTTGGATACCATGTATCCAGGTCGATGGATTGGCAGAGGACTAGTCCCATGGACTCCGAGATCACCTGATCTTCACCTTCTTGACTACTTTTTGTGGGTCGATATGAAACAGTCTGTTTATCAGACTACATTAGAGTCACGTATGGATCTTATAGCTAGAATCCAAGCTTCTACAGAAATAATTCAAATGAGGCCAGGCGTATTTGAACGTGTGTGCCAATCACTACACTGCCGATGTACGCTCTGCAATGAGATGGGAGGTGGATATTTTGAAAACTTGATGTGACTGTGACAGTATTGTCAAGTACTGCTCGGGACCCAGCTCCGTGTGTCTGAAAGGAATTTGCTGACTCAGCTGTTAGTATTTGAGAAGCATAGAGGTGTACCTCCTCCCACTCCCCACACTTCTCCCTGCAAACACACAGAGCTTGGTCTCGAGCTGTACTGAGTCTTGAAATCCAACTTATGGAACTCTTGAAAAGTTAGTTACTGATAGTGTGAAAACGCATCATTTCTGGACATAGGTACCTTATTAAGAATTATCAACATATCTCAATATACCACCTCACCTCCATTGTCAGTGTTTTTTTGCTACATTGTATACATGGGCTTATTTTTGCCAGGTAATATAAAGCAATTATTATTATTATGTTATATGAATGGGTAAAAACCTTAATGGTATATATCTATAATAACATAGCCTATTTTAACTTTTATAGTCTCGAAATCACGATCAACTTAGAAAATATAGATGAGGAGAGGTAAGAAACATTTAATTTCAACATAGTCTATTGTTGAGCCATAGCCTCTCCTTTGTAAGGAGTTACTGGACCAAGTTAATTTTTAATTAGCTTATTTGCTCATGGATGGCATATGGTCAACACACTGACCCAATGAGATTCTAACAGGCTACTAAGGTATTACTAGGAAGTTGAGGTTGGTAAATTTTGCTTAGAGGATCCTTTTTATTAAGGCTTAAGGATCTTTTACTCTTCTTCTTCCTTTCCATGATTAGGTCAATGCAACCTGTTCCAGTCTCAATTCCATCGTTTCCTTGGCTGTCCCAAAGATCTTTTTCCATGTGGTTTGTAGGCGTTGATCTTTTTTGGTAATCTTGTATTGTCCATTCTGTCTAAATGTTCTTTCCATTGGTATTTGTGCTCGTCTAGTTTATCGAGTATTGAAAATATCTCCAGTTCATTTCTTATTGATTCATTGTGTAATCTATCCATGCGTGTACATCCTATTACGGATCTTGAAAATTGTAAGTACCCAAGATTCAGATCCATATAAAAGAACAGGAACAGCCATTATTTTATAAAACCTGAGCTGAGTTTCTCTTTGAGTCTTTCAGAGGGTTCTTCTTATGGTGCCACACATCATTACGTATCGGTTTAATTTATTGTGTACATCCCAATCGTAGCTATATGTTATACCTGGACCAAGATAGTTAAAGTGTGCTATCTCTTCTATTTCATAATTGATTACTATTGTTGCTCTGACTGGCACTTTGCCCTGAAAAGCCATAATTTTAGTTTTTGAAGTTGAGACTTTGAGATTATAATAGAGTCCTAATTGATTCAACATGTAAATGGCTCTTTGTAAATTATCCTCTGACTTCTGTATAATTACCAGGATCTTTTATGGGCCTGAAAATCTTCAGACATGGGGCCCATGGCTTAAAGTCTCTCCCGAAGGACTTGCTCCTTGGATTTTTACATCCTAAAAAAACTCATTGATCCCGGCCAAGTTTGAACACACAAACTCTTGAAACTAGAGGCAAGGAGCATAACTACTAGTCCACCGCAGTGACATTTATATGAAAATTGAGTTGAGTGTAGTTATTACATGTTACTGGATCCTACTACTTTCGAATGGCAGATTCAAGTATATGCTGTCTGATGGCAGATGAATACAACCGTTTTCATAGGTTTGATACCTACAGCAAATATTTATACTCATTTTTCTCCTAATAATCAAAGTGTAACTTATATACCATTATGGTTTTCACCCATTCATATACAGTGCTATTTTTCTAAAAAAAAACCGGGCACTCTTGCACTTGTTATAAAAGAGCAATAATTATGGATGTTTTCAATATAGCTGATTATTTTAAACGGTCATTCAATTAACAATTGTAAAATTATATTGTATTTAACATTTTAATAGTTTCCAAATAGCATCAGTTCATTACTAATGTATCTTCATGCTCTCTTCCTGTATGTACTCTTGGTGTCAATAGCAAGATGTTTGCCTTTCATAAACCAAGACCATACATAACCCATAGGTTGAAACAACTGCAATGGAGGACCAACTAACTTAATAAACAGACAGCTGACAGTATGAAGATACAATGATGGTCTTACAGGTGTGATAAGATTAATTTACAAAAAAACTCATTAACATTCACTACTGGATATAGGAATACATTTTACTGCATTGAGACGAGGGATGCTGACATTTTCTTCTCCGTCAAATAATCCCAAAATCCTCGTAAGTATCCCTCTTTCCAGAAGGCCAAAATGGTGACTTAAATTTTCACTATATGTTAATATTATTTACTTAATACAGGCTTTCCACTTTACAGCAGTTTGCCCTTGATTCCTGCTTTCCAGAGATTCCTATCTTCCCATTGTCCATCTTCCATACCCCTCTTCATCATAGCATCGTATATTCCCTCATACCATGCTCTTCTACTTCTCTCCCTCCTCCTTCTGCCTGGTACCATCCAATCCAACACCTGTTTAGGCCATTGGTCTTCCAACATCCGTTGTACATGTCCATACCACTGTAGAGCTCTCTTTGTTATCCTATCGATAACAGTTTCTTTTGCATACATTTCTTGTCTGATATATGTATGTTGAATATGTTGTAGCCTGGATATTCTCATACTTCTCCGTAATCCATCCATTTCTGTCGCCAAGATTCTTTTCTGCATCCTTTCATTTATTGTCCAGCTTTCTGATCCATATGTAAGTATACTTTCTATTATTGTCTGTATAATCTCTTTTTTGTTTTTTTGGTCAAATTTCTATTCCATAAAAGACATTCTGGGATCTAATCGCCTTCCTTGCACAATTTACTCTGTTAATAATATCTTTTTCACAAGTACCAGATTTATCTATTATATATCCAAGATATTTAAATTCTTCAACACGTTTAATTATCATATTATTTATTTGTAGGTCTTTTGAATTTGCTCCAATTACCATATATTCTGTTTTAATATCATTTATCTTCAGTCCACCTACCTCAAATGCATCTACCAACTTTCTAATCATATATTCTATATCTTCCTTATCTTGTCCTATTATAATCTGGTCATCAGCGAATAATAAATTGTGCAGTAAATGGCCATTAATGTTGATTCCCATTCCCCTACATGACTTATTCAATTTCATTAATACATCTTCTAAATATATCTTGAACAATGTTGGTGACATCCCGCATCCTTGTCTTAATCCTTTTGTTATATCAAATTCTGAGGATACTCTATTTCCAACCTTAATACTTGCTTTACAATCATACATTTTTTTTATAAAATGTATTAGAGACTTAGGTATTCCAAACTTCTCCATTGCCACCCAAAGCTTGTTGATGGGTACAGAGTCATATGCCTTTTCCAGGTCTATAAATGCCATATGAACTTTTTTTCCTTTAGCCAACATCTTTTCTGTTATCTGCCTGATCACAAATATATTATCAAGGCAACATTTACCTGCTGTGAAACCTGTTTGTTCTTCTGATATTCTATTTTGTATTAGTTCCTCCAATCTAATTTTAATAATTGTACTTAACATTCTACTAATTGCTGCCATAACACTGATCCCTCTATAGTTTGATGGATCTCTTTTATTCCCTTTATTTTTGTATATTGCACTAATATACGATAACTTCCACTCATCTGGAATAGGATCTCCTTCTATCACTTGGTTAAAAAGTCTAGTTAAAACTCTTATATTCCTGAACCACGTTCCATGGTTATTCCTCCTGGACCTGCCACTTTTCCATTTTTTGCTGTTCTCAACACGTTTCTTACCTCCTCTTCTGTTATCATCATCATCGTCCTTTCAAGTATTAGGCCCAGTGGCCCGTTACGGTCTCCCGCTATCTCCGAAAAGGTCGACCCACAGATCTTCTGCCTCGAGGAATGTAGTGAAGAATTTGTTTTGGTATTCTGTGACGATCCATGCGCTGAATATGGGCTAGCCAATTGTTTCTATGTTCTTGGAGGTATTCAGATATAGGTACGATGTTTAACTCTCTGGCTATTGTTGAATTTCTTTGGTGGTCTAGAAGGCTATAACCTGCAGTTTGTCGCAGAAATTTCATCTCTGTGGCTGTAATATGACGATCATCCTGAGTTCTGATGGTCCAAGCTTCACTACCATAACAGATTATGGGTCTAGCGAGAATTTTATAGATTTTCATTCTTGTGTGTCTCTGCACTTTTGATGGTTTAAAAACTTGGTTGATAATTCTTAAAGCTTTATTATAGTTTTGTATTTTAAAGGATATATCACATTCCTCATTATAAGTTCGATTATATCTTAAGTATTTAAATGAATTAACTTGCTCTAATATTGAATTCTGAATACAAATTTTACTTCTTACTGGGAATTTCCCTTGAAAGGCCATAACTTTAGATTTTGTTGTTGATATTTCCATGTTAAATCGTTGGGCTATGATATTAAGATGATGAGTGGAATATTGTAATTCATCTTCATTATTGCCGAAAAGAGCCTGATCATCTGCATATAAGAGTGTGTCTAAAATTGTGTGTCTTGAGAGAGGAATATTACCATGAACTGTCAATCTCCAGTGTCTGATGATAGCATTAATGTATACATTAAATAGAGGTGGTGATAGAGGGCATCCTTGTCTGACTCCGCAATTTATATGTTTACAATCTGACAAATCTGTTCCTATTTGTACTGCTATGATGTTATTTTTATACAGATTAAAAATTGTTTGGATCAGTTGATTTGGTGTTCCATCATCAGTTAAGATATCTAATAGTTTTTGTCTGTCAACTCGATCAAATGCTTTGATGAAATCTATAAACGCTATATGTAGTTCTTTATTGAATTCTTTGTGCTTTTCGATAAGAAGTTTTAAGGTGAAGTAACCATCGGCACAGGATCTTCCCTTACGAAAACCATTTTGTTCTTCCCCTAAGTTTTCATAGTGTTTTTGTAATTTAGATGCTAGAATTTTTGTAAAAACTTTATATCCACTGTTAAGAAGGCTAATGCGTCGATAATTATTACAATCTTTGAGGTTACCTTTTTTTAAAAATTGGTATGATAATGACTTTCTGCCAAGATGAAGGTATGTCTTCTCCCAAGATTATTTTGTTTAGTAAGTGCAGAAATTTTTGTTTAAGAGTTTTGTCAGAATATTTAAACAATTCTATATGAAGTCCATCCTCACCAGGTGCTTTATTATTTTTACAGGACTTTAAAGCTGTGTCAAGTTCTGCTTCAGTGATATATAGAAATTTGTCGTTCTGAGATATGGGTAAATCAAAATTAGTCTGGGAGATGGACCATAAATTTTGAAAATATGTAACCCAAGTGGTTTTATCAATCAAATTTAATTTTACACTCTTGGCAAAGATTATTTAAAACTTTGTAAGTTTTTGGGTTAAGTTTGGTGAGATCTCTTTCTAGATTAGAGACGAAAGTGTCCCAATTTTCTGTGTCTTCTTCTGATTTCTCGTTTTGCAATAGCTCTTTTATGATGATAATCAATTTTGTCATTCAACAACCCAGTTGTTATATATTGTTTAAATGCTTGTCTTTTTTCAGCAATAATTTTTGCTATATCATCATTCCATTTTCGGAGACCTCTTTTCCTGTGCCATTTTAGTTTTGTCCCTAAACTTTCTAGAGCTGCTTTTCATAATATGTTACAGATGTTATTCCATTCTTCTTCTATGGAATTTGAGGTATCAGAATTAATTGTGTGTGATTTTGTTCTTTGTTGGTATAACCATTGAATACTATCTTGCTGTAAAAGGCCAACTTTAAAGATGTGTTTTTCCTGATAACGTGGTTTACATTTCGAATGTTTTATATAACATGGAGGGAAGCGACAGGTGGAGACAAGCAGAAAATGATCTGTTTCCAGTTCAAGACTCCTGAAAACTCTGGTATCCAGAACATAGTTAAAAAGTTTACGATTAGTTAGTACATAATCTATAATTGACTGAGAATTCCGAGCAGACCATGTATATTTATGGCAGTCTTTATGTTGAAAAAATGTGTTTGTAATTGGAAAGTTATTATAGGTAGCAAAGTCAATTAATCTTCTACCATTTGATTGATGGTTTGTTCACCATAAGTACTAATAATAGAATGTATGTTAGTTGTACCTACTCTAGCGTTGAGATCTCCCATCAAAACTATAAAATCATTTGGATTAACTTTGTCTATGACATCCTGTAGCATTGAGTAAAAATTATCACTTTCTGTCTCTTCACCATTTACTGGTGCATAAACTCCAATTACTGTCAAATATCCACGATTTATTTTTAATCTAATTTGAATAATTCTTTCATTCCAGAAAGTGTAGTCATCAATCTTACGTTCAAGAGATTTGTGTACCATTAGGGCTTCTCCTCTTTTTGATCTTTCATTACTAGGTACACCACAATAGATTTGTAAATAATTATTAATCATTCGGGTCCCTCTTAAATTTCTTTTTAGTTTCTGTTATGGCGGCTATCTTTATTGACATTTGATTAAGAATTTCCTCTTCTGTTATAGGTTCTATTAAGTCACCCTTTCCATTATCCAGTGTAGCATAATCTATAAATGCTCTCCTAGTTTCTGTTAAAAGCATTTAAAAATATTCCTGAAGAGTTTTCATTGGTACTAAATTAAAACTATTTGTCATATTATCATTTCGCATGTTTATAATTGTCCTCCATGCTTGGGCTGACTTTGAATAGCCTACTGTATGCTCGATTTCTCCACATACCCTATTCCACATTTCTTTTTTATGTTTCCTGACTTCTGCTTTAACCTTTCTTTTAAGTAGGCCTATGTTATAACTTTGATAATCTTCATCTTTCTTGGAACTTAAATATTTTTGATATGCATTTTTCTTTTCTGTTATGATATCAAGTATTTCCTTATTCACCCAATAGTTTTTATGGTGTTCATCATTTCCCAGACGAAGTGCTTCTCTTGCTGCTTCATGTATATATTTTTTCAAATGTTCATAAGTAATGACAGAGTTCCAATCTTCATCAAATTTTAATTTCTCGGTGAGGCGTTGGGCATATAGATTTTTAATACTCTCATCTTGTAGTAAATGTAGAATATATCTACATTTTTCTAATTCATTTTCTATTTCTATATTTTGATCTTTATTTACCTTTTGCCTGTTTATAGGGCATACTATCCTAGTTGACAGCATATAATGATCCGTTCCACATTTGGGTCCTCGATTCACTCTAACATCTTGAACTATAATATTTCTCTGTTTCCTCACTATTACATAATCTATTATCGATCTTAGACCTTTAGTGCGTTGTTCCCAAATATATCTATGGATGTCCCGATGTTTAAACATCAAATTCATAATAATTAGGTCATTCACTTTGCATTCTTCTTTTAAACGTTGTCCATTTTAATTCTCAATATCTTCTCCATATGGACCAACAATGTCACCTGTCCCCTTTCCAACTCTGCTATTCAAATCTCCCATTATTATTAATTCCTTCTTTTGGGAAATCTTTTCTACCAATGCAGTAAATTTTTCAAAGTATTGCTCCTTTATTACTTGTGATGCATCGTTTGTTGGGGCATATGTACCTATTATTACTAATTCTTTCCCATACATTGTTATTTCCACAACTATAAATCTTTCTTCTATTTGTTTTCTTGAGGATGTTAATATTAAAAAATTAATTAAAATCAAACATTTGCATTAAAATAACTGTAAAGGGTTCCTCACAAATGAAATTTGTAACAGGAGCTTAGATGCTAGTCTTACATTCATCAGATGAGTGCCTGGCCTGTATGTGACTGACATTCAACTTCCTCTCAAGATCTTTCTGTCCCAGGTGGCAAGTCTTGTAACAGTTCTTTCTGATATGGTTCAGGATTCATTGCCATACACTACAACAGGTTTAATAATTGTTTTATATATTCTTATTTTAATTTTCTTATATATATATCTAAATTGAATAATTTTGTTCAGAGATCTTAAACATCGGTTACCTGCTGCTAGTTTTTCTTTTATTTCAATTAAGGGGGGTTATGGGTGAAATTTCTATTTTCTACAGTTTTTAAGCTACAAACTTGATTTTTTGTACATGCTTTCATGCCATAATAGGTAATATTATATTAAAGTTTCATCCTTCTAGGCTTAAAGGTTTTTGAGTTATTGAAGAAAATCCATTTAAAAATTTGCATATTACAATTTTTAATAAGTCCCATAATTTTTTAGTAAAATTTTGAATTTTTTTCTACACGACCACTGACTTATTTAGAACAACACTGTGCATTAACTTTTTTATATCATAACAAAGGAAGAAAAAAAATATATACATCCTCTGCCTATGAATTTTTTTTTTAATTACTACAGTTTTATTTAAAAACTATCAATGTTGTTTCAAAATCCATGCATAGAATTATTAGCCATAGTGTGTGGGACATGCAGTTAAAAGTTTGTGCTTCTATCATTAAATTTGTCAATGCTATTATGATTTGAATGTATTGAAATGCAATGAAAATTGGAAAAGCCAATTTGAAAATTTGCATGCAGTTAAATTAGAATAGCATACATGCCCTCCTACAGTCATTAGGGAGACTCACAAGCGCCATAGGACACTGAAACTTCGCCAACTTATACTTTAAGGTATGTAGTATTTCTTAATACAAAAAACAAAAAATGTTAAATTTGACCGAAAATTTCACCCATCACCCCCTAAATATATCATTATTTCTGGATACCATGGATCCTAGGTACTTAAAATTCTGTACTTCTTCATATGTCCGTCCAGTTAATATTCTGTTAATTCCTCCAACATCATAGTTTATTTGTTAAATATTTAGTTTTTTCAGTGTTGATTGCTAGTCCTATTAGTATTGCCTGATTTTTCCATTTGAGTTAAAATATAATTTAAAGTGTTTAAATCTCTTGACAAAAGAACAATGTCATCAGCATACATTGGCGTAGCCAGCATTGGATTAAGGGGGGGTGCATTTTTTTTTATTCCGACTGCATGCCTTCTGGGTTCAAACGAACAAATTAAAAATACAAAATACTACCTTTATTTTTTAAACTAAGCTCAATATATTTCGGAAGAAAACTACAGCGCTATTGAAGAGGAAATATGAAGGATAATAGTGAAATAACTGCAGAATTTTTATGCTTGTCGAATTGAATTTTTTGTCAAGAATACTTATTTTTTATACCTAATTGTATTCAAACTATTAGCTATAATGTTAGCCACTAATACCGGTAAAGTACAACTACACACACAGTTCGACTAGGCTTTTCGTTTGAGAACATTTTTAAGTACATTTTCTTTTAATTTTTCAATATCATTTTTAATAAGTTTTTTCTTTCAGACCGAGCATACATAGATCATTAAGGCAATTTTCTGTCATTGTAGAACGGCACCATGTCTTCACTCGACGCCGTAATGCATGGTAAAGACAGACATTACAATTGCTTTATAGATGGATGGGAAAAAACGCACTCGTCCACGATGTTAACGAAATCACCTTCTTTTATCCTTGTCACTTCGTTTCATCCACACACGGTGTCATAGTTCAATTTCAGTGGAAAAACCCTCGATTTTATAATACTCTGAAATTTTGCTAGCCGTAGCTTGGGCATCTTTCAGACAATTTTTAGGTTCTAAGGGTGCAACATTTGAAGTTCAAAAGCAGAACCTGTTGTTCTCCAAATCTGTTTGACAAAGCTGTGTGAAATCAATCCAAGTAGGGATTTATGATGGTCATCTTAAAGTAATCTTCTGTATTATATTGTGGATTAGCTCGATGTGTTTGCTTATTGGATATTCTTGGTAGTGTGATTTCTACACCTAGCTCTGATGCAATAGTCTCCACCTCTTCCATGATGCCTTCGGAGATCTCATAACCTTTTTTGCGATCTGTTAACATGCTTTTAATGCTTTCAGCATGGGTCATGCATTTAATTAAATGTATAGCCTCGGTAAGCAGCGAATTAACGGCAGGTTCCAAATAACTAAAATGTTTTGCAGTCAGACACAAACTGTAGCAGTAAGCAACTGATCAGCTTGTTTTCGGCTTGGTGTGTTTCTTTCCATGGCAATACATTTTAGGTCGTTCATCAATTCCAAAAAGTGTTTCTTAAATATCCCAATACTTTTATATTTTTGCTATCATCGTGTTTTGCAGAGCATGGTGTTGCTTGGGACGTGCTGTCTTCTCAACGGCGACTCCTGAAAAAAGTTTATAATATCCTCGTGTTTCTCACCTCGGTCACACTATTCAAATAATTTACCACAAGATTAATTTTGTGGCTCGCGCAGAGGAAATGAATACCTTTGGGGGGAAAAAAACTCGCGCATACGTGTCTGGACGCCGTTGTCTTTTCCTGCCATTGTTGAGCAGCCGTCATAGCCCTGGCCGATACATTTGTACGGGTCAATGTCTTTTTATTTGAAAAAAAAACTCAATTTCTGCAGTAATTGATTGGGGGTCCATTATTTTCAGTTCAGCAAAGCCCAAAAACTCTTCTCAGTTTTATTCAATTTCTCATAAAAAACGCTCACTAATGGACATTTTCTCCTTTCCAGAAATGTCACAGATTTTATCAGCTAAAACACTGTAAACGCTGTCATTTTTTAGATCATCCGCAATAATTTTCTTTACCTCAAATCACATAATTCAATCAATTCATTTTTAACTTGTGGAGAAAGCATTCTTGGCGTTTAAATGAGATTTTAAGCATATATCACCGGCATAAATTCTCCACTGAATCAAATCCCTGAAGACGCATTCGTCTGGTGTTTTACCCCTTAAATGCAAGCCACAGAAGACAATAGTATCCAAGATGGAAGAAAAATATGTCAAGTTATCATCCGCAATCTTCTTATAGCCATTTACAAGTTTTTTGGCTAACAGGGGCCTCACTTAAAAACAAGCGTGCTGACTACGCAGCTTCCATGTGCCAGCGGCTCTCACAATGTTTTTGGCGAATTCATGCATTTTGAAAAACTTCTGGAAGAGCCTTACCATGAATGACCCTTTAACGCTCCTCACAATGTGTGGGGAGAATAGAACAATACATACAGAGTGCACCTTTTGAGACTTACGGAATACTTTAGCCAGGATGGATACTGTTGGATCCAACAATGTTTGAATTTCCATTTTAAATGTTCAGCATCTTTGCTGAAATTGTAGCTTTCGGGTGGACTCCAGCAGTTTGTCAGAATTTTCACTTTACTCATTAGCTCTGTTCTCCCAAACCAGTTGCCAATGTCATTAGATGGGTAAATTGTAGGTAAATAATCTTCTTCGGATATGATGAATTCTAACATATCCGGGGGAAAAAATAATATTGCAATAATACAACTTGTGTAGGTAATTTTCTTATATCCATTTTTACGCATACACGCACGAATACGCGTAGTTCAACGTTAAAGCATGAGTCTAGAACCTTCCAGTAAAGAGTAGCTATGCAATTGTATAATTACTTGAGCCTATCAAACGTACTAGAAATACGAGACATAGGCATGGCGAACCTCTGACCAATCACGGTAAGTGGGCGTTGGGCCAATATAAGGCTGTAAAACAGGCATTCATTACAGAAGTGTGTACAGCCAATGAAGAGTCAAGGTCAGGCGAAGTTTCTACGAACGTCTAGGGGTCGAAAAACAAGCTCAGCTGAAATTCGAGAAGTGAATGCTGAGTTAGCCGTCCATAATAGAGGTCTAGAATTTACTGGCCCACTGGGACAGGTAATTGATAAATTGATATCATATCGATTGTGTTTAGTGGGTTTAACATTCATTTTTTTAAATATTTTTACATATATTTTTAACATTTTACACCTAATATCAGATAGAAAAAATCTCATTCTATCTAATGTTAATTGGTCGAAAATCAAGGGGGGTGCAAGAGCACTCCCCACACCCACCTCGCTACGCCCATATCAGCATATGTAAAGTATTGTCCGTATCTGTTAAATATTGAGCCACCAGGATTAATAGTAGTATTCCTCATTATCTTTTTCAAGCCAATATTAATGAATTGATTTTATTAAACACAATGTGTACATTTAGAATTTTCACCAGTCTTTTGTAATTTTGGTGAGAGGCTGAGTTCTGCTTTGGCATTTCATTAGGTGGTACCTGGAGCATGGCTCGTCGCAAAGCTTACATCTGCAGTCCTCCTTCGGGTCGTGGTATGACGGATTCTGACATATTTTCCAGTGGAAACCATGCGCGGCGAAGCGTGTGTATAGGTGGCGAAGTTGGAAGTTCGGTCCTTTCCACACATCGGTTTTCATTGTTTCTGTGTCGATTATTTCCATCGGTATTGCATTGGCTTTGTTTTGTCTCTCTTTGATGGCTTCTTTATATGCCTGGGTTTCTGGTAGATTGAAGCGAAGCTTGATGTCCTCAATGAAGTAGGATTCATGTGCTATTCTGTAGGCGTAGCTGTTTCTTGTGTACTTTGAGAGTGACAAGGCCCTCTTGAGATATCTGGCTTTGACATTCTCCAATTTCTTGAGGTTTTTCGCTGTTAGGTGAATCCAAATTATCTGAATACCATATGTGGCCGCTGGTGCTACCTTGAGTTGGAAGAGTGCCATCGCCGTTGGCAGGGACAGTCTCTCAAGCTTGGGGATGTCGAACATCGAATTTATTGCCGCTGTGGTCCTGTCTTGTATATGCATGGTGAACGTGGTTCCAGTGGTCTGCAGCGTCACCCCAGGTACTTAAAGTTGGGGACTATTTCTAGGGGCTGAGTCGCCGCACATAAAGTGGTCTTTTTTGATAATCTGCCTCCTCTTCTGAACTTCATTGCTTTTGTTTTGGAGCTATTTATTTCCATTGAATTTTCTGACGCCCATTTTCTGATATTCTTCATGGCCTCCTGCAGATCTTCAGGACTCTTGGAAAGGATGGCCATGTCATCGGCATACATTAATAGCTTTGTATTTCTTGAGTTTATAGCTTGTCCAATATCGGCCGTCATAATGTTAAAGAGGACTGGGCTCAGTGGGTCTCCTTGTAGGACTCCTCGTGTTTGAGCAATTTCTTTTGACATTGATATGCCATCGTAGATTGCTACATAGTTGGTGCTGAGAATCGATTTTATTGTCTCCAGTTCGCGACTTGACCTGCCAATATTAAAAAGTATTGTTGACAGTGAGTCACCTTGTCTAATCCCAGAAAAAGTAGTAAAATTTTCAGTGAATTTGTTTTGTCTTCCCACTTTATTAATTGTATCAAAAGGTGTCATTTTTGTGAGATTTATAAGTTTTTTTTTTTTGGGACACCAAATTCAGCTTGGAAAATATCAAAAGTATGTCGAAAATCGACGAATAGAAAATGTAATTTTGTATTATGTTCATGAAATTTTTCTAAGATCTGTCGTAAAGAGAATATATGATCAGTGGTGGATTTCCTTCTTTGTACTTGTACAATACAGTAATCCATAAGCTTAAAGCCATTAGCCATCCCCCAGTATATATATATATATATATATATAATGTTTGTAGTTTGGCAGTTGTGAGCACATAAGAAGCTGCACGCATGGCTGCATGGGATAGAACATTGCCGCAGGGATTGATCTATGATTGCCGCTCCAGCAGTGCCGGTAGTGTCTACTCTGGCATGCAAGAGGAAGAAAGGTATACATATATATACTACTCGAGTATTGTGCTAAAAAAACCGTGTGTACTCATATTCTTGAATTAATAAAGTTGTAGAATTAGATTATCCTGCTTCCAGCCATGGGCATAGCCAGCATTGGATTAAGGGGGGGTGCAATTTTTTTTCGACTGAGTACCTTCCGGGTACAAACGAATGAATAAAAACGCAAAATAATACTTTTATTTTTTAAACTAACTTCAATGTATTTTCCGAAGAATACTATAGCGTTACTGAAGAGGAAATACGATTAATAATAGTTAAATAATTGCAGAAATTTTAGGCTTGGCGAATTGCATTTTTTTTTGTCATGATTACTTCTTAATTTTTATACTTAATTGTATTGATACTATTAGCTATATTTTAGCTACTAATAAATTACAACTAAACACACAGTTCCACTTGCCTTTCCGTTTGAGAATATTTTTTTAGTAAGTTTTGTTTGAATTTTTCAATATTACTTTTAATACTTTTTTGTGCAGACTGAGCATACACAGGGCATTAAGGCGATTTTCTGTCATCGTAGAGCGGCAACATGTCTTCATTCTTCTTAGGGTGCTAAAAGTGCTTAAATCGACGCCGTAGTGCATGGTAAAGACAGGCATATTACAATTGCTTTTTTTGATGGATGGGAAAAAATCGTACTCGTCCATGATGTTAACGAAATCACATTTTTTCATCCATATACGGTACTATAGTTCAATTTCGGTGGACAAACCCTCGATTTTATAATACTCTGAAATTTTGATCGCTATTGCTTGGCATCTTTCATATATGTTTTTAGGTTCTTAGGGCCTGCAGCATTTGAAGTTCTAAAGCAGAACCCTGTTCTCCAAATCTGTCTGACAAGCCTACGTGAAAGGAATCCTAATAGGGATTTAAGATGGCCACCTTAAAGTAATCTTCGGGATATTGTGGATTACCTCGATGTATCTGCTTATTGGATATTCTTGGTAGTGTGGTTTCTACACCTAGATCAGAAGTAATAGTCTCCATCTCTTTCATGATGCCTTCGGAGATCTCATAACCTTTCTTGCAATGGTCTATTACCATGCTTTTAATGCTTTTAACATGGCCGTAGATTTAATTAAATCTATAGCCATGGCTTGCGGTGAATTAACGACAGGTTCCAAATCACTAAACTATTTTGTTATCAGGCGCAAACAAAATATGAAAGTACTTCTACTTGCAGCAGCATGCAACTGATCAGTTGGTTTTCGGCTTGTTGCGTTTCTTTCTACGACATTCAATTTCAGGTCGTTCATCAATTCCAAAAAATGTTTCTTATCCCAATACTTTTATATTTTTGCGACCAACGTGTTTCGCAGAGCATGGGAATGCTTGGGACGTGCTTGCCTTCTCAACGGCGACTCTCGAAAAAAGTTTATATCCTTAATTGTAGCTATCGTGTCTCTCACCTCGGGCACACTATTCAAATCATTTACCACAAGATTGATTTTGTGGCTCGCTCAGTGGAAGTAAATACCTTTAAGGAAAAAACTCGCGCAGACGTTTCTGGACCCCGTCTTTTTCTGCCATTGTTGAGCAGCCGTCATAGCCGTGGTCGACACATTTGTGCGGGTCAATCTATCTCTTTAGAAAACCTCAATTTCTGCAGCAATCCATTCTTTTCAGTTCAACAAAGACCAAAAACTTCTGCATTTTATTCAATTTCTCATAAAAAAACCGCACACCAATGGACAATTTATCCTTTCCAGAAATGTCACAGCTTTGATCACCTAAAACACTGTAAGCGCTGGCATTTTTTACATCATCCGCAATCGTTTTCTTCACTTCAAGTCACATAATGCAATCAATTCATTTTTAATTTGTGGAGAAAGGTAGGTAGCATTCTTAGCGTTTAAATGAGGTTTGAAGCTTATATCACCGGCATCAACTTTCCCTGAATCAGATCCCTCAAGACGCCTTCGTCCAGTATTATACCCCTTAAAGATAAGTCATACAAGCCACAGAAGATAATAGTATCCAAGATGGAAGACAAATATTTCAAGTTACCCGCCGCAATCTTCTTATAGCCACTTACGATTTTTTTGGCTAACAGGGACCTCGCTTAAAAACAAGCGTACCGACTGCGCAGCTTCCACATGCCAGCGCTCTCACAAAGTTTTTTTTTTTTTTTTTTTGCGAATTCACGCATTTTGAAAAACTTCTGGAAGAGCCTAACTATGAATGACCCTTTAACGCCCCTCACAATATGTGGGGAGAATAGAACACAATATATATAGAGTGCACCTTTGAGTCTTGAGGAATACTTTAGCCAGGGTGAATACTGTTGGATCCAACAATACTTGAATTTCCGTTTTAAATGTTAAGCATCTTTGCTGAAATTGTAGCTTTCGGGTGGACTCCAGCAGTTTGTCGGAATTTTCACTTTATCTTCTTTACTCATTAGCTCTTTTCTCCCGAACCAGTTGTCAATATCATTAGGTGGGTAATGGTGGGTAAATCATCATCTTCGGATGTGCTGAATTCTAAACTATCCAGAAAAAAATAATATTGCAATGATACAACTTGTGTAGGTACTTACCAAATAATTTTCTTATGTCCATTTTTACGCATACACGCACGAATACGCGCAATTCAACGTTAAAGCATGAGTCTAGAACCTTGGAGTAAAGAATATGTTAATTGGATAATTATTTGAGCGTATCGAACGTACTAGTGTGTGCGGCCAATGAAGAGTCGAGGTCAGGCGAAGCTTTTACAAGCATCTAGGCGTCGAAAAACAAACTCAGGTACTCAGCTGAAATTCGAGAATTGAATGTTGCATTAGCTATTCATAATAGATGTCTAGAATTTTCTAGTGTACTGGAGATGCTTATGTCCACTGGGACAAGTACTTGATAAATTGATATATCATATCGATTGGGTTTGGCGGGCTTAATGCTATATATATATATATAATATATATATATATATATATATATATATATATTAGTTTTTACGCCTAATTTAAGATAGAGGAAAATCTCATTATACAGTAAAACTTGCTCAAAACGGAATCGCATGGGACCAATTTTTTCCACATTGGACAAAATTCCGCATTATAAAAAACTAAAACTTATTAATAATCTTGGATTATAGAATGTCGTATATGTATTTTTATGTATCTTGGATTAATTGTAGTTCCGCTGCCGTTGAAAAGTAGAGTATAGTATGTATGAGTGACTTCGACAGTAACGCGCGAAAAAAAAACTATTTCGTCAGCGTTAAAAATGTCTCTTAGGCGCGTATCCTGAAATTCAAGTATGCAGTTTCTGATTTCACTCACTAACTACACCTTCGTCCGCGTTCTTTGATTCCCCGCAAATTTCATTCCAACTACATTGTGTCGTCTTTTAAAACTGTCCAGCCAACCTGAAGATTTCTTGAAATCGTTATTCCCTTATGGATTTAAGAAAAGCTAGAACTTGAGTTTGGAGAATTGGTCCGGAAATGTTTGGAGATTTATCTTCAATCACTTTCACTTTTTTGCTTAATCTATACAGTAAAAGCTCCTTATTCGCGGGGAATATGTTCCGGAAATATACCGCGAATATGGGTATAATAGGGGATACGTTCCAAGGTTACAGAATAAAATAAAAATTATCATAAGTAATGTCACGAGTGATTTCCAATTTATCTAGAGAATTTGGAAATCAAGAGTGGCATTTGTTAGGACTATTTAACGAATAAAATTAAGCTGTTTGCTCACAAATCATTTTTTAACTATATCTATTTTAAAATATTTATATATTTAACGGCGATGTTTGAAAACAAATGAGAAACGATAGGTACGCTTCTACTGCTTCTTTTGTCTATCACTGCAACCAGATCATACTATTTATTGCCAAAGGAACGCAATATTGTAAGAATGCTCTCTAGTGGAGAAAAAATGAAACACATAAAACTGTATATTAATTCATTTCTGATGTCGTATGATGTAAATATGACAATTATATTTTTCTGAATTGTTACCTGGGAAAAAATACATTTAAGAAAGTGCAAACAGTGGTTTCTTTTTTTGGTAGTATAATCAATTGCTACAAATGTTTTTATATTAACTCCCGCATGCGGCATGTGTTCACATTCATGCACTATATATACAATCTGGTAGCCGTATTTCTCGTGGGCTCAGTCACTGCAAAATAATGGTCAGACCTGTTCAGAATATTAAAAAGGAGGAGCCTTCTTTAATATGGTGATTATAACACTGATAAATATTTCGTGAAACACGACTCTGGTTGGTTGTAAAACAGAAATCATTGAAACGTGATTGGTCATTGAGTCCCATTTGGGGCATGAGTTAAATAGTCAAAGTAAAATAAATTATTGAGAGATTTTGAACAATTTCTATTAATTATTACTGTCAGGTTTAGGCAAGGACTTGACGAACTGAGTAATGTTTTCCTGTTTTGTCGCTTTTAAAAGATCGTTCAATGAATATTGATATTCAGCTGTGAATTCTGCGATATAATTCCTTATTTTGTCTTCGGGTTTCTTGATCCATTAACATTAAAATAGCGTGATATAAACGCAAACGACTCGCCAACGCGTATAAACGGCCAATCATTTTTAATTTAATTTAAGCGGCAACACTAATTTTATTTTATTTATTTGTTTTCCTTTTAGTCGACATTATAAACTGGGAACAAAGCACAAGAGACACGTGTTATTCAATCAAACTTATTGCAACGAACAAGTTGAAACAATAATATACGGATCATGGCGATGGAGGCATTTATCGAAATACATATCGGCATGTGAAATTGTGAAATACATCTTTTAACAATGAATTTTAGGGTCAGTGACAATTAGGTTTCTTTTGTTTTGATATTAATTTGTTATCCATTTGGTTTGAAACACTTGTAAAAGCTGTCTTGGCACATGCCTTCAATAAAATAAAAAATAATGCTGATGGTTAATATATATATACCTTTCCGCTTTATAAATTTTTTTCATGAATTGTGTAGAAATATCCTTCCGTTTCCGCGTTGGACAGATTTCGTTTTATGCAAAATAAATAACGTAAAATTACTATTATTTCGCCGGGACCAATAAATTTGTTCACATTGGACAGATTTCCGCATTATTTATGTTCCGGATTAAACAAGTTTTACTATATCTAGTGTTAATTGGTCGAAAATAAAGGTGCACCCACCTCGCTACGCCCATGCTTCCAGCTATTCTATTTTATTCTTTTCTTTCTTTTTTTATCCACAGGAAAATTAAACAATAACCCCAAGAAATAAATTCTGTGATGGCCTCCTTGCATTCCCAAGAAGTAAGTTCTGTGACTACAAGCGAACTTCAACAGCTTAAGTTTTCACAGCTGTCTCTCCGGGACTAAGTTAGAGTTAAGGAAAGAGATCGTTACCTGATATTCAAATATCTCAGCAACGCATAAGCGATAACAAGAAGTATATTCTTAGCTGTAATTCTGAATGATACCTACTGTGAAGTAAAAAGTGCACGGTTTTATTTCCCGTGTTTGCTGTTTGGAGGCAGTAGATGTAGAGTTGCCTCTTCCGTCAGGTACACCGTACCGAAGGACTCCTTCGCTGCATCTGCCGTTGAGGTCTTCACCGTAACCCTGGCAAGGGGCCCTCACAAGGTACTATCAGCTGGGCAACCGGGAGTGGTTGGAAGCACAGAAAGATTCTGCTTTCCAGACTGTTTTAGAAATTCGTAGGGATTTATTTATTAATTCTGTCGGAAAAAAGTGCATTTTTCTAAGCCTCCGATAGAGTATCGTATCTGCCTGTATGCCAGTTCGCAGTTATGAGAGTGTCCTGGGTGATGGAGCGTGGCGTTGAAGCTTATCTGGTCGGTCTGAGCTGCTGGTCTGCTGCTGCTGATGATGCCAAGCCAAGCCAAGAGGAAAAAAAAAAAAACCGCGGCAGCCGCGGATGCAGTCCGCGATCCCGCGAGACGAGGACGACCCGACCACACCCCCAGAATCCCATCCTCCAATGAGAAACGACCATTTTCGGGCTAAGCTGATGATTGGTTAGCGAGAATTTTGAATTTTGAAAATTGGATTAATAAAAAAATAAATGTAAAATTTATTCAATTTAGAATTGATTTATCACATATTAAAGTAATTTAACTGATTTGTAGGGAATTAAATTTACTGGTGGAGTCTAGGGATCCACTCCGACATTTACCTTATCGCCAAGGGGAACCACCTAAAACCTTGGCAGAGTGGTTTGAATTTATGAAAATATACGTTTTAAAACAATTAATTTGGAAAATAAATTTTGGACAAATTAATAAACAATTTAATGGAGTGTTGTCGAAATTATCAGCTTCTTCGGTTCTTTGGTGTATAGCCGGCGAAATCACCATTGATAGTCATTAATAGAGCGTTAATAATTTTGATATCTATTCATTCTTTCCATTTGGTCATCAGTGAAATCTCTATCGGTTGTAGAGCATCCAGATTCTTCGATATCTATGGTTTGACTCTCATAGTTTACATTGAAGCTTATTGAAATAAATGTACATCCAGCAATCACGTATTTCATTATACCATCAATTACTTGCCCTGTTATGTGTGCGTGAGAGGTTTGAACTCTTCTCGATTTTTTGGTCGGTAACGCAGTCGTCTGAGTGCTGACTTTTATCGCTTGCGCAGCAGTCTGAGTGCTGGCGTCAGCGTATTTTCCTTTCGTGCTGGGGTTCGAACCCGCACAGGTCCTCGGATTGCGAGGCCCTTTCTTTCCATGTCCTACGTGGCGCGGATTTTTTTCTTTTTATTTGTCCTTTTAGAGGTTTCAGTTTCAGGCAGAGGTGCCACTGGTGGCTCTACTCCGGCTGAGATATTTGAGGTTTGAATTTGGGACTTCAGCTTGAGGAGCGTCTGGCTCTACTCTTACTGTAGTATTTTGTCTCAACTCGGCAGGAGCGGGCTCTACTCGAACCGGTTGAGACTTTGGTTTAGTTTTCGCTGCGCGTCTGTATGACTCTATCTTCACTTTGTAAAAACAGAGTCTATTCAGCTTTAGAACCTCTCTGACTGTGGGTCCATCTACCAGAACTGACAAAACATTGGCAGCGGGCCCTTGGTCCTTCCGGAGATCATATTGACTACCGAAAGTGCCTCGAACCCGATACCTATTAGGTCTTCCTGGATCTCAGATGGACCCACGGAGGGGTCGATGCCTTTGATGACAGTTTTGAAAATGCATGCCTCTTTGGCTTGTTTACCACTTCGCAATGATGTATTTTACGCTGCAGCAGCAGCTGTTTGTATCTGTAATAGACCTGCATTGAAGCAGGCCTGACCCTGGTTCCGAGTCTAGTGACTTCGCAAGTGAATGCGTTAGGCTCGTGTTTGAATTCTCCATTCACAGCTGCTATTTGCGACGAGTATTCCCGTCGAATTAGCAGGGAAGGGGATTTTTCGCTTATGCGCTGGTTCCCCATCTCAGTATCACCGTGGGTCCCTCCACTCTTACGTGGTGAGTCCTCCGGTGGTAGAGAGACGAACAGATTAGAGCCTGTTTTATCGACAGCCGTTGCTGTCGTATTAGTAGCTGAGCATTTGGTGCTTTTACGCGTTCTAGCCGCGATTGGGAGCGTCGCTGTGGGATTGCCTACTTTGTTGCTGCACTTTGGCATGTTGAAGGTCCTTGTCGGTTGGGAGAATTTGGTCCACCGGTAAGGAGTTGCCCTGTTAAACGCCGTGGGAGATCGGCATAGCTAGGGGCTGAGGGGACAGGCGGCCTACTGCCTTGGGTATGGGAACTACCAGGGTAAGCGGGCAGGTTAGGACCCTCACCCTTCAGACCGGTTTGCTCTTTGCCGCGCAAGGCGCGGGCTTTGGTAGCGGGAGTCACTTCTCCAGCCGGCGCTGATGAGGCGAGGAACGCTGCTGCCGTAGAGCCCCTTCTTCACCGCTACCAGGAGATCCTTCTTCTTCCGCTGCTAGCTCAGCTCTCTCGCCTCAGCTGGACAAGCTGAACCAAGATTTTTTATACGAGGTGTTACTTCTTCCCTCACCATTTTTCAACCTGGTTTGGGACAGGCTATGGCGGGTTTTAATATGTTCTTTTTCCAAATCGTAGACCTTTTCCTAGCGTTTGTAGTATTTTGTTTCCGTCTTTGATCCGAGGCTTGATCCTTGGGTCTGCGATCAATGTATAAGATACACCTTGCAGTGGGTTGCTAACCGGTTTTCATGGCGGGTTTATTGTTCGTGGTTTCCTCTCTAGGTCGATTGCCTTCACCCAGCTCCAGAGTTCAGCCTGCCCCGTTTTATTTCGGAGTTGTCTCTCCTAGATGGATTGTCTTGCAGGACTAACGAACCCCATTCGCCCGTTTGTCAATCTACAAGGCAGTGGATGTAGAGGAAAACATTATTTGATAAAATACACAACACAGAAATTAGGGACAAATGTCATATTCAAGACATAACCAAATTTATTATAGATAGACGAAAATATTGGAAGGGTCATATAGAAAGGATGGAAGAAAACCGACTTGAAAAAAGAGCTAAAGAAGATAGACCAATGAACAAGAGGAAGACCAGCCAATAGATGGATAGACAGTGAATGCACATCCAATACGTCTTCCTCCGAGGAGTGATTTTGGAAATAAACAGGATGAAAATCCTACAATTTATGTTTAAGAAGAAGCTGTTTGGATGTGATGTAACGTGGACAAAATATGGTTTAGAAATATAAACAACATTAAAAAAAAGTAAAGAGAAGTCAAAAAGCACGAAATAGTTCACTGTCACTTATAGCAATTGTAAATATTAAGGAGAAACTTAGTGAGGCCTACAGGACTTTAAAATATAACAATTTGTCATATTAATTAATTAATTTATTTATTTATTGTTCTTTTAGGATTTTATCACGTTTCTGAATAAATTTTATTTTTATACCTGTCTCTTTTCGTTTACACAGTATTAAAATAAAGACTCTTTTTTTTTTCTGGTGCAGCACCCCCACTAATGTTATCTACGAACCGCCACTGATCGATAGCCTATATAAGGGATGGAACATGGAGATCCGCAATCGTGGTAGTGGCCGGGAGAGGATGGACTTGCAAGCTTGACAATGAAGCTCCTGTTTTCTCTTTATTCACTCCAAACTTCAGTCTTCTTTCTGGGTCTTTTCTTGAAACCTTCCCTATCAGTTGGACAAGGGTGTACAAAATAACTTGATATTCCCCAAACGTTATTTGACCTTATGTTTTGAGAGGATGACATTAACGTAATCTTCCTTATTTCTGTATCTCACCGAAACCAGTTTAACCGGGTCACAGAAAAAAAAAGTTTTGGCGCCAGTAGTTTGTACGACCCTGATCTATGATGATGGGACAAGTGAGTTATTTGGTGATACTCTTTACACATCTGTTGTGGCGCCAACATCATTTTATTAAATTTCTTGCCTTAACAGGACTTTTAATCAGAAGTTAATTTTCATAGAAATTTTCTATCTTGTGAAACGTTGCGTGATGCCAGCTTCTAGCTATATTGATTTGTTGTTGAATTTATATTCTCATTTCAGTGTATTTTAGTGAGTATTGTCACTTAATATTCTTAACGAATTTCGAAGGAATGAAGCTGTTCAGGTTGTTCTCATGGAAAAATAAAAAAATAAATTTGCGCCGATCTTATCTATTAGATCCCGAAAATGACATGATCAATATATATATATATATATATATAATATATATATATATATATATACTAGCTGGCCCGGCGAACGTCGTATCGCCTTTAAATATTTTTACGTTAATTTTTCCGATGTTTTAATAGTTATCTGCTATTCGGGGCGGAAACAAATCCAACAAATCAAAGATCATAAAAATCGGTCCAGCCGTTCTTCAGTTATAAATAGTATTACTAATCCGACTTTGTTTTATATATATATATAAGTCCAGGCCACGCGTTGCTGTGGCTAAGGTATACGTTAAATTATGTTGTAGTAAACTAAGTGAGAAATCTAAATCAGAAAGTTTTTGTCTTACACAATTTTTTAGTTCTGGTACGTTAACTACGCCCGGTATAAATATGGGTGGTGGTTTATGTGGAAGTGGTTTTGTTGATTGAGATGAATTTATGTTGTCTGCATTCTCAGTATCATCCATAAGTGTATCATAAGGATTATATACATTTATTGATGGAATATTTTGAGGAGGCTTGCTGATATCATTATACTTTAGTTTTTTTCTACGAACTTGTTGGCAGTTTGGATTCTCATCATCATCAAGAAGTCTCTGTATAGTAATATCATGTTGTGATATATTATAGTAATCTTGTTTTTCATTTAATTGAGGCATGGAGATTGTTTCTGTAATATTAGGCATATTATTATAACTAACAGACTTACTTACAGTTCTGTTATTCCGTTCCTTAGGACCTTCATATGTTTTTATAAATTGACATTCTTCTTAAATATAAGATTTATGTTACATAGGCCTATACCAATTTGTGTAAATTCACTTGATATCTTATCATTCATGGCATCTAGAACTGATTCGCCCTATTGTTCAATGTGGCCCTTCTCGGTCCAGTTAAATTTAAATTAAGTTGCTGTCTTTCCGCCAAAATTATCCTTCAATACTTAAACTAATACTTATACACGAAATTAATATTATTATCAATATATTGAAAATAAAATAAACACTGATCACACTTAAATTATGAAATAATCAATATTTGTAATTCAATTGAAATTCGCGTTTGCAACAAAAATCACAGCCACCTGGTTAAATAATAAATCAATTACCTTACACGTCCATCTGTTACAATCGTATGGAACTCACAGATAATTATAACTCTTTGTTAAATAATAAACAAATAATTTGCAATAAAAATAATGCGACTACAAATTTAGTTATAAACAACCGTAGGTCTCAAGTTGGATCAAACTGCACACAGTGTGCAAAATTTTATTAAAATCGGTTCAGTAGTTTAGGATTCCATCGCGGACAAACAACGTGACACGTAATATATATATATATATATATATATGTGTGTGTGTGTGTGTGTGTGTGTGTGTGTGTGTGTGTGTGTGTGTGTATGTGTGTGTGTCAACGTTCTAGCGGCCGCAAATTTTGTTTTATTAGATAAAAATTGGCATATACCAATACATTTAATAGAATAAGAATGAGTTTGTTAACCAGTAAAATCGAAGCATTAGGTGTATAAGCTCATCGAAAAATTAAAAATCGCTCTAGCAGTTGCAATTTTTTATGTTTTTCAACGAAACTCAGTATATGTTAAAATAAAACCAGGAAGGTATTCCTCAAAAATCAGCAAAATCCGGCCATTAGAAGCAGGGGTTTACCTTAAATCCGAAATTAAATATTGACTAGAACCGCCATGTCTGCTTCGACGCAACGTATACCAGTACCACACGGTTTATTTATCCCTTAAGTTACCGATGTACCCTATAAGGTACATTTATTTAATTTGTGTATTTTAAAGAAAGCAAAATAAAAAATGAATCAGTATATACGAGGCGTGTTTTTAAAATAAGTTCCGTTTTCAATTATATCCGTCACATCGCTGAAATCGTAATTTTTCGCATGCGTGTTTTCTTCTTCAATCCTCAGGCAAGCTGGACGCAGTTTCAGAGCTTCAGTCCGTGTGTGTCGTTAGTTGTGATCATTTGAAATGTTTAAAGTGATCGAGCACCCCGCCGACTGTGAGATACGGTCTGTTATCCGTTTCTTGAATGCGAGAAACATCAAACCAGCTGGCATTCATCGTCAGCTTAGTGAGGTGTATGATGAAGATGTCATTACTGATGGAATGGTCAGGAGATGGGTTAGGAAGTTCAACGAGGGCCGCGTCTCTGTGCACGACGAACAGCATACCGATCGGCCATCATTGATCAATGACTATTTGGTGCGTGCTGTCGATGAAAATATTCTTCCTACACCTCAAGACGTTCCTCGGTGGCGACGATGAAGTGAAAACAGCAGTGTGGGAGTGGTTCGTATCGCAGGCGAGCGGATTCTACAATGGGAGATAGAAAAACTTGTGCCCCGACTCGATAAATACCTCAATAATGGTGGAGATTATGGTGACTATTTAACTCATGCCCCAAATGGGAGTCAATGACCAATCACGTTTCAATGATTTCTGTTTTACACCAATCAGAGTCGTGTTTCACCAAATATTTATCAGTGTTATAATTACCATATTAAAGAAAGCTCCTCCTTACAATATTGCGTTCCTTTGGCAATAAATAGTATGATCTGGTTGGAGTGATAAACAAATGAAGCAGTAGAAGCGTACCTATCGTTTCTCATTTGTTTTCAAACATCGCCGTTTACATTAAATATATAAATATTTTAAAATAACTATAGTTAAATAATGATTTGTGAGTAAACAGCTTAATTTTATTCGTTAAATAGTCCTAACAAATGCCACTCTTGATTTCCAAATTCTCTAGATAAATTCACTCCTCACTTCGTGAGTCGTGAATTTATCGATAATTTGGAAATCACTCGTGGCATTACTTATGAAAAGTAATTGAAGTGTGGGGAATAAAATGCAACAAAAATAGTTTGTAAATATCCATCCATCCATAGTAATTATGCCCGAGGGCAGGTCCTTCACTGCAATCATAGCATTTTCATGCTATGCTTGCAGCTTTACTAGGGAATTTTAGGTGTGGTAGCTTCCCACACCGGTGAAGGATGATGATAAGGATGATGATGGTGGCCATATGATTTCGGGAATCGTTTGGGCCTTAAAGTTTTCCTGGCATTTGTCTTACAGGCGAGGAAAAATCCCGACAAAAACCTCACCCAGAAAAACTGTCCCGACCGGGGATCGAACCCGGGCCCGCTGCGTGACAAGGCAGCACGCTACCTCGAGACCACAGCGGTGGACTTATAAATATATACCCGTTTAATTACTACAGTTTTTCGGAACTTACTTTAAAAACACGCCTCGTAGTAAGTTTGTGTCAAATTATACAATAGGTAATAACTTACGGTTATCCGATTTGGTTCAACTCCAGTCCGGCACGTTTAAATAAGAATAAGAAATTGAGTTTCTCCAATTTAAGGGTTAACAAAAGATAATTGAAAAAATGGTGTGAATAGAAACTGTAGAAGGAAAAAGAGAACTTGGAAGAATGATAAAATGATAAAATGCAAAATAACTATAATCAAAGACAAAATAATACATATTTCAAATTTATGGAAAATGTAATGTAAACCAGCAAAATCAGATCATAACTTCGACTTGCTGAGAAATTCTCTTCGTTTACCGCACTTCCTGCATGACATACTTTATTTTTTATTGGAAATACACTTTTCATTAAATTGGGATGAAAATGGACAAAATTAAAAATATCAAAATAATTGTATGTTTGTGTAAAAATATATTCTATATATTATAGTGTTTTGTTATTACGAGGGTAAGTTAATATTTATCCGCAATGTAGTTTTATTGTGTCACTGGCAGCTCTCGTCGTGTTGCGCAGATGGCCAATGCGAGGTTTCATTGTCATTATTTCTGCGCAGGTTTGATGTTGCTAAAAGTTGTATCCGCTCTTAAAGTGATCCTCATCAAAACAAAACCATGTGACCTGCTCGCTTTTTATTGGTTATGGGCACCGACGTACGATGTAGATGCAATAAGTACGCGAAAAAGTAGTTCCCTTCATTAAATTAAAAACATGTCCTACGAATATACTTGTTATTCTTCGTGAATAAAAATAATGATATTTAAAACATAGAAAAATCATAAAGTATACAAAATCAGTAATTACAACTTAAAATAGTTTATTGCGAGTACTTATGGATGATGCATTTAAGTCATACTTAAGTCGATTCTGATGAAACAAAATGGCTGAAAGTGTTGAGTATTCCGTTGCTGTATCATCTAAATTTTTAAAATACAAGTCTGGCAAACCTTTGACTATTGGTCAAAAAACAGTTATTTTAAAATTTATTTCAATTTATGTGAAAAAATTCACCAGCTTTTTCGTAATCTACCCCATTCATCGATCACATGTTTTATATACTTCACACGTGTTCCCTGACAATGTGACAGCAATTGTGACGCGAATGGCGGAAGGATACAATTGACGTTTGTTTATGTTAGGATTACTCTAAGAGCGAATAAGATATGGGTTAATTCCATCGTCGCTACCTTGCCGTTAAATATGGTGCTGCACTTCGGTTTGCACCAAAGAAGAGCAATGTTCAGTTATCAGGCTTTATGGTCGGAAGGTGTGTCAGGGGCCGCAATCCACCAAAGACTTTCAGCACAATATGGGAACAGTGTATTGCTTCAATGGAGTGTCTACGAATGGATTGAAAAATTAAAAATGGTCGCACAAATGTTACGCATGCCAAAGGAGCCGGACGACTGTCTACAGAAAACTGATGCTTACAGTGTTTTTGGACTCACAATTCCCAATACTGGAACATTATCAGGAGAGGGGCAGAACAATAAACAGTGCGCGGTACAGCGATATGCTTACTGACAGCCTGAAGCCTGCAATTAGAAGCAAACGTCGAGGACTACTGTTGAAAGGTGTTGTGTTGTTGCACGACAATTCCCGTTCACATACTGCTGAAACGCTCCAGAAACTCAAGTTTGAAGTAATGACCCAGCCTCCGTGTAGTCCTAATCTTACCCCGTCTGACTACAACTTGTCTGGTCCACTCAAAGAGGCATTAAGGGGCCGTCGATTCACCTCGAACCAAGAAGTGAAGGAAGCGGTGCTTGCGTAGCTCGCTGCTCAGCCGAAAACCGTCTTTTCGGACGGCATAAGGAAACTTGTGCAACTGTAGACCAAGTGCGTTGAAAAGCAAGGGGACTATGTTGAAAAATGATGTTAATGTAAATTTCCTATTTGTATTGTAATAAAATGTATAACTACATTGCGGATAAATATTGACTTACCTTCGTAGTTAGAAGTGAAACTAACTTGGATTTTAACTATTTAATGACTGTAAATCTAACCCATCCTAAACCTAAATTCTGTGCTCTATTCATGATACCTAGAATATAACACGAGTCCTTTGATCAACATTACATCACCTTATTGATAAGAATAAGGTGATACAGGTAGTTGCTCAAGGTAAGTTATGTCTACGAGAAAGAAGACATTTTGAAATTTCAGTGTCACCCCAACGTTATGTAATAAGTATAATTATAGAAACATCACTGTTAAAGCAGTGAAATACGGCGCATGTTAAAACAACTTCAGAGATAGAAAAAAGAGTAAGTAATAATTTGTAAGGAATACAGGTCACTGAAGAAACAGTGCCAATAGAATCTGGAGTACTTGAAAAAAAAAGAAGAGAGAAACTATGCAAAATAACTAAAATCCAAGAAAAAATAATAAATATTTCAAATTTGTGGAAGATATAAAATTTGAATTTCTACCTAGAGTCAGTTTTTTTTTGAGATAAGGAAGGAAAATGTCGATTTTTTCTAAAGAAGGTAAATTGTGTACCTTTCACCATATACCGGTGGGGGGATAGGACACGTACAGAAATGACATATACAGAGTGTAAATGAAATATACCGCATAAATTTAACAACGTATAGAGGGGTATTATATAAGCATTTCTAATGGTCTACGAGGGAAAATGGGCGAGTTATAGGGAATCAAACTAAACGACATTTGATACAGATAAATCAACAGGAGAGCATACTAGGAGAGAAAATTATACTAGAATAACTTCATATCTTAGTATTAATTCCGAGATCCTGATTGCTAATAATTCATCAACAACGTTTATGAAATATTGGGTTTTCAAATTCCTTAAAATTACAATCGGAGTAGATGATTGCACGCCACTGCACTCTGGTTAGTAGAATCGGTACAATGTGAGCCTTAGTGCAGAGTTAAACACGCAGAATCTGTGTAGTTAACTTGTGGCTTAATGTTCAAAGTGATGGATTCAAGATTCGAACACTGATGGTTCAAATCACGGCAGGCGATTTTTTTCTCTCTCTCTTTCTGTCGTTCTTTCTTCACTGTGATATGTTGACACTGAAATTTGTTTAGTATGGGCTTGCACAAAATTCCTATACTCCTATTGTACACTGCGTGTATACTGTGATATGTTGACACTGAAATTTGTTTAGTATGGGCATGCGCAAAATTCCTATTCTCCTATTGTACACTGCGTGTATACTGTGATATGTTGACACTGAAATTTGTTTGGTATGGGCTTGCGCAAAATTCCTATTCTCCTATTGTACACTGCGTGTATACTGTGATATATTGACACTGAAATTTGTTTAGCATGGGCATGCGCAAAATTCCCATTCTTCTATTGATTACATTAACATCTGAATAGAAGTTATTTCAGTATCAATTCAGTTGCATACATGAAAGCATCATGGAACATCGTTACAGTTATGCTGAATTTGCCGATATGCATCTGATTTATGATGCAGCACAAGGTAATGGTGTAAGAGATGCTGCCTTGTACACGGAGCGGTATGTGGATAGACGCCATCCTCATCGAACAACCTTCGAGTCTGTTGATAGGCGTTGCGGGAGCATGGGAGTTGAAGGTAAACAGAGTAGACGTCGGTGTAAGACGTACGCGCCGCACTGCAGATTTTGAAGAAAATGTTCATAGGATGAAAGAGGAACCTTCTACTAGTTCTCGTGCTATCGGACGTGTAATGGGTACGAACCATCAAAGTATATGGGAAGTCCTGCATGAAGACCAGCTCTATCCCTTTCATCTGCAAGAAGTACACGTCTTACTGCCACTGGACTTCGCTCAACGGGCCCAATTTTGTAATTGGGCTTTGCTGCAGCCACCACACATCTTTTGCTCGGTATTATTCACTGATGAGGCAGTATTTAATAGGGATAGGTTGGTTCTGAACTCGAAGCACAGTCACGTGTGAGATTATGAAAATCCTCATGCCTTCTTCCAGAGGAGTCACCAGCAGAGATTTTCGATGAACGTATGGGTAGGCATAATTTCTGACTACATCTTTGGCCCCTAACTTCTTCCCTAGAGATTACATGGTGCAATTTATAAGACATTTTTAGAGCACGTCCTACCTACATTACTAGAAGAACTTCCTCTCCACATCAGGATTAACATGTGGTTTCAGCACGATGGAGCTCCTCCCCATTTCTGCCGGAATGTGCGAAATCATTTGGAAGGAGTGTATCGTGGCCGTTGGATAGGAAGAGGTAGTCCAACTGTAGTGCGGCCACCTCGCTCTCCAGATCTCAGTCTACTTGATTATTTTTGGTGGGGACATCGGAAAACACTGGTGTATGCGACCCCTGTTGATACAGAAGAACTGTTTGTTGCACGCATAATCGCAGCATGTGAAGTGATCCGTGAGACACCTAGTATCTAGAACGGGGTACGAGAATCCTTACTTTTTTTCTGGTTTACTCAAATGCATTGCTTTTATTTCCCAATAACATTATACCGCATATGCCATGTGTATATACACTATACCTCTTCATGTTATTAATCACTGCACTATAATTTATCTAAGTACATAATTACTGTACAGTATAATCACACATTTTATTTGCGAAACCTATTGCACTCTACAGTAATCGTATTATTATTATTATTATTATTATTATTATTATTATTACAACCTTTCAAACAATTGTCTATACAATACGTACATAGATAGTTTTGTAACTCGTGTACTGCGCCGACATTCCATTACTGTATTCTGTAAAATAATGAATAAACAATTAAACCAGAAGTAAATCTACGCACGTAACTAATTTACAGTACGTTCTTAATAAAGGAAGAAAAAAAGTGTACACGTACTGTAGGGAGTTTCGAACGTGATGCATAAATTTTATGTTTGCGTCTGTATTAGACTGCTATAACCACTGAGCTAAAGGCGTATGCTTGTTGCAAGTTACAGTCTCTGTATCATATTATTTCCATTTTAATTTAAAATAATTAATCAGTGGCGTTCCAACCATTTCACAAATTGAATCATAACTTGGACATTTTTATTCGTAGACCATTACTTCATTATCTCAAAATGCTTATATAATATCCCTCTATACGTAGTTAAATTTATGCGGTATAATTCATTTACACTGTATATATTGAAGGGAATGAAGAAGTAGATTTATATTGTATGGTATGAATAACCTAATATATAGATTATTTAATATCAAATATATTGGGGGGAAGCTGTCTCTATTTATCCCAGGTTACGGTATATACTTCTTTTTTACCGAAAAAGTGCCTCCCTGGAAGCTCAATGCCAGGGCCACCTCTGAATCAACGCTCTGTTCATTTATACATTCATACTAAAGAAGGCAAATATGAGATGGATGATTTTGATGGCCAGATTATGTTCAAAGATTATTTGGGCCTTAAAGTTTCATGACATTTGTCTTGGAGATGAGGAAAATCCCGAAATAAAAACCTCACCCGGGAAATTTATTCCGAGCGGGAATCTATTTCACGTCTTCTGGTTCTGAGAATAACGTGAGAAAACATCGATAGACGGGACAATATTAGCTTGGCTTATAATATATTACTACTATGTTAAAACGTAATGTCACTATTAACTGTAATAGTTACTATAGGCCAATTCCGTCTTTGTGAGACCTCTGCTGGTTACTTTTGGAAGGATGCCCCGCCCCAACGGGCCAAGTAATCGATTTTCTATGTTCGAAAATTCTGCAGAAACATTTTCGGTAAAATCTGGATAAAACTGGTAAAACTAGAATGTCGCTATCAATGAGTGCGCCAAATTCAAATAATCAAATAGCGTTAACAACGTTGCGCTTAGGGTACATTCTAATATTCTTGTAAAAACATAGATGCTTGTACTATTTTATGTTTTTGGTAATAAATATAAACTTAAACTTGCTTTGTTCAATTATCTAGTAATTATGACATAGAAAACACTCATTAGAATAATTAAAAATAAAGTTTTGTGTTGTGTTTCAAAGCAGTTTAACACACATTTTTTGAAAGGTGTCTATAAATTTAGAGTATGGAATGAATAATGGTTTTATACAAGTTATTTTGATTTCATTGTTTTAATAAGCTATAAGGGCAAATTGCCTTGTATTTGTGTGTAGGAATTGGTTTAAAGTGATATATAGTGCGCATGAACTATCAAATACTTCTATCTATACACAATACATATAAACATAATTTACGTAAAAGTGGTCTGCCGAAGTGGTGCGTAAATAATAATAAATAACTTTAATGCCATCTACCCGCCTAGCCCGGAACCTGAAGTGCAAAAAGTGTAGCGTAGCATTGGAACAAACAACGCAAAAAAAAGGGGGGGGTTATGATTATTGATTTAATATATTTTGCTGAAATTATTATTTTATTTTATATAGTATTTTATGTAACCGCGTTATAAAGACTTTAATGTAACTGAATATGTTCAAATAAAATATTTTTCTAGTAATTTTACAGCTACAGATAAACAGCTAAGATTTTCCACGTGCATATAGACCAACAATACTATAGTTATTTGCAAAATTGCAATCTACGATTCATTTTTTTATTGTCTAAATGAATGGCCACGGTCGCAATAGTCCTGATATTTTCAATTCTCATGCATTTTTTTATTTCATTCTTATTTACAAACGCTTTAATAATCAAGGCCATATAGCGTGTTCAATCTCTTGGTTGAATCCAATAGGTTGTGTGTGTGTGTGTATATATATATATATATATATATATATATATATATATCCATAGTAATTCTGCCCGAAGGCAGGTCCTTCACTGCAATCATAGCATTTTCATGCTATGCGTGCAGCTTTACTAGGGAATTGTAGTAGCTTCCCGTTGCTTTCCACACCGATGAAGGATGATGATAATAAGGATGATGGCCATATGATTTCGGGGACCGTTTGGGCCTCAAAGTTTTCCTGACATTTGTCTTACAGGTGAGGAAAAACCCCGATATAAACCTCACCCAGAAAAACTGTCCTGACCGGGGATCGAACCCGGGCCCGCTGCGTGACAAGGCAGCACGCTCCCTCGAGACCACAGCGGTGGAATATATATATATATATATATATATATATGTGTGTGTGTGTAATTATATTAAATGTTGAATTTATTCCTGGCAATGAAAGTCCAACCCAGAATTTGGATTGGAGGCTGAGAAAAACCTGGAAAAACCGAAGTCAGGTTGGTAGACACCGGGGTTTGAACCAGGAACTTCTCGAATTTGAGTCTCAAACTCGATCGATGTGAGGGATTTAATTTGTTTCTAGTTTGATATAAATTTCTTCTAGTATCACATGAATGGATTTTACACGGTACAGAACTTTCCGCACAATGGAACAAGATTGTACATTCCTTTCAGCTGATATGAATATCATGACTGAATTATGACCAATAAAACTGTTTTATTTAATTATTTTCAAATATTCCTAAATAAAATTCAAATGCTTCGGATCTTTAACTTACTCTCTAACATTGATGTTCGTATTAAGTCTAAAGATGATATGCATTTTGCTCGATACTCAACGATCTAATCAAATTTACCTTGACCATAGCGAATGTTTATGGACAAAATGAAGTTTGTAATTATTTTTATTATATGTAACTTTTTCGTGTCCTCTAAAACATGTTTATTTAAATAGCTGATAGAACTTGCAAGTTATGATACACCAATAAATTCTCATAAAAATGAAATAGTTTGTCAATGAATAAAGTTAAGAGTAGCCCGAAAAGCAATGGTTAGTTTAAATAACGAACACTTATAAAAATTGGAAAAAAAAAAAAAAACATTTTTCTTCTTATTCATAATTTGTAGGATTTTCATCCTGTTTATTTCCAAAATCGCTTATCGGAGGGAGACGTATTGGATATGAAAAAAATTGTAAAAACTCGCAAACATACGGTTTATTATTTAACCCTTTAAAATTAACTTTTCCCAAGTTTATAATTTAAATTTGCTGCGAACTTTGGAAAACAAGTAAAGTGACTGAAAATAAATTGCAAGCATTATGATTGAACCTATGTTTAAGAAAAATATTAAAAATCAAATGACCAGAAACGTTATCAAATTATTAATTATATAAAAAAGACAAAAAGGAAATTAAAATGGAAATAAAAGACGAAAATGGAACTTGATAGGACATATGTTAAGAAAAGATACTGAACCAGTTAAAAAAGTGGCGATGCGTTGGAATCCTCAGGGACAGAGAGGAATAAAAAGACCAAAACAAATTTGGTGAAGAACCAACGGGACGAAATTGCAGGGATATAAATAACTTGGAATGAAGTAAAGAATGTAAAACAAAATAGAATCAGTTGGAGACACTCTATGGATGGATGCCCTAAGCTCATCTAGGAGACTGAGGACGATATCAAGATTAAGTAAATGATAGCTTATAAGTATTAAGAAATGCATATTTTTTCTTCGTTTCTTATAGGTCTGTGCACCATCAAAATAAATAAATAGAAATCATTTTAAGGAATTAAAAAATAATTTTCACAAATATAGAAGTAGTCACTATCAAGTGAAGTTAATAAGTAATTGTTTTAAATGCTTTTGACCATATATATATATATATATATTTATGCACACTGCTTTTTAAATATATTTTAATGACATTAATATACAAATAAGGATTGCATTGAAAAGCGCACTTCGCTCAAAATACATATTATTATATTCTTTAATAAAATTATGCGTTACAGTAATTGAAAAAGTTTTAATATATACATATATTCACTCTAAAACATAATTGTTGCGATTGACAAATTTACAATTATATAAAAAAAATTTCAATATTGTTAATTCAGCAACTGCGCATCCCTTTCTTAAAAGTGGACTCAGCTGGTTTTATCATGGCGTGACATCTGGTGGTTGCAATGCAAATGTTAATCAATATAAGTTATTGGTTGTCTCCCGACCAATAAGGAAACTTCTTTAATGCTATTTGCCTTCGCTTCGTTGTATCTTTCTCCTGTCAGCCATTATCGTTTTGTTTGCCGGGTTGTGAAGTAAGTTATTGATTAGTAGCTTGTTTTTTCAAAATGAATTTTGGTTTTTGAAAAATTACGCTTTGGTTAAAGAGTTAATGAATGTAGAAATAGTCACACTAAAAGTTCGTATATTTATTTTTATTTGAATATTGTAGCTTATTTAAAAAATCCATCCTTTGTTTCAGGTGTGATTGGTGGCAAGTGACATTTGATCGTTGAAAGAAGAAAGTTGCTGCTGTATCATGTACAGCAACGGATTTTCAAATAATAACATGTACGTATGAAATTACAATGTTTCGGAATTTATTTAAGTGCAGTTTTCATATTAAAGTGATATAATTTTTAATATAATAATGTGGCATATTGATTGCAACAATTCCAGCTTTCTTTTTTTTTATAATAGGTCATTTCCCTTGCTTATAAGTTATAATGTTGTGGATGTACTGAGAAGTAATTCGTATTTATGCCCTACGAGCTAATTAATATCGTACTATGTTAGTAACAATTGGAATTGCCATGATGTGGAAAGGGAAAATAGTATTTATTGTATGCTCAATGTGCAATTAAAATTATATTATTGTACTTACGAAAGCCCATTCTGTATATTCCCAAAGCATGGTTGACAGATAATGCATGTGCGGAGTGTTATTTATTGCAAGAAAGTATACAAATGTTTGGAGCTATTCAGAAAACACTTAATACAGCTAAGAGCATAAAGTTTGGAATAATGAGAAATATGGTGACTGTCTTCTTAGCTATGTGCTAACTTAGGTAATCAAATAAAAATAATTTTGGGCCCTACATTCCAATAACTTACTCTATGCTTTTCCATACATTCTTCTGGCATTGCTGGACTACATACTTTGGATATGGTAGGTTTTATGCCTCTCACAATTCTACACTTACACTCTTATGCCACTGATGCACTAAACACTTGTAAACACGTTTTGTACTGTTTTAAACATTTTCCAATGATCTTCAAGCTTTCTATACAATATTTTATATTTATATATTTACGTAAAACATGATTGTGGATACATTACTTTCCCATGTTGTTCCAACGTTGCCACCATTTGAAAATAATTTCAAACTATATTTAGTGTTAGTGTACGTAAAATTAGTTTATAGTTCATTAAATAGTACGCATGTAAATTGCTTTGTTATGTTAGGAAATGGGAAGTTGGTTTACGTCCATTTTTTAAGCAATTGGGAATAAATAAATATGCATGTAAATTTTCTTTAGTTAGAAAATGGCAAGTTAGTTAACGTCCATTTTTTTTTTTTTTGCATTTGGAAATTTATTCCCAAAGTTGGTAACGCCGACTGCAGAGCCATCTACCGGATGCTATATTAACCATTACAGCAACTACTGCAACTCACGCATGCGCACTGCGATTCTGTGGAACTTAGAAGAATTCGTCTGAGACATATAACCGACTTTTCCCCCATTTTATAAACATTTCTTACAATTTTTAAATATTTATAAATTACGCGAAATTTGTGCATCGGGTTCTAGAAATGCGGAAATGCTTCATGTAACATCCACTAGGTGGCTCTCAAATCGGAGTTACCAACATTTGAAAATAATTTGAAATCATATTTAGTGTTAGTGTACGTAAAATTAGTTTATAGTTTATTGAATAATATGCATGTAAATTGTTTCGTTAGGTTGGGAAATGGGAAGTTGGTTTATGTCCATTTTTTTTAGCATTGGGAAATAAATATGCCTGTAAATTGTTTTCTTTGGTTAGGAAATGGCAAGTTAGTTTATGTCCATTTTTTTTAGCATTTGGGAATTTATTCCCAAAGTTGGTAATGCTGACTGCAGAGCCATCTACCGGAGGCTACATTAACCATCATGGCAACTCGTGCATGCGCACTGCGATTCTGTGGAACTTAGAAGAATTTGTGTCTGCCAAATAACTGACTTTTTCTATATTTTATTACAATTATTAAATAATTGGCTTAATTTCCACTATGGGATGCAAATATTAAAATACCATACACACATTCTTTATCTTCACTCTCTCAGGTTCATTTTTAATAACATTTACAAAAACATTTTAGAATACTTCATCCAATGAATTTTTCTAATTGCAACTATGTTTGAAATACTTTGACCTATGATTTTCCATACCACATTCTTGTAATACTTCGCTCTATGTACTTTTTCGTATTTATTGACATTTCATAATATTTTAAACGTTTTGCAACAATATTTATAACATTTTTGGATCATTATTTGTCGCTCATGAAGTTTCTACAGAATCGCAGTGTGCATGCTCTAGATGTGCAGATGTTTAATGCAACTTCTGCTACATGGCGGTGGAATTGGTGTCACAAACATTCAAAATTAATTCCAAACCATACTTTAAGAAATTAACCTTCATTTTGTTAGGTTCTGATGGGACAAGTTAGTGTACACAAGATTACTTAATAGTGTATTAAATACTATGCATGTAATTTATTTTGTTAAGTTAGGAAGAAGGAAGTCTACCTATTTACATCCATTTATTATTATTTGGGGATTTAATGCAACAGTCGGTAACACCTTTTTCACTGCCATCTTATGAAAGCTACATTAAACATTTGTGCATACGCACTGCGATTCTGTAGAACTTAGAAAAAACATGAGCGACAACTACTAGACTTTTTCCCTCATTATTTTACAATTAAATATTTATTGGCTCAATAGCAGTTTAACTCACCCTTGATTTTTCAGTTTATTGTTGTAAACTGTAGTTCTTCTGTATTTACTAGCACTTTTTTAATATTTTAGACGTTATTCAAACAATTTTTTGAAAAAGTCCAGTATTTGACGCACACAAATTCTTCTAAGTTCCACAGAATCGTAATGCGCATGCATGAGTTGCTATAATGGTTAATGTAGCTTACGGTAGATGGCTGTGCAGTCGGCATTACCAACTTTGGGAATGAATTCCCAAATGCTAAAAAAATGGACGTAAACTAACTTGCCATTTCCTAACCAAAGAAAACAATTTACATGCATATTATTTATTCCCAGATGCTTAAAAAAATGGACCTAAACCAACTTTCCATTTCCTAACCTAACAAAACAATTTACATGCATATTATTTAATAAACTATAAACTAATTTTACGTACACTAACACTAAATATGATTTCAAATTATTTTCAAATGTTGGTAACTCCGATTTGAGAGCCACCTAGCAGATGTTACATGAAGCATTTTCGCGTCTCTAGAACCCAATGCACAAATGTCACGTGTTATAAATATTTAAAAATCATAAAAAATGTTTACAAAATGGTTCCAAAATATTTAAAATAGTACGAAACGTATTATAAATGGTTGAAAAGTGTTTAGTGCATCAGTGGCATAAGAATGTAAGTGTAAAATTGTGTGTGCCAAGTAATGGACCACAGCCCAGTTTTTAAGTACTTAGTTAAATATGCAAAACACTAACATTATGACATTGTTAGACATACTGTTATGTTGATTGCTATTTTCTCTACAGAGTATATTACTTAGTCAATGATTTTCTCTCTTCTTCCAATGTTGTACCCAGCGATTACCTAAATTCTTGGCTTGGGACATGGATAGGGTTAGAAATCAATTTACTCTCATTTATCCCCATAATAACAAATCATAAAAATGTTTTTACAACAGAAGCCTCCTTAAAATATTTCTTAATTCAAGCACTGGCCTCATCAATTCTTTTATTTGTATTCAGATGAATCAATAATACCCAGCACATATTTGCCCATTTAGTTCCCCAGGGTACTCCCACTGGTGGGTTATCCCTGGTTGCAACGACATTAGGAAGAGATTTAGTGTAAATCCATTTTTAATAAATGTTTGGGAATTTGAATAATATTAATATAGGCCTATTTCTTTAAAATACATTTGGGGATTTATTGCAAAGATTGGTCATTCAAATTTCAGTGACGTGCTGCCATCTAGCGAAAGCTGTATAAACTTTAGTATATCAATGATAATCGTTAGTTGTATAAACTTCAGTATATCAATGATAATCGATATGTGACAAGTAATTGCAATAAAATCTAAACAAAGAATATGGTATACAGTAAAAGCTTCTTATTTGCGGGGGATATGTTCCTCAAATATACCGCGAATATGGAATGGTAATTTGTATGTGTATATAGGGGAGATGCTCCAAAGTTATATTATAAAATAAAAATTATCAAAATGAAATCAATTAATTTATATTAATTATTACTGTCAGGTTTAGGCAAGGACTTAAAGAACTTAGTATTTTTTTTCCTGTGCTGCCACTTTTAAAAGTTCTTTCAATTAAGGTTGATATTTAGCTGTGAATTCTGTGATAGAATTCCTTATTTTGACTTGGATTTCTTGATTAATTAACATTGAAACAGCGTGATATAGATGCAAATGACTTGCCAACACGTGTAAACGTTCAGGCATTTCTATTTTTACTTTAAGTGGCAACACTTAATTTTTTTTTTTTCCTTTTACTCGACATTATAAACTGGGAACAAAGCACAAGAGACACGTGTTATTGAAACAAAATTATTGCAATGCATAGAACCAATAATATAGTGATCGTGCTGAAGGAGGCATTTATCAAAGTACATATCGGCACATGAAATACAACAGCTTTTAACTATGAACTTTAGGGTTAGTGACAATAATATTTATTTTGTTTTCATATTTATTTGTCCATTTGGTTTGAATCACTTTGTAAAAGCCGCCTTGGCACCAGCCTGCAGTAAAAAAAACTGCTGATGGTTAATAAAGGACACTAATCCTTCTAATATACCGACTGGATCCGCAAATAGACATTTTTAGCTGCGAATACAGGAACTCTGTCACAATTTTTTTACCCGTGAATAAGGAGCTTTTACTGTATGTGTATTTGGTAATGTAGATTTGTTGTGTTTATTTACTAGAAATGTTGAACGATGAATGAACTAATTCAATTTAGTGAATGATATAACTTAAAACATGTAAGATGAAAGGAAACAAAAATAAAGTTAATTATGTGTTGAACATTGTAAGAAAACGTAACTGAAATGTAATCTAATTATTTAAAACAAATTATAGGTATGGTTTTGCTAATAAATATTTAGATTTAAATAGTTGTCCAAGGATCAAATAATTAATATTATTCAAATCCATTCATGAGTATGAACGTAGGTCAGTAATTACATTTTAGACTACACTTGTATATATTTAAATATTAGTTACAATGACTATTGTAGCATTGATGTGTGTGTGTTAGAATGGGCCATATGTTGCAAAATTGCAATTTTACTTATCTTAGAGAGTTTTATCTTGCATTACATCTTCTGGTGTTGCCAACTTATGCAAGTTCAGAAATTCCACCAGATAAACATTTAAATGTTAGTGATAGTTAATTATGAGTTAGGCTGTTTTCACTCACCTCATATTTGCAGACCTTATGTACTTCATTTGCTCTTAGAGTGATCCTAACATAAATGCCAATTGTATCCATCTGTCATTTGTGCCACAATTACTGTCATTTTGACAGGGAGCACATGTGAAGTATATAAGCCATGTGATATAAGTATGGTACGCAGTAAACTAACTTAATAAACAAAGTCAAATACTATATCACATACTTGATATTTTGTAGTTACTATTGATACAAGTAGTATGAATTTTAGCAGAATAAATAGCGGTTTCCACCAGGAGTGGTGGAATATGTCACTCTGTGTTCACATACCTGCCACTGCATTCTTCCTCATTTGTTTGATGTCAAACATAACGGGGTAGACTTGGGGAGAATGGGATCCTGTCACCACACTACTGGATATTTTTATATATGTCTTTAGAATTTGTGCCAAGGTTGAGGTTGACATTTATTTAAAATCACACAATTATTTTGGTAGACTTCTCCCGGGTTAAATATAAGTTATACAGTATACTCTAAACTCAATATTAAAGTAAGTCATATTAAAAAATCCCGTCTCCATAGCAAAATGTCATCGCGATCTGTAACAACATTTCTTTAATTTCTTTTAACAAATTCAAACCCGATTTCACACAATATTTTGTAAAATGTCGTTCTTTTAAAATCAGGCAGTTCTGAATCACTATTTACTTGTTTCAGTACTTTATCAACTGTAGGGGGTTCATTTTTTAAAAAAAATTATGCACTGCTATTCGAATTGCATTTACCACAAATTCATCACACTTATCAAAAGCATATTGCACATGTTTCCTTTTTTACTGGGAGTTACAACCTTACCACGTGTTTTTTTCTTTCCGAGCACTATTAATACTTGTATACGACACACTGGTAAACTCAGATGTTAAATTCACTACATATTTTACTGGAAGTGCAAGATACTTTTCACTAAACTTGTGAAATACGTTTAAAATAACTGTTTTTTGACTACTAGTCAAAGGTTTGCCAGACTTGTGTTTAACAAATTTAGATGGCAACAGAAGACTCGACACTTTTAGCCATGTTGTCGGCTGAAGCATGACTCAATGTATCACCCATGTGTAAGAAACTATTTTGAAGTTGTAATTATTGATTAGATATATTTTACGATATTTTCTATGTTTTGAATATTATTTTTTTCATTCACAAAGAATAACAAGTATATTCAGAGGACATAATTTTAATTTAATAAATGGAACTACTTTTTCACGTACTTATTGATTCTACATCGTATGTCGGTGTCAGTAACCAATGAAAAGTGAGCAGGTCACATGGTTTTGTTTTGACGAGGATCACTTTAAGAGCAAATGAAGTATAGTGTTACTTCCTTTAAACATTAAACTAAAGTGATTTGTTAGATTTGCAATCTGCTCTTTGTAATATCCATAATCAGTAGCATACTCTTATGTAATTAACATTATGTGCCACTTCTCTTATCATTATTGTTAGTATTGAATCTTTTAGATTTTTTATCTCCATTTCTATATTTTTTTTGGCTATTTTTCGTATGTATATCTGAACAAGAAACCACATTCCTTAGATCACTAATCATATTTTATAACTAATTTTTTTAAAGCAGTAAGTACTCTGCATATAAGCTCCCATTAAACCGGAATGTTAAAAAGAGAATACATAATCAGTAACATATTCTAAGTAATAAACATTGTGCTGTTTCTCCATATCATTAATGTTAATATTGGATCTTTCAGGTCATTTCTTTCTCCACTTATAATTTAATTTTTATACTTCTAAACAAAAGAATACATATTCCCAGTAATCATAACAGTAATTTGCTCCTTTTTTAAAAAAATTGCATTGGGCAAAATTATGTAGTTGTCTTCACACAATCCCCCCTTATAAAAGCTAAATATGTGGAATGATGTACAGACTACTCATTTTGAATATATTATGACAGAATATTTATGGAAATAGATCACTGAATTAGTTATGGTATGTAAATTGAATTTGTGTAATTTCCCAATGTTTCTAGATTGTTCGTAATTTCTCACTATGATTTATCTGTTGTTACATTTCTTGAACTCCCTTCATTACTACTTAACAAATCTGTATTATTTCCTCCAATCTAATTCCATAAATTTAAAAATAAAGAGCAATGTATGTAGTGAAAAATTATATATATGACATGATAAGAAAAAATAAATGCCTGAACGGGATTTGAACCTGGACCTCTGGGTTGGTTCCCCAGTGTACTATCCATTACACCACCAGGCAAATCCAATTGCAAACATTCATCTTTCTTATGTATATATATATATATATATATATTCTCCATTATTACTAGATGTGTGGAAAGCAACAAGAAGCTACCACACCTACAATTCCCTACCTACAATTCCCTAGTAAAAAAAAAAGCAAGCATAGCATGAACATACTATGATTACAGTGAAGGACCTGCCTTCGGGCAGAATTACTATGGATGGATGGATTACTAGATGTCATGAGAACTGTCTTCACTGCCATCTAGTGGCTGACTATAACAAGTAAACAAATTAAAGAGAATATTTTTACTTTATAGCAATGATGCTTTATTGATGCTATAATTAAATTTTTGACATTGAGCAATGCAAGCTTAATATGACATAAGAAAAAAATTGCCTGAATGGGATTGGAACCAGGACCTCTGGGTTGGTACCCCAGTGTGCTATCCATTACACCACCAGGCAAATCCAATGCAAACATTTATCTTTCATATATATATATATATATATATATAATATTTTCCATTATTACTGCAAATCCAATGCAAACATTTATCTTTCATATATATATATATATAATATTTTCCATTATTACTGCAAATCCAATGCAAACATTTATCTTTCATATATATATATATATTTCCCATTATTACTAGATGTCGTGAGAACTCTGTCTTCACTGCCATTACGACATCTAGTAATAATGGAGAATATATATAAGAAATATAAATGTTTGCATTGGATTTGCCTGGTGGTGTAATGGATAGCATGCTGGGGTACCAACCCAGAGGTCCGGGTTCAAATCCCGTTCAGACATTTATTTTTCTTAAGTCATATTAAGCTTGCATTGCTCAATGTCAAAAATTTAATTATAACATTGATAAAGCATCACTTCTATAAAGTAAAAATATTCTCTTTAATTTCCTTATTGTTATAGTCAGCTACTAGATGGCAGTGAAGACCGAGTTCTTGCGACATCTGGTAATAATGGAGAATATAATACATATATAAGGAAGATAAATGTTTGCATTGGATTTGCCTGGTGGTGTAATGGATAGCATGCTGGGATACCAACCCAGAGGTCCGAGTTCAAATCCCGTTCAGGCATTTATTTTTCTTATGTCATATTAAGCTTGCATTGCTCAATGTCAAAAATTTAATTATAACATATATATATATATATGTTATATATAAATGTTTGTATATATATATATATATATATATATATAATTATAACGTCGATAAAGCGTCACTGCTATAAAGTAAAATAAAATATTCTCTTTAATTTGCTTACTTGATATAGTCAGCTACTAGATGGCAGTTGAAGACAATGTTCTCGCGACATCTAGTAATAATGGAGAGTATCATACATATATAAGAAAAATAAGTGTTTGAATTGGATTCGCCTGGTAGTGTAATGGATATCACGCTGAGGTACAGACTCAGAGATCCGGGTTCGAATCCCGTCCAGGCATTTATTTTTCTTATCATACCATATATATATATATATATATATATATATATACACACACACACATACACACACAGTAAAACTTGCTCAAAGTGGAATCGCATGGGACCAATTTTTTTTCCACATTACACAAAATTCCGCATTATAAAAAAATATAACTTATTAATAATCTTGGATTATAGAGTACCTTATAAGTCTTTTTACACACCTTGGCTTAATTATAGTTTCGCTGCCATTGAAAAGTGAAGTATAGTATGTATGTATGATTGGCTTCTACAGTAACGCGCAAAAAAAAGTCCCGTTTCCTCAGCGTTAAAAATGTCTCTTACGCATAACCTGAAATTAAAGTATGCAGTTTCGGTTTCCGCTCACTAACTACACTTTCGTCCACATCCTTAGATTCCCTGCAAATTTCATTCCACAGTACATGTGTCATCTTTTAAAACTTTCCAGCCAACCTGAAGATGCCTTGAAATCATTATTCCCTAGGGATTTAGCAAGAGCTAGAGCTTGACTTTGGAACATATCTTTGGATATATCTTCAATCGCTTTCACTTTTTTGTTTAATGAGAATGATACATACGTTTTAGCCATTTTTATTCCATAAATTCAGAATGCTGCCTGTGAAAGATCGGTCTCAGAACGTAAACTAATATTTAAGATTTTACAGTGCAATGGTTATTTGTAAGGCAGGTATCTGTATTTCGCATAACGGGTGTGCAGTGAGGCCGAAATAAAATTTCAGGTACAGATAGAATCTCTAATTTACCTCACGGCAGGAATCTTTTTTTCCTAACAGGAATTCATTGAAGTGAAAAATTACTTATTTCTCAGTGTGTCTTTCCGCTTTATAATTTTTTTTCATGAGTTGGTGTAGAAATATCCTTCCGTTTCCGCGTTGGATAGATTCTGTTTTATGCAAAATAAATACATGTAAAATTACTGTTATTTTGCCAGGACCAATAAATTTGTTCACATTGGACAGCTTTCTGCATTACCGGATTAAACAAGTTTTTCTGTATATATAAAATTATCCGATTGTCACAAAGGAGACACTTTTTTGTTCATGGTTTCTTTGTCAATCAGGTCAATAATTCGGTACTCATCTGCTGTGGTCTCAAAGTAGCATGCTATCTTGTCACGCAGTGTGCCCAGGTTTGATTCCTGGTTGGGACAGGCTCTTGGGTGTTTTTTTTTTCAGGGTTTTACTTCACCTGTAAGACTTGTCAAGAAGCTTAGGGCCCAACAGTCCCCGAAAATCATCCGGCCATCATCCATATCATCAATTCACTGGTGTGGAAAGCAATGGGAAGCTACCACACCTATAATTCCCTAGTAAAGCTGCAAAGCATTGCATGAATATGAGTGAAAGATCTGTCCTTGGACAGAACACTATAGAATAGAAGTATTTCGAAAAATTGCACTGCATATTTGGGGATTGTAGCACAGATGATTTGATACATCAATTAAATAAGAAAAGATGAATTACTATTGTAGAATGTGATTAACAATCTGAGGAATGTGTGTGAATATTGGTCAGAATAAAAATAAAAAAGGGGAAAAAATTAGAAGCTGTTAGAAATAACCTAAAAAAAGTGATAATTACAAAAAGTAAAAGACAACCATGTCTTGAAAATGATCTCACACAAGGAGATTGAAACGTTGACTTAGTAAATTAATTTTTTGACTGAGATAACACCTGGTTCTTGTAATTATTATTATTATTATTAACTACTCTCAGTGAATAATATTTAATAAACGTATCAAATACTAAAAAAAGTGCTATAAACATTATGAATTGTGCAAGTATAGCTATGAATTATTGTTAGAACAGGATTGCTAATTTAAAACAATGTGATTCTTATCTGCTGGCTTAGTCCTTATTGATGTTGTATTAGGGTTTGAAACCTAAAGTAACTTACATAATTTAACATAATGCATCCAAGTTAACTATATAGTTACTTGAATGTTAGATGTTGAAAAATATGCTCCAAAAACCCTGTGATTCAATGATGTAGGGTGAAGTACTGAACCTAATGGTGATAAATTGCAATAGAAGGGGAAAAACGTGCTGACAGCTTGAGTTATAATGGAAGATATTTGATAACTCAAAATAGTTTGTAACTTGTGGTCTGTTGTAACATGCATATAAAGTTATTTGCACTACAATTGCTGCATATTTTTATGAAACTTCGCTGAATGCTACCACAATTATATCATTGCTTCTCCTAGAGTAACATCACAGACAAAGCATATTTATCATGTAAATAAGACAATGTGTGATTTTTAATGTATGAAAAAATTAAAGGGTGATTGACAGTTGATGACAATTTATATACCGTATCTATTTGCATTTTAGAATTTCCCTTAGTTTTCTTTGAATTTTAGAAAAAATCTCTGCATGATGGATGCATCTTATTGTAAAATAAAATATTTGTTTTTAATTCAAAATTTGGATGGACTGCTACTGTTTAAATTGAAGTTTTGAGCAAAATGCATGAATATTTTAGTTGTGATAATCCTATAAATGCTATAGATACACTTTTACTTAACAAATAGTGTTCATATGTTCCATAGCTGATAGTGGGTTTAAATGCTCAAGACAGTCAATATATAATTTGTATTTGTTACTAATAGTTATATCAATAGGTACATTATTATTTCATCACTTGAAATGGCACTTCCTTTTATTAAATTTGATTCAATTTTATTAAATATTTTTCTTGCATAATGGATGCAGCCTAAGTTTTGTTATAAAAATTTGGAGAGAAAATGTCTTTTGTGCGGGTAAATAATGGTAATTTGCGTGATATCCTCAGTATCCTCAATTGTTTTAGGTATAGGGGTGAGCGTGATCAAGTTAAAACACGTTTTTGGGGAAATCAGCAGAATAATCAAACTGTGCAGAACGAGAAAACAAATGTCAAAGGAAAGCAACCTGGTGAGAACCTTAAGAAGCCAAACTGGGATTTGAAAAATCTGCAGCCATTCTTGAAAGACTTCTACGTACCTCATGCAAATGTTGCTAATAGGTTTGTGTCAATCTTTTGTTCATTGTTATATTTTTAATAAACCACAGTTTTTATAGCTTTATCATCAGTATACTGAAAAAAATGTTTTTTTTTTGTCATAGGTCTGTGGATGATGTGCATAATTACAGAAATGGCAAAGCGATAACTGTGAAGGGCAACAATGTGCCACATCCAAGCCAATATTTTGAAGAAGGAAATTTTCCAGATTATGTTATGAGAGAAATTTTGTAAGTTTTACCTTTTTGGTATTAATATAAGGAAATTTTGCATGTGTTTAGTAAACATGTCATTTGAATAAGAGGAATATCTCAAAAAATTATATTTTTAGATGTTTTAAGTTACAGGAAATCATTTTGTGTTAAAAGCAAAGCTATAGCCACTGAATGAAGTGCCTCAGACGAGTGTTTGAGACTGATAATCTGTACTTTTGGGCCTCGCTAGCCTAGTGTAGGTTTTCCCCTCGTTTTTCCTCAGTTATTGAGGCAAGGCTGGGGTGTAGAATTTTAATAGAATTTTTTTATTTTAAAAATGAAAACGCTCTATTGTACAGTAGCCTGTAATCCAAAAACTGTTGAAAAAGATGACAATGTAAGGTGAGATGAATTTTATTAATATTAAATTAGCCTACATCTGTCTATAGTGGACTAGTGGTTATGCTCCTTGCCTCTAGTTCTGTGGGTCGCAGGTTCAAACCTGGCCAGGGTCGATGGATTTTTTCTAGGTTGGAAAAATCAAAGGAGCAAGTCCTCTGGGAGGTACTTTTTAAGTCATGGTTCCCTAGTCTGAAGATTTTTAGGCTCGTTAAAGATCCTTAAGCTTGAATAAACAGGCCTCTAAGCAAAATTTACTGATATCAACATCCAAGTAATATATGGTGAAATTAAATGTTTCTTACCTCTCCTCATATAAATTTTCTAAGTTGATCGCGATTTTGAGACTATAACTGTCTCATCCTCAGAACACCAGTTGCCAACAAAGTTCTGAGGATGAGACAGTTATAGTCTCGAAATTGCGATCAACTTAGAAAATTTACATGAGGAGAGCTAAGAAACATTTAATTTCACCATAAATTTAACTTCATAGTGATTAATTCCTATAAAAGTTAAATATAAGTCCAAGTAATGCCTTAGTTGCCTGTTAAAAAAGATGTCTCATTGAGTAGGTGCATTGACCACATGCCTTTCATGACATCTAAGAGCAAATAAGGTGACTAATAATTAAGTTGGTGTAGTGACTTCTTTAAAAATTAAGTTGGTGTAGTGACTTCTTTCAAAGGAGAGGCTATGACTCAACGATGGGCTATACCATTATAATTAGATATAAATTAGCCTACATTGTGTTTCTGCAATACAACTGAAGAGAATAATTACAGTACTTTAGTCACCCAAATATAAACACTTTTTTTAAGACATTTTAAAATTAGACCTGCTAGGCAGAGAAAAATTAATCAGTCTGGGCATATAATTTTTCTCTTAAAATATAGTAAATAATTAAGTTAATCGAAACATGTTCGAGAACAATTCAACATTAAATTGAGGTAAGATAGTACAGACTCAAAAAAACTAATCAAAACATGTTAGAGAACAAATCAACATTAAATTGAGGTAAGATAGTACAAAAAAACTTTATTAAAAGAGCCTCAAAATATTACTTCCTAAAATAAACCATTAATAGTAAATAATTGTTTGTCCTGCGCCATAGCCGAATGGTTAAGGCATGGGGAAAGAAATTTTGTCATGGAATTTCGGCCAGTATGGGACAGGTGCCCATTCAGCATCATGAAGAATTTGGGAAGCTACAATAAGTAGCAGCTCTAGGTTGAGAAAAGCAGCTATAACAGCTGGGGGGACCCGATATGCTGACCACATGTCACTCCTATACTGGGTAGATGATCGTCTACATCTGTGGTTAACACATGAATGTGAGGCTAGCAGCCGGCTAGTCATCTAAGGGCCTTCTAGGCCTGTTGTGTCATGGAGAAAATAGTTTTGTGTAGTTTCGTAGAGAAAGTTACATAAAGAATTGAGTATAATTCAAACTACTACTAGTAAAGCTGCAAAGCATAGCGTGAAAATGCTATGGTTGCAGTCGAAGACCTGCCCTCGGGCAGAATTACTATGGATGGGTATTCAGTAGGTTTGATTCAGGTGGTCACAAAGGTTGCCTGTCCAGCTGCTTGCTGGTTGGGAAGCCACATGTCTCCCTCCAAGTGAGCTTACATGCTCTCACAAATTAATTGTTAAAACTTATATACATATTACATAGCATATGTTGATATTCATCCTGCTCACAGGAGATGCTGTATGTGCTGTCAATTTTCTCGTACATGTTTCACACCATCACAAGAAATTTTCATTCACACACACACATACACGCTCTACTTCTACTGTAATGGACATAATTATTCTTTGTATATTTTCTTTTAGTTAATTTAGAATATGGGTATTAGTTCCATAAACTTTCTTTCTTTAAGATTTCCCATAAATGAAAAATCACAAATTGCAAGATCTGGGGATTTGGTAGGCCATAAATTCTTGCTAATAATTCTGTCCCCAAATATCCAGTACAATTTCAGTCATGGATTTGTTTGAAACTGTGGGGTGTTATGTTTGTCTTGTTGAAAATATACCGAGAGATGTGAAAATCAGTGTGTGGTGTGCTATTAATGACTGATTTTCTATGAGGAAATAATAAATAGTATCAGGAACATCGGTCATATTTTGGGACCTCTCTATGATGAGTTAATGCATGTGGAGCATGAATCTATTAACCCTCTGCATGCCAGGGTAAAATCTCTTGTGTTAGATATTTAAATTGTATCTGCCGATGTGATCGGCTTTGCAAGTAATTTAAGTATAGTATCTGGCAGGTAATTAACAGTAGCATCAGAGCCAATCTAATCAGCTCATGGCAACTAAAGGGTTAATATAATGGTACGGAATTATAAACAGGAATTTATGGCTTGCCAGATCCCAGATCTCCTATCTTATTTTTATTTATGGAGAATAATAAAAAAAAGTTTAACTAATCCTCATATTTTTATATAATAAATTTGGGAATTTTAACATTGAGGTTCAATTCATAAGAATTAAATGATTCATGATTTCTTCTTACCTCATACTTCTATGTTTTTTTAAACATAGCACTGTAGTATCAGCGACCATTGTCACCATCTTCAGCTGTTTTCACGACTGTCAATTTTTCTTTTGCCGGTAATTATCCAAACTGCCATCTGGTGTTCTTTTGAATGAATCGTTTTCTAAACTACCATCTGTTATATTTTTTAAAAACTATCGAGCTGATACTGCAGTGCTGTGTTTAAAAAAACATAGAAGTATGAGGTAAGAAGAAATCACGATTCATTTAATTCTTATTAATCCTCATATGCTAAATGAATTTTTAAAAAATTACAAAGATAGTCCATTACAGTAGAACTATGGTGATTTCATTTTCACCCGAGGTTTCAAGGACATATGAGTGGTCTGATATTCTCTGCTGCAAACCTCCCACTCCTTGTAATGCAACTCCTCAGGCGACAGTCACATAAGCCAGTCCTCTTGCTGAGTTGCTTTGATATACAAATGTGTCAGCACAGCTATACAGAGTTAAGGATGGGTTATATTTGAAGAGAAAAATTATATGCTCAGATTGGGGTTTAAACCCAGGATCTTTAGTCAATCTGAGCGTATAATTTGTCCTTCAGTGAGAAGTATTAAATTAGTAATAATCTAGTTAGGCAACTGAGGTATTACTTAGATATGGAAGGTAGGTTAAAGTTTGCTCAGAGGTTCTAATTTAGGCTTTAGATTCTTCAACGAGCTTGAAAATCTTCAGATTTGAGATCTTTGGCTTAAAGTCCCTCCTGAAAGACTTGTCTTTTGGATTTTTGCATCCTAAATTCCATGGACACTGGTCGGATTTGAACTTGGCAAGCCTCAGGACTAGAGGCAAGGTACATAACCACTAGACTACTGAGGCCAGTGTTAATCCTGTGGGGAAGACATTTTCTCATGGAATTTCAGCCAGAAAGAGACTATTGCCAACACAGCATCATAAGGAATTTGATTAGCTACAATAAATAGTGGCTCCAGGTTGAGAAAACAACCTGCAACATGTTTGGGGACCGAAATGCTGATCACATGTCATCCCCATACTAGTTAGATGATCATCTACCTCTGTGATTAACACATGTTGATGTGAGGCTGGGTGGTTGGCATTGAATTTGTTTATATGTACATGTACATACATATATAGGGAGATTCATGAAACATCTTTTGCCTTGCTGATTGCATATTGTAATTTATTGAATGTGGTCATTGCATGGTTTACAGTTCAATTAGTATTTAATAATTGAGTTTTTTTTTTAACATTCTTACCTCATATGATTGTTTAGTTGGACATATGTTTCAAGGCTGTTACCTCATTTTCAGCGTTGCACAAACTGATTTTTTTTCTTAAAGTTGTTGGACCTGGATCTGTGTTCCAAAGAACTTAGTAATGAGGCTCCTTTCTCCAGGAATTTCAAAGTTCATAATTTTCTCCTTGTTCTTCTATATATTGATTTTTTCCCATATCTTGAGTTCATTGGTATTTTCTAACTGTTTTAATAATTTTGAATTTTGATCTATTTTGTGTTTTTCTGTCTAAACGTGAGCTGCTACTGCAGATTTTTCTACTTCCCCTTTTTCTACATTTATTATGTGTTCTTTAGTTCTAATGTTTAAATTTCTCTTTGTTTTTCCTATATAGACTTTATCACAATCTGCACATTTTATTTGATATATTCCTGATTTTTTGTTATCTTCAATTTTTTAATTTTTGTTGTTTTCATAAGTTTTTTTAGGCTATAATCATTCTTTGGTGCTAAACTGATGTTGAATTTTCCAAAAAAAATGTGGAATTTATTGTGCGCCTAAGGGTGATTGTGAATTTCTTGTATTTCTTTTCTTTTGGTTTTCTATCTGAAGAGTACTTTCATTTCTCAATTTCTGTTTTTTTTTTACTTCTCAGTTTTTTTGTGTATAATTTTTTCCTCAAAACCATTTTTTTTTGCTGCCTCAATTATGTGTTCTTTTTCTATTTCATTAATTTTCACTGTTCATAGGTATATTTACCAATATATGTACTAGAAAAATTTGCGTCTAGATCGTAACTCGCCTCGGTAGCTCAGTTGGTAGAGCACTTGGCCCGGAAAGCCAAGGGTCCCGGGTTCGAGTCCCGGTCTAGGCGAAAAATTTTTCTCTTCAAATATAATTTATCTTTCATTGAGAAATGTTAAATCAATAATAAAAACATCATTAGAAGCTTTACTAGCTTTGTAAAGTAATGTTAAATTCCCAATAAATATCTTCTTAACTAAGAAGCCGCCATTTGCAAAGATAGAAACAATGGTTTCAAAAGCATTTGGCGATAGGGAATTACAACGTATATAAGAGAAAAATTTGCATCTAGATCGTAACTCGCCTCGGTGGCTCAGTTGGTAGAGCGCTTGGCCCGGAAAGCCAAGGGTCCCGGGTTCGAGTCCCGGTCTAGGCGAAAATTTTTCTCTTCAAATATAATTTATCTTTCATTGAGAAATGTTAAATCAATAATAAAAACATAATTAGAAGCTTTACTAGCTTTATAAAGTAATGTTAAATTCCCAATAAATATCTTCTTAACTAAGAAGCCGCCATTTGCAAAGATAGAAACAATGGTTTCAAAAGCATTTGGCGATAGGGAATTACAATGTATATAAGAGAAAAATTTGCATCTAGATCGTAACTTGCCTCGGTAGCTCAGTTGGTAGAGCACTTGGCCCGGAAAGCCAAGGGTCCCGGGTTCGAGTCCCGGTCTAGGTGAAAATTTTTCTCTTCAAATATAATTTATCTTTCATTGAGAAATGTTAAATCAATAATAAAAACATCATTAGACTGTTGAAGATTGCCATTTTGTGTGAATTATGGTTGAAACCTGTTGATTTGATGTAGTTATGTGTGTTTCTTTCCTATAAATGCTGAATTCTATTTATTTATTTTTTTCATTATTTCTGTGTAATTTTAGATCTAAAAATTGTAATTGTTTGTTCTCCTCTATTTCGAGTGTGAATTTGATTGTTTTCTTCAGTAAATTTAAGAGTTTTAAAGCATCTTCTGTGTGTTTTTCTTTAACTATAGTAATAACATCAACATATCTACCCCAAAATTTGAATATCAGAGCATGTGCCCGTAATTTTATTTTCAAAATCACTCATAAATAAGTTAGCCAAAAAAGGAGATAGTACAGACTTTTGTTTGTAGAAATATCCGTTATATGTAAAAGACGTTTGGTTGATGCACAGTTCAGTTAATTTTAAATATTCTTCCATACTTTCTTTGTTGAAGTTTTTAATTAGCCAATTTTTAGAATTTTTTTGTTTTTTTCTTTTGGGACACTCGTGAACAATGCTGTGACGTCAAAAAAACTATTATATCTGCTGGTTAAATTTTTATCTTTTTTAATTTTTCTACTAGTTGGAATGAATTTTCAATGAATAGATTTTCTACATTCTTCATTCGTTTGTATTCCTGGCTTAGTCATTTGGAAATTTTGTAAATGGGAAAACCTATATTATTTATGATTGGTCTCTTTTTATTCCCTGTTTGATGAATTTTGGGTAGACCATGAATATTGGTGTTTCTGGGGTTAGCTACTTTTAATTTGATTTTTTCTTTTTCCATTAAAATTTCTTTGATGGACTTTAGACTGTTTTCTACCTTTTTAATTGTTTTTTGGGAGAGGGTCAATTTTGAAATTTCTTCTCCATTTAAAAGTTCTTGCATTCTGTTGTGGTAATCTTCTTTATCTAAAATAACTAAGAAGAAACATTAAAAAATTTGAAAAATTGGCTAATTAAAAACATTGACAAAGGAAGTATGGAAGAATATTTAAAATTAACTGAAATATGCATCAATCAAATGTTTTTTTTACATATAAAGGATATTTCTACAAACAAAAGTCTGGACTATCAATGGGGAACCCATTATTTCCTTTTTTGGCTAACTTATTTATGAGTAATTTTGAAAATAAAATTACAAGGACACATCCTCTGATGTTCAAATTTTGGGGTAGATACGTTGATAATGTTATTGCTATAGTTAAAGAAAATCACATAGAAGATGCTTTAAAACTCTTAAGTTTACTGAAGAAAACAATCAAATTCACACTTTAAATAGAGGTGAACAAACAATTACCATTCTTACATTTAAAATTACACAGAAATGAAGAAAAGAAGGAAATATAATTCAGCATTTGTAGGAAAGAAACACACACAGATAATACGTCAATCAACAGGTTTCAACCATAATTCACACAAAATGGCAGTCTTCAACAGCCTAGTACATATATTGGTAAATATACCTATGAACAGTGAAAATTATGAAATAGAAAAATAACACATAATTGAGGTAGCAAAAGAAAATGGTTTCGATGAAAAAATTATACACAAAAAAATTTAGAAGTACAAAAAAAACAAATTGAGAAATGAAAGCACTCTTCAGATAGAAAAACAAAAGAACAAATATAAGAAATTTACATATCACCCTTGGGCACATAATAAATTCCAAAAAAAAATTTGGAAAATTCAACATCAGTTTAGCACCAAAGAATGATTATAGCCTAAAAAACTTATGAAAACCAACAAAAATGAAAAAAATTGAAGATAATAAAAAATCAGGAATGTATCAAATGAAATGTGCAGATTGTGATGAAGTATATATAGGGAAAACGAAGAGAAATTTAAACATTAGAACTAAAAAACACGTAAGAAATGTAAAAAAAAAAAGTAGAAAAATCTGCAGTAGCAGCTCACGTTTGGACAGAAAAACACAAAATAGATCTAAATACAAAATTATTGAAATGTTCAGAAAATACCAATGAACTCACGATATGGGAAAAATTGTATATACAGAAGAACAAGGAGAAAATTATGAACTTTGAAATTCCCAGAGAAAGGAGCCTCATTACAAAGTTCTTCAGAACACAGGTCCAGAAAAGAAAAAAATCAGTTTGTGCAATGTTGAAGATGGGGCAACAGCCTTAAAACATTTGTCCAAGTAAACAATCATATGAGGTAAGAATGTTAAAAAAATACAAAATTATTAAATTAAACTTCATAATGTTACTTCCTAATGATTTTAAAATCAGTTAGAATTTATTTAACTTTCACAGGGAAAAAGCACTATAAGGTTTAATTTAAGAATTAAATTAATGTTTTTATTACCTCACCTCATATCCTTTTTCTTCTAGACTGCAGTTTTGGAGCTTATCTCCATCATTAGTAGCCTCTGGTCGACCGGTGTTATATTGTTTCTTGGCGGTTTTCTTCTTCTTTCTATCGGTGGACCGATGAACCTCTGGATCAGGTCAAAATTTGTGGGAATTTTGAAACTCCTGCAAATTTTTACCTGATCAAGAGGTTCATCAGCCCACCGATAGAAGGAAGAAAATTGCCAACAAACTGCATAACATCGGTCAACCATAGGCTACTGATGATGGAGATAAGCTCCGAAACTGCAGTCTAGAAGAAAAAAGGATATGAGGTGAGATAATAAAAACATTAATTTAATTCTTCAATTAGAATTATTTTTATGCTTGCTTTGAAATGTTCAATTTTCATAGCAACCATACCCACCCATTGTGTGTTTACAATTCAATTTGAATTTCTCCGTTCTTTATTTTTACGGTTGTTATGAAATTTGAACATTTGGTTTACTTTTATATAATAAATTTGGGAATTTTTAACATTATGATGTTCAATTAATAAGAATTATATTTAAATTAATAATATAAACATCATTAATAAGAATTAAATGAATCGTGATCTCTTCTTACCTCATACTTCTATGTTTAAAAAAACATAAAGTATGAGGTAAGAAGAAATCAAGATTCATTTAATTCTTATATATTTGGTTTACTGTTAAGTTTCAGTTGATCAGTTCATTATTTTTATGGTTACTGTGAAATGTTCAATGACTTGTTTATTTTTATGGTCACTATGAAATTTAAACATTTCGTAGCAATTGTAAAAATAACTGAGTTATTCAAACTGAACTCTAAACCACACAATGAATACATTAAATATATTACGAGTACAAGAAAATATGTATGTTCCATTTTAAAACAAAATATTATTTTTTCTCTGAAATGAATAAGTACAAAAATGCGAAAAGAATCAATGCATAAAGAACCTTTGACCATTTAAATGATTGCACAATCCAGTTCATGCAATCTTCAGTAGTTTGCATTCATTGAGATGAAACATGATTCGTGAATCTCCCTGTATATTAATAATGTACTTACAAGGGAACTGTCAACCATTGCATGTCAAAACCTACCTTGAAATTTCTCCCAGAGGAGCGTTGTGTGTACCAATGCCGTGTCCAAAAAATGATCTGCTGTTTTTTTAACAAGACACTAAAATCCAGTGCCAAATTTCTCATTTAAAATACACACAAGTAATATAACTGCAGACTCGGTAGATTGGTTAACCCTAACTACCTACATACCTGCGAGTGTGATGCCGCTTCTTACTTATGCCAGTAGTGATTTGCTGTGCAGTGCATTTAATCCCTGTTCTGCATCCCGCCTTACTTCACTCCTCTGCTCTACAATCCAGGGATGTCCACTTGCTCTGCACAGGGGGTTGCCATTGTTGGATTCTAGTTTTGATTTTTGTGCCTTCCAATTAAAAACAGCAGATGATTTTTTTTTGGTCACGGCCTTGGTATATCACAACACTTCTCTGCGAGAAATTTCAAGGTAGGTTTCCACATGCAGTGGTTCACGGTTCTCTTTTTAGGCATTTAAAATTCCCTTTTTCTTTTTTTTACCTTCATAAAATTTTCTATCTAAAAAAATAGGTAATTGCTTGGAAAGGGACAGATCAGTGAATGATTTTATCCAATGTGGAAGTATGCCAATATTAACATAATGGATGGGAATATAATACCTCTTAACTTCGATGACAAAGTGCAATTACTGAGGTTAGATGCTATAAATTGATTTCATTAGGTACAATGAGTGAAGACTAGCCCCTTTCTAAGCAATTACGAAAAAATTGTTTAAAAAATGCAGCATTTGTGGAAGTTTTTTAAGCTTAAAACTTCAGTGGATCCAGTGTGTTAAACCTAAAAATTTTTACTGATCAGTCACTAAATAACTACAGCAGTGAAGCTTTTCTATATTTTTTGTAGATTTGTAAATCAATGGCACAACAGCTCCAAAGAGTCAAGCATGACCGAAGTGGTTGCTGCCTGTGGCTAGCAGATGATAGTATAAGGAGTCACGTGGTTATCAATTTATTTATTATGGCCTAATGTTGGGCCTTAGCCTCTCCTTTATTAGGAGTTACTAGAACAAGTTAATTTATTTCCCTACAGATGTCATGAATGGTATGTCTCTCCTTTATTAGGAGTTACTAGAACAAGTTAATTTATTTCCCTACAGATGTCATGAATGGTATGTGGTCAACATGTCAACCCAATGTGACATCTAGTGGGTAACTAAGGTATTACTAGGATGATGGTCAGTAAATATTGCTTAGAGGCCTCTTTATTCAGGTTTAAGGTTCTTGTATGATCCTGAAAATCTTCAGGCTTGGGACACTTGGCTTAACGTCCCTTCTAGAGGACATGCTCTTTAGATTTTTCCATCCTAAAAAATCCATCAATCCTGGCCAGGTTTGAACCTGCAACCCTCGGGATCAGAAACAAGGAATATAACCATAATCAACTGTGGCCAATATCATGTGGTTAGTGAGCCAAAGTATCACAACCATAGTTATAATTCTCTTAACACCATTTTCTACTTCTCGTATCAAATAACCATTTGTCTGACAACACAGAGATCTTTCGAAGGAAAAATTTGAGTGGCTATTTCTTATGTGATGTTAACTACACCCCACTACAACACTACAATTTATGTGTTGATTTGCAGGGAAAACCAAGGTTTTTGATGAAGCCAACAAGCCATTCAAGCACATGGCCGGCCGATTGCACTGAGTTGGGAGAGACCATGGTGGGGATAGCAACAGAATGGTTCGGAAAAAAACTCTTTGCTGTAAGCTGAGATTTAAATGTGTGAGAATTTAGTGATAAACTGGAGGGTGAATTCTTGATAAGTGTTGGATGGACTTATTAGCCTCTATTACAGTACATTGCTGCCCAGCCACAGTGCACAATTTAAACCATCAGCAGGCCCATGAAACGAGGCGATGGTCCCCAATTTCATTATTCTTGCTCCTACAAGGGAACTTGCACAGCAGATTCAAACTGTTGCGAGGGACTTTGGAACATCGTCACTCATTCGCAATACTTGCATATTTGGTGGTGCTCCCAAGGGACCACAGGTACGTATTGTAGAAATTTTTAAAAACTATTCACACCATAATCCCTTCCTGTTTAATTTAACTTTGATTTGAATGTATTAAATATGCATTCATTTTTATGTGATACATCGAAGTTTGACTTTTTTGTTTGACTTGTATTTCCACATAACCTCATGAAGAAAACTTAATGATAGAACTTACCATATTGGCACTGTATGCTATACCATACAATATTCTTATGCCATTTTTCCATTATTTGCTGTTATTCCTCTCTTTCAATGTTGCTACAATTCAGTGTCATAAATGAGATTGTGCTATTCAGGTACTATATTCTCCATCATTAAGTTGTTTTTTTAACACATTATTTAATCAACACTTTCAAAATTCATATTTTAATTATATTGGAATTAATAGTGAGTGGAGAACATATTTTTAACGGCTTACCTCATATAATTTCAAATTTCTTTGATACTGGCGGTTTCAGACAATATCTTGTCCTTCTTCAGTATGGCTTCCACTTATGAAATTCTCTGGTTGTTGATTTCTGTAAGGACATCACCTCTTGTGCTGCACAGGTGATGTCCTTAGAGAAATCAACATCTTCAGTGGAAGCCATGACTGAAGAGAGAGAAGATATTGTCTGAAACCACCAGTATCAAAGAAATTTGAAATTATATGAGGTGGTGAGTTGTTAAAAATATGTTCTTCACTCACTATTAATGATATAACCTCATAACATTTACTTCCCAATATGGTTGGTATCTAATGTCGAGCACTTGATAATGAAATCATTCGCTCTCTTGCACTCCAATATTTAGCAGAAAGGCTGGTCTCTTCTACAAAAGCTGGACAATGGAGGAGATTGTATTGGAGTACAATAAACTAGTTGTAACCGTTTAGTAGTAGGCACCACATGTGGTGGTTACGTCACCCATAGAGAGAAAGTAGATATAGGAAGGAAGGAGAAATGAACCCCTAGGCCTCGAATACTCTAATACCATCAGGGTCGAAAGAAACAAGAAGTCAGTCAAGGGAGACTGGATAGGAAAGTTGAAAGAGGAAATTGGTATGGGAAGAAGAAGTAATACCAATTCGGTCAAAAAAAGAAAAACTCACCAAGCTGACCAGTGCTTATTGGTGAGTAGCCCTTCCCTTTCGTTCATCATGCATAAGCATGATTACTAACAGCTGCACCACGAGAAGGTGAGGGATTGGACACTAGGTTACTGTCCAGGTCAGTTCCTTTAAGCCTTCGATGGAAGGAATTAAAGGGTCTCCTCCCTGTCAAAGACAGCCTTTCCACAGCCTGTTCACAAATATTGGAGAACCTAAATGAATATTAATTTAAATATTTTGGAATTACTTGATGAAGTATAGTAATTTAGTTGTGGGCGACTGACTTACCAGATACCCAATTTTATATTTAATACATTATTTGACGCAACATTTAGAATACCATATTGTTAACGACTTTAGGTTAGTATAGGTCTGTATGTTAGCTTCTGTTAGGGCTGGTAGATTTGATTTTTTTAGAAATCTGATTTGATTGTTTATTTAAATAGATTTTTTTCTTATATTGAACTTTTATAAGAAATCACTATTAGGTTTAATTTATGATTAGATTAAATGCTTCATACCCCTCCCTATATCCACCCTTCTAAGTAGATCTCGATTTTAAAGCCTTGGCGGCTTCATCTTGAGTACTTTGTCACTGATGTTATGTCGATCAGAAGAACTACAACTACTTCCCTCTTATTTCTTATTTAAATGGGATTTTTTTTTTTTTTCAAATCTGATATTTTTATAAGATATATTACATATTTTTATATACCGGTATAATCTATAAAAATATATTTTTATACTCTGTGACTGTAATAATACAATGCTGCATAGAACACACACTCGAGCATTACACACACTCGAGCATTACACAAGACTTGACTTTCATACAATTGGGCCTCAGTAATTTTCTAAGCTGTTACATTTGGTACTGGAAATCATCCTTCCATTTTATCCAATTTTAAATATACCACACTGAGTTTATGTACATAATATTCTAGTTTATGAAATCATCTAATAAACTAATAATTAGTTTTAATTTCCTTAATTATTACACTGTGTTCAATGATAAAGTAATTACATATTTATTATTTTTAAAAGAAAAATTGTCTTAATCGGGATTTGAACCAGAGGTCTATATATATATATATATAATATTGAGGATAATTTGGACAGAAAATGTTATCCTAAATGATTGGCAAAAGGCATAATTGTTCAGATTTACAAAAAGGGAAACAGAATGTTATGTACAAATTATAGGGGCATAACTCTGCTAAGTCACTGCTTTAAAATTTAAGAAAGAATTTTGACCAGAAGATTAAATAAGGTAATAGCCTACGCAAAAAAAATTTCTCTTCAAATATAATAGAAAAAAACTAAAAAGAACAACAACATGCCTTCAGAAGCAGAAGATCAATGGTGAATTTTATCTTCTGTGTAAGAGAACTTATTGAGAAGAACTGTACATTGCTTTTGATTCTGAAAAGGTATGATAGTGTTGTACATAAAAAATATGGCAGACGTTACAATATTTAAAGGTGCCAAAGAGTTTAATTGAAAAAAAATTAATAACACATACAGGAAATGTGAAAACTGAATTAAGACTCCAGTAGGAATGACTGTGCGTTGAAACAAATGTGGTTTGAAACAAATGTGGGAGTTAGACAAGGGAGTGTGTTATTGCCTGTTTTGTTCAACACCATAATGGTTGAAATAACAAATAAAGTTGTAGGGCAAGGCAAAAAACTAGACATGAAAACCTTCATCTTCACAGACAATGTAGTGATATGGGGAAATTAAAAAAAAATATAATAGAACACAGACTTGGAACATTAGAAAACAGTTGCAGAACAATATGGTTTAAAGATAAATATTGAGGAAACAGTAGTCATGAAAATATGTAGAAACCAAAACGATGATTGGAATATTAAATTATCAGGCATAAATGTACAAAAAGTGGAAAAAAAAATACATATTTAGGAACAGTGATAAATGCAAATTGGAAATTACAGAATGGAATCGGTAAAAGAATAGATGAGAAAAGTTTGAGTCTATAATTCAACTAAACAATATGGAATAAAGATATACCCATCAAGAGTAAAATGACAATATATAAAACTTATTTCAAACCAGTTCTAACATCTGAGACTTCATGTACAAAGAAGGAATTGAGCAGAATCTAAGCTATAAAAATGTAATTCTTGCATGGAATGGTACATAAAACAAGAAGAGATAGAATAAGGAGTGACAAAATCAGGTCGACATTAAATATAGAAAAATTAACAACGGACTTACAAAAAAATAGACTAAAATGGTTTGGACATTTAAAAAGAATGGAAAAGGAAAAACACTGTTAAATCTTAAGATACAAAGGAAATGACCACAAGGTAGACCATCAGAAAGATGGATTAAGCAAGTGAAAACAGCTGACGATGACGACAAAGTGTCGCCGATACTGCAGTGCTGTGTTTAAAAAAATATAGATGTATGAGGTAAGAAAAAATCACGATTCATTTAATTATTAAGTGAAGAAAAGTTTACAAGAAAGAGGATACGACTGGAAAGAACTAAAAAGAAGGAAAGCATGGGAAGATAGATGATTGGAGGCATATTTGAAATCGACCTTCCAAAAGGATGATAATGATCTCTAACTTACACATTACCATGCTACCGACTGCACTATTCAGGCATTCCGATGGAAACCCTAATTTTTCTCATTCATATTCTGTTCCCTTTTTCATCCAAGGCAGATAGCCATTGCTATCAGTGCCATCTAGATGGCTTCTAAATCAAGAAGACATATTAATCAAAATTTTTACATTACCATTAATGCAGTATATTTACTTATTAAACACAATATATAAAGTTAATAAAGTATTTAATCAAAATTACAGTGGGAAGTAACACAATGACTAATTTTCCATCTGTAGATTAATAAAGTATAATTTGTGGTATATGCTTAATTTATAATATAATTGTGTGAGTTAATATAATATAATTTTGATTGTGTCCAGGTTACATGTGACTTAAATGATACTTTCTAGGGACTAAATTAAGCCGGGGATTATATTTGAATTGAGAATTAGTGAAGTCCAAATAAGAGAATTAATCTTAAAGTTGAATGATTGCTGCATTAACCATAACTCCCTCTGCTCCTATGTAACAGTGATGGCAACCACTTCAGTTGACTTTGGATCATCAAAGTAGTCAAGCCACAGATTTAAATTTTCAGAAGGAACTATAAGTGTTAAAAGTAACTTTTTACTTTACTTAAATTATTGCTTTGCTGTGTGTTAACCCCTAAAATCTGTATTTTATTTTTGAAGGCTAGAGATCTGGAACGTGGTGTGGAAATTGTGATAGCAACCCCAGGTCGATTAATAGACTTCCTGGAAAGAGGAACCACAAATCTGAAACGTTGTACTTACTTGGTCTTGGATGAGGCAGACAGAATGCTCGACATGGGTTTTGAGCCACAGATACGCAAAATTATTGAACAAATTAGAGTAAGTACTAATATATAACACTAATCTGCATGATATCAGATCAAAAGATTATATTCTAATAGTTCACTTTTTTAATGACACTCTCAGAACTGTTAAGTTTCCTTCTGATGTACAAATTCAATTGAGTTAAAAGCTTTGTTGCTGAGTGCCTGTAAGTACTGATTTAGTTGAATATAGGTCTTTAAGTTGGTACAATGTTTGCTGCTAATTTTCATTGCTGACTTTGGAAGTGTTGTGAATTTTAGGATCTCATATTTACAGAGCTTTAATTGTGATTGCAGTTTTATTTGTAGCTTTGCAATTGCCTTGTCTATGCATAAGTGTAAGAATGTTTTCTATTACATTTATGAAAATTACATAGTATTTAAACAAAAAAGAGCATGAAAGACATTATGAAATATCAGTACTAAACAGAGGAACACAACATAGAATCTAGTAATAAATTTCTAATTTGTCAGAAATAAACTTAAAATCCACTTGTGTTTATTATTTGCCCAATTTAAATCTGCACGTGGAAAATATGTTAAGAATGTGCTGTTAATTCTCTTCCTTACCTTACTATGTTGCTACTTCCTGTCCCCTGTTTTGTTATTTGACTGGGAAGGGAGCGCTGGCAAATACTATGCTTTTTATCCCTGTGTTGTGAGGTTGGTAATACAGAGATTGCAATACTGGGATTTTAAATTATCCAAAATCTTAGTCATTGGCTAATTTGACAACCATGTAATGATCTTTCATGTGTGTTTAGGGATTCTCCCTTTCATAGAGAAATAGTTGGGTGACACTAGAGCTAACACACTTCCCCTTTAGCTATGCAGACTTAACTTGAATGTGTTTTGCAGAATCTACCTCATGATTTCAGCTAACTCTGATTGGTTGCTTCTCAGATTGGATTTTAAATTCATAATCTTATGAATGAATGAGTCTTTCTTATGAGGTAAGATAAGAATATGACTCATTCATTCATTCATTCATTCATTCATTGAAATAAGAACCTCATAATGTTATTTCCCATATTTAACTACGAATTATAATATTTTTGTTTTATTAATAAGACTTTTTATAAACTGTCTGTTCTCTAGGATTGTTTTTTTTTAGTTTGGAATTATCTTCAATTTAATATTGATTTGTTCTCGAACATGTTTCTATATCATCTTCATCTTTGGCCAGACTATTGAATGTCTAGGATTAACAATGTTTAATTATGGTTCATCAGTTGTGTTCTCTAATTCAACAGTGTACTATTATTGCTAATTTGAGGCATGTATTTTACTAACCTCACTTTAATTGGAAAATGTCAGAGGATGTCACCAACGTGAAACTTTCCTCTTCTGTAGGAATTATATTATAGTAGTATCAAATGACGGGTATTTAGCATTTAACCTATATTCCTTCTAGCTTTCCAATTTAATTTCACAATGTCTTATGTAGTTCTGTTTGGCTTGATTTAACTAGGAGATGATTATCAAATCTTGTTATATTGCATTATATACAGATGTCAACAGTTATTCCAATTTGCCAAGTGGTGAGGCAGGTAATCATGCCGGTGGCCAATCTGAACCTAGCAGTCCCTTCCTTCCTTTTGCTGTTAGCCATTGAATTGTAAATATCTAATTATACCATTGTTTATTTTTTATTATTTCACTCACCTCATACTTCATAATTCATAGCAGACCCTGGGTTTCTTCACATCTTTTGTGACATTCTCAATGCTGCGTCACGTTCACAACTGACGTCCAACGGCCTTCTACATTGGACGTCAGTTGTGAACGTGACGCAGCATTGAGAATGTCACAAAAGATGTGAAGAAACCCAGGGTCTGCTATGAATTATGAAGTATGAGGTGAGTGAAATAATAAAAAATAAACAATATTAAAAAAACCTCAGTGTTATTTCCTATCTACATAACTTAATCTAATTATACCATTTATATTTTGCTATATTTTGAGTGTATTGAAGAAAGTTTTGGTTATGTTGTTGTTGTTTTCTAATGGCGAGATTTGATGCTTGTCATTTTCTCTCTGGCTTCCAGTTTTGGTTATTATATCCTTTATTTTTAATCTTTGCATTGTTATTTCACCAGACTGTTGAATGCTAGTTCCTTTTGTAAGTTGATCAGCTTGATCATCCCCTTTCAACACTGTGTGTGATAACTGTTGCTATACTATTGTTTTTCTTTGTTGAGTAACCTTAGTTGCAATGTAGTGATTAAAAAGTTCGCAATGTATTACAGCACTGGCTTTCTCATTCTCTTTGTTGGAAGAGTCATCTGTATTGGATGTAACCAGTAGGTTTCTGGGTAGCTTATATGTACAGTACTTGAGGCAATTTAAGTTGTTCCACATTATAATTAGAATTTTTATCTTTGGTAAATCAAGAGAGGCATACTGCTGATAATCTAATAGATTAATGATTAGGTTCAGCACTTCTGCTTTGGGATACGATTTTCTTGATATTAATGAGGCTTTGTATTTTACAGAAGGTTGTGTGACTAGTCTTATTTGATGCACAGTTTCCGGTAGTGTGGAATATGCATTTAATTTTGCAACCAGAATATACATTTCTTCTCAATCTTCATGTTACATGGGGAGATTATTAGTAAATAATGGCAAAAATGTGACATTTGTTGTTTTAACTGTTCCTGTAACTAGTCTTAAAGCTTTGCTTTGTAATCTTTCAAGTTTATTTATGACAGTTTTGCTTGCTATGTTTGCTCCGTAAGTAATGATTGGTGTTCTGTACGTCCTATTCATGGTATTGATAGAACAACCCCGTTTGGTTCAAGATAGTCAATTGGATTTAATGCTTTATTAAATTTGCTAGTTATCTCCTCAACATGTTAATTCCACTTCAGCTTGTCATCCAAATGCATACCAAAATATTTCGTAGAAGTATTCTCATCTAAGGATGTCCTAATATGTTAAATTGGAACTCTCTCTTTTGTGCCTCTGAGAGAAATATTGATAAACTGCCTTTGATTGATCATATTTTCAAATGCCCATTGTAAAATTTATAGAACTTTAATCAGATTGTTCCAAAGAGTTTGTAAATGATGTTTTGAGATTTAAGCAGATGTCCGTATGACATTATCTGCAATTAAAACACATTTAATTTCTGGCATATTCTGTAGATTTTCAGTGAGGAAACTGATATAAGCATTGAGTAGAACTGGGCTAGTTCCTGAGGTAATCCAGTTTTAGTTTGTTTGGATACATTTATAATTAATGTCAGATGAAATTAGCTAAGATGTTATAAAGAGGATATCAAAATTTGTTATTCATTTCTATAGTTTTAAATACAAATTAGGTAAATATTAAAAAATTGATGGGGCCACTTTTGGGTAACACGGCTTAAAATAAAACAGTATTGTATTTCTTCTTTTGGTTTTCTAGTGTTTGTTTTCTAATGAGGTAATTTTGCTTCAGGATTCCATTAAATTGTTGTTCACTTATAAGAACATTTTTTCCCGTCTTTCTTTGAAAAGCATGTCCATTTGTGTTACTCACATTGCACTACCCGTGAGACCATGTGGAGAATGTCACAGCTGGAGAAACTTTGTCCCTCCTTGCTAATGTTCATGTAGCTGATTCATAGATGTAGAGTGGGGTGTTCAAGAGCAGGGGGGAAAGGAAGCTAGCTTGATGCATTGATACAAATAGCATCATACTTTTAGTTTTCAAAATGAACACAGGTAATCCAGTACCAAACTAATGTAATGAGTAAACAAACTTGCTGGATTACTTTTTAGGAATTAATAAACTTTCTGGAGGTAAATGGTTAATGAATTTGGAAATACTGTCTTGTGATAAGTAATTCATGTTGCAACCAGTAGGCAGAAAACTAACTGATAACTACAGTTGAATAGATATTTCTGAAACGTGTCCCAATTAAAGAGGAATTGTGATATATAAATAAGACAGCTATTTTTTTTTTCAAGGCCGATTGGTCATGAAATTGAAACCATAGTGAAGATTAAAAATGTTTTATTTACAACATTTGGCTACACCTACCAGGTACATAGTCGCTGCTCTGACAGACATTTTTTGTAGCATGGTACCAACTTTCCAATACCCTCATCATAGAAGGCAGCTGCCAGTGCTACCAGCCAATTATCTACACTGGCCTGCAGCTCATTGTGCCAAAATGCTGCCCTCCTAGACACTTTCATGTGAGTAAAGCGATGAAAATCATAGAGAGAGCCAAGTCTGTACCATATGGTGGGTGATGAAGGACTTCCATCAAAAACCCCACTTGAGTCTCTTGTTGCAGCTGCAGTGTGTAGCTGAGCATTGTCGTGAAGAAGGACAATGCCTGATATCATTCCTCTTTGCTTATTCTGAATTGACCTTCGTAGATGTTCAAGAGTCTCACTGTATGAGTCTAATGATGGTTGTGCCATATTTCATAAATTTCAGCAAGAGAACTCCTTTTCGATCCCAGATGGAGAAGGTTCGCTTGAACTTATTTGGTTTACTCAGGGAATGAGAATGCATCCACTATTTGAATTACTCTTTTGTTTCTTCATTTTGGAAATGGACCCATGTCTCGTCCCCTTTGTTCAAAGCACTTCTCCTTATTTGGTTTACTCAGGGAATGAGAATGTATCCACAATTTGAATTACTCTTTTGTTTCTTCATTTTTGAAATGGACCCATGTGTCGTCCCCTGTTTTCAAAAACCGATCCGATTGAGGATCTTTCCACTTTTCAGCGGTTGCCCTTTTACCAGCTGGCTGCTGGCCCTTCACATCCACATGTGTCAATCACAGAGGTAGATGATCAACAGCCAGTGTAGGGGTGACATGTGGTTAGCATGTCGAGTCCCCCAGCCGTTATAGCTGGTTCCTCAACCTGGAGCCGCTACTTATTGTAGCTACCCAATTGCCTCACGATGATGGGTGGGCACCGGTCCCATACTGGCTGAAATACCATGAGAAAATTTCTTCCCCCATGGAGACTCGAACCAGTGCAAGTCCCGTAGCTCTGCACCAAGGCTTCCTACCTTAACCGCTCGGTTACGGCACGGGACATTTTCAAAAACATTTCTCCTTTATCATGGTAGTGCTGGAAAAACATTAGAGCTGCGCCCATTTGCTGTGTTTTGTGATAGTCAGACAGCTTCTTGGGAACTCATCTCTCACACAGTTTGCAGTACTGAAATCTCTCTCTCACAATGGCATAGAGAACTGATGTTGAAATTTTGAGAAAAGTGTAATTGAATACAGAAATTGCAGACCAACGATTTTCTTGAATCACGTGATACACTCACTAAACAATATCATCGGTTGATATTCGGTTCCTTCCCTGACTGCCTGTATCATGAACATCCTGCTTCGAAGTTCCTGCGTTTTGCTGGTACTCATGAAAATTTCACCATACACAAACTCATTTGTAAGTGAATTTTGACTGCATTGCATCCCTCAGCATGATGAAACCGAATTAAAGCATGCACTTCACACTTGGCAGGATACTCTTGTTAAGCATATTTATATGCTTACTGTGCGCTCAGAACTGATACTATAGTAACTATAGTTTTCAAATGATCTTGTCATTCATTTTCAACCGCCATTATGACTACCGGATATTCGTTGGAATCTCTCTCTATAACGTTGCCATCTGGCAACGATATCTCGAAGTTCGTCAAATCAACACCAGATGGCAACGTTATAGAGGGAGATTCCAACGAATATCCGGTAGTCATAATGGCGGTTGAAAATGAATGACAAGATCATTTGAAAACTATAGTTACCGTGTTTGATAAAACATGAAATATGAGGTAAGATATTAAAATGACTCATTAATTTATTAATTAAGAACCTCATAATGTGTTTCCCAATTTTAACTTTGAATAGATTAAACAAATGTTAAAATATGATGTAATTTTATTGCAGCCTGATCGCCAAGTGCTTATGTGGTCTGCCACATGGCCCAAGGAGGTACAAACATTGGCTGAAGATTTTTTGAATGACTACATCCAGGTAAACATTGGGTCACTGCAACTTGCTGCCAATCACAACATCATGCAGATTGTGGAGGTGTGTCAAGAGCAGGAGAAGGAACTGAAGTTAGTAATCAACAAAATGTTGTATAAGTTCATAATCACTATTATTTCAAGAACCTTATGACCCAAAAGTATGGAGTGCTCAGGTAGCTCAATTGGTAGAGCATTAAGCCAAAGGTCCTGGGTTCAAACCCCAGGCTTAGCAAATATTTTTCTTTTCAAATATAATTTGTGCTTCAGTGAGAAGTATTAAATTAATAATAAAAACATCAAAAGAAGCCCTATTGGCTTTTATAAAGTTATGTTTAAATTACAAATAAGTCTTTTTAAAAAAGAAGCCATCATTTGTATGAAAGAGCAACAGTTTGTAGCATTTGGCACTTGGGTATTAAAAATGTATAAGAGAACAATTTGCATTTAGATTGGAGTGCTCCATTAGTTTAGTTGGTAGAGCACTGGTATAGAAAGCTAAGATCCTGGGTTCAAACCCCAGTCTGAGCATATATTTTCTATTTAAATTAATATATGGAAGTAAACATTTGAGGTTATATGATTAATAGTGAGTGAAGAACATATTTTTAACGACTCACCTCATATATTTAATAAGAATTATATGAATCGTGATTTCTTCTTACCTCATATAATTTCAAATTTCTTTGATACCGGAAGCCGTGACTGAAGGAGAATTAAATGAATCGTGATTTCTTCTTACCTCATATAATTTCAAATTTCTTTGATACCGGAAGCCATGACTGAAGAGGGACAAGATACTGTCTGAAACCGCCGGTATCAAAGAAATTTGAAATTATGAGGTGAGTCGTTAAAAATATGTTCTCCACTCACTATTAATATATTTTTCTCTTCAAATATAAGGTAAATCTTATTTAATATTCAAAGGAAGTGACACCATGAGGTTTAATTTAATTAATAGGAGTTGGAATGCTCACAACTCACCTCATATTTGTAGCAACAGTTATTAACAACTTACATTGTTTTTCGTATTTGACTTGAGTAGTCAAATTTATTTAATATCTAAGTATGAGGCGAGTCGTGAATATCATCATCCTAAGGCGCGACAACTTAAAAAGTGAAAGTTTTGGCCTTCTCAACAATCCTCCTTCATGCCAATCTGTCTCTTGCCATATTCAAGATAATCATTTTCATTTTCTTTAGATCGTTCATTGAGTCATCCTCCCATCTGATCTTCGGTCTTCCAACAGCTCCGCCTCTTATAGGTTTCCATTTATAGTTTCTTGACGAGTATCTGATCATCCATTCTTATTAAATGTCAAAGCCAACCAATTCTGAGAGATCTTATATGGTTTACTATATTCTGATTTTTGATTAATTTGTTTAGTTCATTATTTGTTTTGATTCTCCAACAGTTATCAGTTCCTCTATTTGGTCCAAATATTCTTCTTAAAATTTTTCTTTCAAAAATTAATAATTTCTGCTTTGTTTCTTTTAGGGCCCAAGTTTCACTAGCTATGCGACTACTGGTCTGAGTCCTTTGTATAATCTTATTTTTGCAGTTTTTGATATTAATTTGCTTTTAAATAAAGTTCTATTAGCAAAATAAGCTTTATTCCCATTTACCAATTTTTCCTCTTCTAATTCATTATGTCCATTTACTTCCGATTGAGGGTCTTTCCACTTTTCAGCGGTTGCCCTTTTACCAGCCGGCTGCTGGCCCTTCACATCCACATGTGTCAATCACAGAGGTAGATGATCAACAGCCAGTGTAGGGGTGACATGTGGTTAGCATGTCGAGTCCCCCAGCCGTTATAGCTGGTTCCTCAACCTGGAGCCGCTACTTATTGTAGCTACCCAATTGCCTCACGATGCTGGGTGGGCACCGGTCCCATACTGGCCGAAATACCATGAGAAAATTTCTTCCCCCATGGAGACTCGAACCAGCGCAAGTCCCGTAGCTCTGCGCCAAGGCTTCCTACCTTAACCGCTCGGCTACGGTGCGGGACATGTCCATTTACTTGAGTCATGAATATTCCAACTCCTATTAAGGTGAGTCTTTTTTCATCTTACCTCATAGAAGATGATTCTGCGCTGTAACCAAGTGGTTAAGGTAGGATGCTTTGGCGCAGAGTTTTGGGACTTGTGCTGGTTTGAGTCTCTATTTGGGGAAGACATTTTTTCATGAATTTCAGCCAGTATGGGACTGTTGCCCACCCAGCATCATGAGGTAATTGGGTAGCTACAATAAGTAGCAGGTCCTGGTTGAGAAACCCAGCTATAACAGCTGGGGGATCTGACATACTGACCACATCACTCCTACACTGGCTGGATGATAGTCTACCTCTGTGATGAACACGTGAATGTGAGACCAGCAGCCAGCTGGTAGGCCAAGGGCCTTCTAGGTCTGTTGTGCCATTGAGATTTTTTTCATAGAAGTTGTTCGTTAAGGACATGTTTCAAAACAAAATTTCTATTTTATCTTCAGCTTGTCCACAGCTCAACTTCAATGAGATCAGATGAAAAAAAAAATCACCTTATTTATTAGACTCTACGATATTTGTGACAATTTTGGTTTCTTTACTTACTAGATTTTTTATTCCAGGTTATCTAAGCTCCTGAGGGAAATTGGAGTTGAGAAGGGAAATAAAACGATAATCTTTGTTGAAACTAAGAAAAAGGTTGATGACATCACAAAAGCAATTAGAAGAGAAGGGTAAGTAGTATGAAACATGTTAGCAGAAATGATGTTCTGTATATTCAATAAAAAGTATATATATCTTGAAAGAGCACATAAAATGAGGAATTATGGTGTAAACTGTCTCTCTGACAAGTAGTTACCAAGAAATAAAAAAAAAGTTTCAAATTTAGTTTTTCAAATCAACACCTGCTGCCATTTTGATTGCAGCAGATGAACTTTTGACGATAATAATGAAAACATTAGCTGATCTTTACATTGAACACTGAGTTAAAGTAACAGAAGAAAATAATGAAAAATTTTCTAAATTTACTGTAGTTATAAAAAAATTTAGGGGGTCTAAAAATGCACCACCTCCAAATTCCTCTATTCCTTAATTTAAAGTATTTTTACTATTTTATGCATAATCTTGATAATATAAGGAATATCAGTCATACACCTACTGTTCTTCATATGGTGAGCACATGTTTTATTCAAGGGTGTTCAAATATAGGATTTGCATAGTGTGGAGAAAGCTAAATTAAGATATATTAACCCAAATATTCTTTAACAAATGCTCTGGCTGGGAGAGTATTTGTTTTTTTCCAAATTGGAAAAATTATTTACCATGAATTAGTTAAAAATATCCTTGATTTCAAAATTATCTTCCCTTACATTGATACATATATTTATTTAATTTCAACGATGAATCTCCCAGTGTATCAGCAACTACCTATGTTAATCTATTGACAGGGAAAATTAATTAAAATAGGTGAGTCTTGTGTAATAAGAAGAATGTCTTAGCTGATAATGCAGACAACTTGGAAATAGGGCTCTCCATTTCTATTTTGTATTGTTCTATACCTGACAGACCCATTGTTGGATAAAGGTAAGACCATATTTATGGACAATTAGTATATCTCCCCTGAAGTGTCATTCTCCACAACATGGTCACAGATGCAATTTATACCATCTGCCCCCTAAAAACATAACTGAAAGTGCATTGCAAAAAGGGGAAATAGAAATGCAGCAATTATCTAATTGGCATTTAAGGGTGGATGTGTTAAATACAGGGAAATCATATCTACTGAATTTTTATAGGAAAAATCACTACGAAGTTTAATTTAAGATTTAAATTAAAATTCTTTATACCTCACCTCATATCCAGTCTTGTAATTATACCAGTTTCAAAGCCTAGACCGGCTTCATCTTTAGTAATTTCTAGTAGTTTAATTAAACAAATAGGAAAATAAAAAGTGCTCATAGATTGGGAAAAAATCCATATAAAAAACAAAAACAAGAAAGAAAAACATTTTGATTTGATCCAGAGGTTCATCCGTCCACCAACAGAGGGAGTAAGAAGCAGTTCTGCTGAATTATATATCAGTTGACCAGGATGAGTTTTAACACATATGCTCCTTGATGTTTTATTATTAATTTAATATTTCTCATTGAAGGATAAATTATTTTGAACATATAGTCCTTATTTAAGTAAAATTTTCTCTCATCTCATTATTATTCTTATTCTTAGATGAGTTCCAGATCTTTCTTCAGTTCCATCATCAGTATTTTCATGGCTGTTATGTCATCCTGAAGAGCCGCCTCTTGCTCCCTAGCCAAGAGGTGGCTCTTCAGACAACATAATGGTCGTGAAAATACTTATGATGGAACCGAAGAAGGATCCAAAACAGGTCTAAGAAGAAGAATAATATGAGGTGAAGTGATAAAATTTTAATTTATTCAAATTTATAATACCTCTTAATTTTTTTTAAAGCACACGTTGAATGTGAACTTCCATCCTTCCTCTTTAAAATAAGACCAAGATGGTTTAAGCTGAGTTATTGCAGTTGAAATTACTTAGCTGTCACTTATTTGCCCACTATTGTCTGTCTACACTCAGCATTAATTTTGAAGATATTTCCACGTCAAAATATTTACATTTTTATTTTAATAAGTGAATTTCACTGTTGTAGTTAAAATTTTCAATTTCAATGTGTAATTAATTTAGAGGCATTTTAGAAATTCAATTTTTATAATGTAATTTTGAACTGTTTAAATAATAATGCCAGTTTACTTAAAATAGCATGAAATGCCTTTTTTAAGCAGATGGCCAGCTATCAGTATTCATGGTGACAAATCACAGCCGGAGAGAGATTATGTATTGACAGAGTTCCGCAATGGCAAGTCACCAATTCTGGTTGCTACGGATGTGGCGGCTCGTGGTTTAGGTATGTGCACTCTGTTATTATTTGAAAAGTGTTTGAAAGTTTTAAAATTTAAATTATAACATCAAAATTTGCACTCTTAGAAATTCCAACATATATTATTTAAAAAAATTTGTATCTTCATCCTCATTGAAAAAAAGTCCTTATTTGGACATGTTTTGAAAATCTTCCATCTGAATTCCTAAATTGATTTGTTCGAATGGTCTAATGATTACCATTTCTTACCCTAGATTTGAAATTTGAAAATTCAAATCTGATCAGGTTTAATTAATTTTTCAAGGCATGAAAATTTGAAATTTACTTTTACTTTGATGGAAGTGGATTGGTTAACCTTTCCATAAGGCAAACCGATTCATTTTTCTTTTATAATACTTTTTAGACAATTACATTACAAAATCATCTCTTACTTACTTGTAACGGCTATAAATTTGACAGGACAATTGTGTTTGTCAGTTTGATCTCAACAGTTCACGATGTGTCACATCACCAATTTTGAGATTAAGCTTCCGATCAATATGTGGGTGATTCTTATGACAAATACATTGTAATTTGAAAATAGTGAACATTTTCTATGTTTTTATTTAAATTAACATTTTCCAATCCTGGATAGACTCTAATTTAAGAAAGAAAATTAATGCTCGAACCGGGGCTTGGATGTTCTTATTGGTGCTCGAATTGTGTAATTCGTATCACACTGATGTACAGAATCAGAGATCCAGGGTTCAAACCCCGATTCGAGCGTTGATTAATTTTTTTTTCTTAAATTAAAATAATCCACATTATTACAAACCAGGTGACTCCCTGCATTTTTATCTGCTAGCCAGTGATAGCAGACCACTTCAGTCAGCTATGGCCCATTGAACTATTGTGAGATAATTAGTTTTGCTTTAACTGCAGTTATTTATGTTGCATGAAACTTTTTTGGGTTTGTATTAAAAAACATGCCCAGCTAACCTTGTTTTATAACTGATATTTGATGGTTCATGTTAATAATATTGTGTAAATTACAGATGTTGAAGATGTGAAGTATGTTATCAACTTTGATTATCCAAATACATCAGAAGATTACATTCATCGCATTGGTCGCACTGGGCGCTGTAATTTAAGTGGTACTGCTTATGCATTCTTTACACCCAACAATGCACGTCAGGCCAAAGAGCTTATTGCTGTCCTGGAAGAAGCAAATCAACCAATTAACCCAAAGTTGGCAGAATTGGCAAATATTGCACGCACTGCATATGCAGGTAAAGGTAAGTATCATAGCTTCCTTATTATTTATGAAATATTAAAATTGAATAAGCAATAATTACGGACTGGTTGATCATGTATAATCTTGGAAGTGTGAATTATTTGTGCATATCTGAGCTTTATTCAGCCTTATTTTAAATGAGAACTTCAGGGACTATAATAGATTGAGATACAGGGCTAGTTGGTCCATTTTCATTTGCTACCATTGGTGATATTTTATTATGTCCATATCCCTCATAAGCCATTAATTAATCATAGGATATTGTTATAAAAATTCTTTCTTAAAAATTTTTAAAACATGTTGGAATAAATTTAAATATCTGAAAAGATGAAAAAAACTTAAGCACTGATAATTAATTTTATGTTATAAACTTGTCAGTACTTAGTGATCGTAATTATATTTTATTATATTTTGTGCAGGTCGAAATCGTTGGAACAACAGAAATAAAGAGAATGGCAATAATGGAACAAATCAGAATAATACACGCAATGCAGCAACCACTTGGAACCATGAGCGATCAAGTCAGAATGGTAGCATACAGGAATATCGGCAGTCAGGCACTAGTTCCAGATATTCTGGTGGTAGTAGTAGCAGCAACAGTTCAAGGAATGGATCTGAAAATTATAGAAGTCCTTCCTACACCCAGCAACAGAATGGATACAGCCAGCAAAATGGTTATGCAAGCCAACAAAGTGGTTACAGTCAGCAAAATGGCTACAGCCAGCAAAACAGCTACAGCCAACAGAATGGGTTTAGTCAGCAGAGCAGTTATGCAAGCCAACAGAATGGGTACAGTCAGCAGAATGGCTATGGACAACAGAATGGGTACAGTCAGCAGAATGGTTATGCTCAACAGAATGGGTGCTCTGGACAGCGTACGTATGGGAGTCAAGGTCCTCGCAGTTACCAGGGTCAGAGGTTCAACAGCAGAACCCAGAATTATACTCCTTCCCAGGCATCAACACCCAGTCCTCACCAGGGGATGTATTCTGTACCCCCACCCTTTATGATGCCCAATACAACTGATGCAAATATGCAGAGCATTTTGAGCAACAAGTTCTTCCAATCGACCCGCCCGCCTCCCCAGGCCAATCCCTGTGCCTACCAGAGCATGGCATTCAATCAGTATCAGCCCATGCCGTATGCATACAGCTATGGTCAACCAGCTGCTGTACAACAATAAGCCCCCAACCCATCCTCCTAGGGTGATCATGCTTGGTTTATATTCATTATTGCTTTTGAAATGTATAACTTAATTTTAAAATATCTTTCACTGTAGCAAGGATTCCTGTTTATCTTAAATATCTAATCTTAATATTATCGGTGTGTGGGAAATAAATTTCCTTTTTTATTTCAGTATTTACTGTTTTTGAGAAAATTCAATGGCCACATTCCACTTGAAATTTGTTTTGTCACTGTAACTGTTTGTAGAGTTCCATAATATTTCTGTATGCTGTGGAGATGCACGAAACATTCAGAAGGGGGGTGGGTTGGGGGCAAATATTTTATTTTAGGTAATAATAGGCTATATTCTAATGGTTCTGGTAAAGAGCACAGATAGTGTATAAACAATGTATATAAGAGCCTAATTGTGGCAAATATTTATCTACGTTGTCAGATAGTGTTGGATAATTGCAGTCCTACGAGATAAAATTAATGTGTGTGCTCTGAGTTCTTTCCAGTGCCAGTTTAATTATTTATTAACTTCATGTCAAAGCATCGCAAATGCAACAAAGTAGAATAATGATAATTTATTTGCAGCGCAAGCGAGTGCTGTGTGTGTCGATGCTTATCTTTGTTATTTTTGTGTTATTTTGACTGTTTGCAATGAAAGGTTGTCAGACTTTTTAATTTTCCTTAACCCCCTCATGATCTGTCCACCCTCAAGGGTCGTGTACATAGTTCAAATATTGTATAAATTATATATGTAAGGTAAGTCGTAATTGCGACTTATAACTCAATTACACTTTGTACTGTGATATGTAAAATGTAGCAGATAATTTTAAACTTTAAGCTGCGAGTCCAAGAGAAAGGTCGGTAGAACCACACGCAACAACGATGCACAGCAGTATTTTGATAAGGGAACATAATCTTTTTTAAGTGTAGTCTATATAATGTGATATTTTCCTCAAAGACTGATAACTCTTAAAGGGATATATTTTAAATCACTTCTACCTTAAGATTTTACAAGACAAATTAGTTGGAGCCAAAACTCTTCAACAAAATGTTTTGTATGGACTTTGTTTTTCTACCAAATTGCATTGATACCTTGTGATTTGTTTTAAACTTGCTCATAATATAATTTCTGTTTCGCAAGGCGAACGTAATTTAGGTAATGTTAGTGAGATAAGAGTGAGTGAATGGTTCAAGGCAAACGGGAGAAACTATTCTCCGCCAACCTTTCTCATTGGAAGAGACTAGCAAAATGTTTGAGAGAGTGCAGTCTAATAGATTGTGCAAGTGTTAACATTTGTCTATACTCACTGTACTTTTGGATACCATGTTGTTGTATGGGAGACTTGTGAAAATTAGCAGTTACTGCTGGTTTTTTTTTTGACCATGACAGTGTTATAACATATTATAGTGCGACCCTTGTGCACGTGATAGATAATATCTTCCTGCAGGTTGAGGAAGTAGCCAACTCTTCTGTAGGTTTCCATAAAAGTGCATTTCTTGTGTGTAATACAGTATTATGATAGTAAAGTAATTAAATGCAGAATTCAGCATTTTTATTTATAACCTTAAGAGTTAGTGTCGAGTTGTTGTTAAAAATATTCTTAAGATCTGATGTGCAATGTAAAAATGTGTTAATGTCAGATTAATAATGTAAACTGTTCATCTTCCTCCCCTATGTGCGCCTCTGTGAAAGGAGGAGCTTCAATAAGGGCATTTATTCATAAGCATTGCTTAAAGTGTTGCAGATTTTGTAATTTTTCGAATCTCCAGCACAATTGCTGAATAAAATTTACACATTGTATCATATTTATTTCATATAAAACAACCGGTGACATTCATTGTTACAGGGAAGATGGTAATGCTGTTTATCAAAGCACAACAGTTATTGCCATTAGGAATAGGTCCGTCTTATTTATTTTTTCTACAGTATTTATAATAGAATTTTATCGCTAATGTAGCCTAATTCTTCGTGGTTTGTAAGTGCTTGTTAGAGGGAGAAAATGAACTGTTTATAGAGATGCAGCTTGGGTTTCTATAGAACAGGGTCAAGTGATGATACTCTTTTTCCAAATCCTTAACAGTTGGTTTTATAAATTTGGGAAATTGAGGAAATATGTTACCTTACACTGCAGAATGTAAGAAAGTTTGATAGAAATATATAATCTGGCAGAAATATGTCATAATTATTTTGTATTTCTTTAATTTCACTTCTGTTATATCACCATTTTATTATCCATCCCTCTCCTTTCCAAATAACTTCAGATTGACAATGTGAAAAGGGATTTTTTTTTTTCATTTCATAGTTTGAGGTGGTTTGCTTATGTGTAGACAATGTCATTTATTGGAAATCTCAATGAGTAAATTGGTTTTAAATGCCAAATGTAAACCTGCCTTTCTGATAAGCTGTGATTTGATCAGTCATTTTAAAAAAGGATCATCTACAGCTGATCAAATTTTACAGGAGAGGAAAAAAAAATTGATTCAACTTGTTCAGGATAAAGCATTGAATCTGAAATTGCTACTGAATAAAGTCAGAAAGTGGTAAAGGAGTAGTGTAGTTGAATCATTCTCACACAGAAAATGGAAATAGGTATCTAAACATGGAATAATGAAAGAAATAAATGTTAGAGTAATTGGAGAGGATTCCTTTTTGAAATGGCTGATATATATATATATATATATATATATACATACATACACACACACACACAGATATAGAGCACTTAACATTCAAAGAAAATTCCAGGATGTTGTGAAGTTAAGAGTGTTCAGTGTGTGTGTGTGTGTAGAGAAGTTGTGCAGGACCGTCCAGATGGCAGTGATATAGTCTACAGAGTACGAAACTTGGATTAAATGCAATCTCGAATTATATTCTGATGTCATTGCACTATATGCATTAGCTCTATTACAACTAACTTGCTAACTGCAATATTGATAGCACTGTGCACATCCTCAATATTTGAGGACTATTTTCTGCTTTTGAAGAGTGCACAGTGTCAAAGATCAGTTGTCTAAGCTGATTTATGTTACATTATGAGTGCTAACTCTATAATAATTTAACTATTCCTGCTTTTTGAGAGCATGGAATTATAAGAAAAGTAACTTCATTGGTGTAATGGCCCTTTAAGTCTAGCCTTATCCTCCCTCATGCTAGCAACTGTCTAATCATTCCAAAGCCTTCAGATTCCATCTTATGTTTGCCTTTGTAAGGTCAGCCTAAACGTCTTAGTCTGGGGGACTGCCACCCGTTCTTCTACCCCTAGATTTATCGTGAGTTTTTGAGAATTCTGATCTTATCCATTCGTAGAAAATATCCCAGCCATTCTAATATTCTAAGTTTAATATCCATGATATGTCATAATCTTTATGCAACATTTGTAATTCTGCATTTACTTATTTTAGGAATTCTCACTATGAGGTATATTCATTAAGGTAGAATATGTTTATCACTCACCTCATATTGTTCTTCTTATTTGATTATAGACTAGTTTCGGAACATAGTTTCTGTTCCATCCTCAGTAACATCACGACCGTTGTTCTGTCGTCTTGAAGAGTTGTCCTTCTCTCCTTCCATTGGCTGACTGAAAAACCTCGAAACCAGGTCATTCTCACCGGGAATTTCAAAGTTCATTAATTTCTTCTTTTCGCTCTTTTGAATGTAGATCTTTTCCCAAACAGTAAGTTCTTTTGGTTTTTCTATTTGTTTTAATAATTTTGCTTCTTTCTCGATAAGATGTTTTTCAGACCATGCATGGGCAGCCACTGCAGATTTTTCTACTTCCCCTTTCTTGACATTCCTGAGATGTTCTTTCACTCTAGTTTTCAAATTTCTTTTAGTTTTTCCTATGTAGAATTTCTCACATTCTTCACATTTAATTTGATAAATCCCTGATATGAGAAAATTAAAGAAGAAAACAAATCAGGGATTTATCAAATTAAATGTGAAGAATGTGAGAAATTCTACATAGGAAAAACTAAAAGAAATTTGAAAACTAGAGTGAAAGAACATCTCAGGAATGTCAAGAAAGGGGAAGTAGAAAAAATCTGCAGTGGCTGCCCATGCATGGTCTGAAAAACATCTTATCGAGAAAGAAGCAAAATTATTAAAACAAATAGAAAAACCAAAAGAACTTACTGTTTGGGAAAAGATCTACATTCAAAAGAGCGAAAAGAAGAAATTAATGAACTTTGAAATTCCCGGTGAGAATGACCTGGTTTCGAGGTTTTTCAGTCAGCCAATGGAAGGAGAGAAGGACAACTCTTCAAGACGACAGAACAACGGTCGTGATGTTACTGAGGATGGAACAGAACTATGTTCCGAAACTAGTCTATAATCAAATAAGAAGAACAATATGAGGTGAGTGATAAACATATTCTACCTTAATTCTGCATTTGTTCCGATTTGCCATGTTCCATGATCACAAAAGGGACCATATATGATAAAATCGTTTCCTACCTCTCATATAAATCTTCTAAGTAGATTGTGATTTTGAGACCATAACAGTCTCATCTTCAGTACAATGTAGGTAGACCGATGAACCTCTGGATGAGATCAGGATTTGAGGGAATTTCGAAGTTCATATATACTTTTTTAATAGCATTATCATACCTCTTTTGTGATGTAATGGTTGGCAGGTAATTAGCAACTCAGAGGTTCAGGTTTGAAAGGTTGAGAGACTGTGTCATACTGACCACATAACTCTGTGTGCTGTATCAATTGCTTCAGTTGGCCATGACTCTTTTGAAGCTGTTGTTCTTTAGATTATAAAGTAGCACCAGTGCAGCATGATTTGTAGTTTCTAAATTCCACACATGTGGTCATGGAAAGGAGATGTGCCACTGTGTACCAGTCTTAGTATGTGGTTCCAAGTTCTGCTTTATGTCCAGATTTTCTAACACCTTAATAAACCAGCGATTCACAAGTACATTATTAAGTGAGATTTGTCAAAATGGTTATTTGATTACCACCTATCATAACACCAAGATTTTTTAAAATTAAATTTGAATTTTTTTTTACTCTCATATTTCTTGATTTTTATGCAGACCCGGGTTTTGTCATTGAATTCGTAACATTGCCATCTTGCGGTTGTTCCTTCTGCAAATTTATTTCTGTGCTCTCTGTTGGCTGACCGATAAACTTCCAAATCCTTACTGACCTAGATTTCATCACTGAATTTGTGACATTGTTGATACATCACAAGAAAATAAATACATTCAAAAAACAAAAAGTGATAAATGTGCTCTTCAGCCAGATAAAGAAATTGCTAAAAAATTCAAGAAATTTACGTACCACCCTTTAATATTTAACAAATTTCAAAAGATTTTCAACAAATTTAACATTAAATTAGCACCGAAAAATGATTACAATTTGTATAAATTAATCAAAACCAACAAAAATAAAAAGATTGAAGATGGCAACAAATCAGAAATTTATCAAATTGATTGTAAAGATTGTGAAAAGATACACACAGGGAAAACAAAAAGGAATTTAAATAAAGTATTGAAAATACACCTGAGAAATGTTAAAAATAGAAAAATCTGCAATAGCTGCACATGCTTGGTCAGAAAAATACTGAATTGAAACCAAGGCAAAATTACTTACACAGTTAGAAAAATCAAAGGAACCCACAATTTGGGAGAAAATTTACATATGCAAGAATAAAAAGAAAACTATGAATTTTGAAATACCCGGTGAAAATGAGAGGGGATTGATTTGAAAGTTCATCAGTCAGCCAACAGAGTGCAGAAATCAATTTGCAGAAGAGAGAACTGCAAGTGATGCATCGACAAATGTCATGAATTTAGTGACGAAACCTGGGTCTGCATAAAAATCAAGAAATATAAGGTGAGTCAAAAAAACAACTCAAATTTAACTAATGATATTAATAAACTGAATGTCTAGGTGCCATTTTAAAAATGTTTAATGATTTATTAGCGTTTATACTATAGGTCCCTTAATAGGCATTATGTGTAAGTTTTACTGCATTTTTAACTCACACATTAGCCTTAAACTTAAAAGCTAACAAAAATCAAATGAATCGTTGATTCTTCTATATTTTTTTTAACACAGCACCACGGTATCGGCGACCATCATTGGCTGTTTTCACGACTTAATTTTTTCTTCTTGACAGTTGTGAAAACAGCTTACAATGGTCGCTGATACTGCAGTGCTGTGTTTAAAAAAACATAGAAGTATGAGATAAGAAGAATTCACAATTCATTTGATTCTTATCAATAAAACCTCATAATGTTAAAAATTCTCAAATTTATTATATTAAAAAAATAACATTTCTCCGTTTTGTTTAGCATGAGTTATTACTTAAGTCTCATTTAGGTTAGGTTTTGTGTGGAAAGTATAGCACAAAAGTTATAATGTATAAGCAATAATTTAATTTTGCTTCACTTAACATTGATTTTTAATTTAAAAAGCTAAGATAATTCTCACCAACTTTATATTTGTCCTTTTTGTCTAGCACATGTTATTGACTGTCCAGCCTAAGAAACACACTTTAGGAAAATAAATTGGCAGGTTATCCACAAAGCACACGACTGCTACAGTTACTGCAATTTGTTCATGACCAAAGTACAGTTAAGCTAAAGCAAAAAAAAAAAAATTGTGTATTCCATTAATATAATTATGTATTTGAAGCTATTTATGTTAACTATAGTTGATCAGAATACAGTATACATGTTTCTTCAAAGGTCGGAGAGTAACAAAATATTTGCATTTGTTTGAAACTGATCAATTCTTGAGAGGAAGTTGAATGCCAGTTATAAATGTGGCAACTGTCATATAGTTTATGGTAACTTCGGTGATAAAATGTGTGATCAAAATTATAAAAAGCACCCTAAAGGGAAATTATTTAAAGAGTGGTGAAAAAACAGTTGGGCTTAATGTATTTTGTAAGTTTATGGAGCATAATCCTGGCACTGCAGTGAACGATATAGTTAAATTAACTGCAGAATATACTGGTGTATCGAAGAGTAGTGTTGTACATATCCTCCTTCTTATTCCTTCCAAGTATTAGGCCAAGGCCTGTTACGATCCTATAGAAAATTTTCCCTCCAGCGTTTCATAGGATGGCCCAGTGATCTTCGTCCTCTTGGTATATAATTATAAACAGCTTTGGGGATCCGATTTGAATTCATTGTTTCAAGATGGTGTGTCCAATTTAGTTGGTACTGTTTAATATATTCCAAAATTGGCGTCTTCAATTCTTTTAAGATACCGGTGTTCCTTTTCCGATCCCATCTGGTGTAACCCGCTGTTCTGCGCATGAATCTCATTTCATAAGCCGTTATTCTGCTTTCATATTGTCTTTTAAGTGACCATTCTTCACTACCATAGGTCAACACCGGTCTAGCCAAAGTGTTATATAAACATAATCTGGTGTTTTTTTGTACAAGGGATGGTTTCATAACTTGATTAATAATTCCTAAACTTTTATTATAACTAGTAATTTTTTCAGGGATATCCTTTTCATCCCAGATATCCGCAGGGAATTAAATTAAACTGGTAATATCAACCGCCGAACAAGAAGAAGAAAAGGCCAAAAACCTGCTTTAGAAGTGGTTTAAGATTTTGTGAAGTGTGCAGTTTGTTATAAAGTGCATAGGTTTTTTTAACAATGAACTGCCTACCTTAAATAGAGATCTGACTTTTGAATGAAGACCCTGATTTACTTTTAAGAGATAAGAGTTTTCACACAGTCTCATCAGATAAAGGATTTTCTCTTGTGAAATGAAATACTGTTAATGTATTGCTAACAATTATATTATTAGTGTAAGTACAGTTATTTTATAAGAATTAAATGAATCATGAATTCTTCTTACCTCATACTTCTATGTTTTTTTTAAACACAGCACTGCAGTATCAGTGACCATCACCACCAGCCTCAGCTGTTTTCATGACTCAATTTTTTTATTTTTTGACAGTCGTGAAAACAGCTGAGGTGGTGACGATGGTCGCTGATACTGCAGTGCTGTGTTTAAAAAAAAACATAGAAGTATGAGGTAAGAAGAATTCACGATTCATTTAATTCATATTAATAAAACCTCATAATGTTAAAAATTCCCAAATTTATTACATTAAAAAACTGTTATTTTAATTTAAATGTTGATTTTAATTAATTTGTTTAATATTGACTTGTAATTCAATTTTGTTTTTGACATACCATTGTGTGTGTTAATACAACCTGCAACATTAAAGATTAAAACGATTGTTTTCATTTATCGGCTTGTAACAAACACCTGATGAAGGTCACATGTACATTTACATGTGTTGCATGAAGTAATACATTCAGAAATTAAATGCCAAAGTGTGTTTCTTAGGCTGGACTGTAGTTAGGTTGAATTTTGGTCAATTAGCTTTTAATATGTCTTGTACCGGAAAAATAGTGATTTTCGACATTTATTAAAGCATTATGTTATTCATAAAAATTAGTGACATCGCTAGATTTATATAAATATTTTTTTTGCGCTATAATGCGTTTTGTCGTACTTACCAGCAATGGCAACCATTATTGGAAATTCAACTTCCTACATTTTGGGGTTGCCAACCTAAATAACTATACTGTAATATTACATTTACACCCACGTGCGGGAAGTAAAACCACTGCCCTCTATGTATACTACGTACAATATACGAGGGCGGATTGGAAAGTAACGCACAATAATTTTTTTCTGCCTTGGTATTGCAGCTAGAATGTTGAAATTTCACAGAGATATAGTTTGAAGTTTTCACTACAGATGGTATTTTTTTCTCAGGTGCACCTCTTGCGAGAGAAGCTTGAACTATGCAACGAAGATGGCGCGCATGCTACAGTCGTCCACCTGTGAGGAACAGAGAAGTGTTGTTCGATTTTTGTGGGCCAAAGGGCATAAACCCAGTGAAATTCACAGGGACATGCGTGGCGTGTAGGGGATGATTGTATGGACCGTAGCAATGTCTCCAGGTGGTGACTTCTCTGTTCCTCACAGGTGGACGACTGTAGCATGCGCGCCATCTTTGTTGCATAGTTCAAGCTTCTCTCGCAAGAGGTGCACCTGAGAAAAAAATACCATCTGTAGTGAAAACTTCAAACTATATCTCTGTGAAATTTCAACATTCTAGCTGCAATACCAAGGCAGAAAAAAATTATTGTGCGTTACTTTCCGATCCGCCCTCGTATATAGAGAAAATAATCAAAGGTTGTGTATACATTATATGAAACAAATCACTGCATTTTAAATGAACTGAACTGTATTTGAAACAATATATAACAATAAATACGTACTTGCGGCCATAGTATCAATAATTGTTCTCAAGGCCTTCTGTTATTTTAACTAATAAACATTGCCCACACTGTTAACGTTAGTCAATTGTTTATAATGAATGCAAATATTTCCAACAAAGATGTTATTATTTTACTAGTATTTATTATATTTGAAGAGAAAATTTTTTGCCTAGACCGAGACTCGAACCCAGGACCCTTGGCTTTCCGGGCCAAGTGCTCTACCAACTGAGCTACTGAGGCGAGTTGCGATCTAGATGCAAATTTTTCTCTTATATACATTGTAATTCCCTCGCGCCAAATGCTTGGAACCGTAGCTTCTATATTTGCAAATGATGGCTTCTTAATTTTGAAAACACCATCGTGCAAAAAATAATGTACAAACACACGTTTGTGAAGTGTTTTACAGAATCTCGGAAATTAAAAACCTCGCTTGATTTTTAAAAAATTTTTCTCGATTCTGTGAAAACCACTTCCCAACCTCGCATCGTAATATAACTATTAAATGTTTAAAAAAATGCACTTGCAAAAACAATGTGTTTTAATCACACTGGTGTCACAATAATTACCATTGATATCGAGTTGAAGCATTTTGAGTTTAGATGTGTTTGATTTTCATTTATATAAGGACACCTTGTAGGAGGGTGGTCGAAGTTCAGGATGGCTCACATGTAACAACCTAAGCCCACATTTTCCCAATATGAATAATTTTTTCTTGTGAATGAAATTGTTGGTTGACAAGTAAATAATTAATGCCAAAATTTTTCAATTCAAAACATAGAATTTTATTTAATGTATTTAAGACCAGCCTCATGGGCTAGTGGTCAGCATTTCTGACTACAGTTCATGAGGTCCCGGATTCGATTCCCGGTCAGACCATAGAAATTTTTTTGTAAATGGGAATTATTCCTTGGTTGCCCATGGTCTAGAATTTAGGTTAAGGACTCTCTTGGCGTTTCATTATCATTTATCACCCATCATATCAACATAACTCCACTTCAAGGTGACGCATTGTAAAAAATGGTTTTTAATTCTGCCAATGCCAGAAATGTCATAAGAGACAACCTGGTGGCATTTAAAAAAAAAAGTCTTTTGGTGCAAAGAGTTTTCCACCAATCCTACATCGAGCTATAGTCAGTTCCAGATGTCTAAGGAGCAGATGTAAACAGTGGTTGTAATGGCGAAAAAGCGTGCTTCACAAGCGGATAAACCTTACGAGTACATCGACACGCAATTACAGTTTCATAACATTTGTTTAACAACAATGAAATGCAATACTGACAATAATAATGATAATAATAATAATATAATAGTAATACTACTACTACTAATAATAATAATAAATAATGCTAATAATGAATACCAATAATAATAATATATTAATAAATAATAAATACCAATAATAATACTAATATAATAAAAATAAGTAATACTAATAATAATAATAATCTCTAATTGCCGTGTGAGGGTTCTCCTTCAATAATGTTTATAATTGTCTGTATTTCTCCCGAACGAAATCCTTTCCTCTGTTTATGTTTCTTGACAGGAGACATTCCGGAAGGACCTGACATAGAATTATCCGACATCTTTTCAGAAAGAGTACTGCACTTATTAAAAAAACACTTGCACATGCCGGATAAATATATCACATTCACTACTGTAGGCTCAACACTTATTTAATTTTACTGAACATAACGCTTCATCGATACTGGGGGAAAAAACAAGAACTTGTGTTGTAATAACTAACTAACTCACTGGCACAATCAAAACCGTAGATTCATGGCCATGCGGATATAAGCTCTCCATACATCCCTATCCTGAGCTAATGTTTTCCAATCATTCCCTGTATAATCTACTTCCCTCAAATCATAGTTAATATTATTCTCCCACCTCATTCTTGGTCTACCAACTGGGTGTTTTCCCTCTGGTTTTCCTATAAGAAGTTTCCATGCACCTCTTTCATTCCCCATTCGTACCACTTGTCCTGCCCATCGCAGTCAACGATACTTAACTGTTCTGATTATATCTAGCTTCCTATAAAGACCATGTAGTTCACTGTTAAGTAGTGTTCTCCATTCAACTGTCTGTTCATCTCACTTCGGTCCAAAGATTTTCTTAAGAACTTTATTCTCAAATACTCGTAATCTCCTTCTTCCCTTAAAGTAAGAGTCCATGTTTCGCACCCATATAATATAACTGGTAGAATAATAGTTTTATATATTTTACGTTTTTTTTAAAGGAGTTGGGACAACAAGAGTCTCTGACTTATATCGTAATATTGTGAATAATGCTGACGTGGGATTTCCCACCAGACCCTTGCAACGCAACCAATGACGCGCCAGCATTTTAAATGAAGGGGAGGGCTGGCTTACTGCTTTGCTCCAAAGACATCTGGAATTTGGTATAGTCACTTTTCAATTTTTAAATATTGTGTGGTGGCTGGTGGTGAAATTTTATGGGTGTGTACTCATGTAGGCTCATGAGCTCTCAAAGTAAAAATTACATAAGTAAAAACTCACAATGACATCCAGATGCAAGTTTCAGTTACAATTTAGTTACCTTCAAACTTTGACTGATACTTTGAAACATAACTAACTCACTAGTGCTGTTGAATTCATAGGTTGATGGCCATGCAGACATAAGCCCTCCACACCTTCCTATCCTGAGCTAATGTTTTCCAAATATCCTCTGTATAATTTACTTCCCTCAAATCGTGGTGTAAATGTTATCCCACATTCTTGACCTACCAACTGGGTGTTTTCCCTATGGTATCTTGGTTAATGTTATTCTCCCACCTCATTCTTGGCCTACCAACTGGGCATTTTCTACAAGAAGCTTCCATGTCCCTCTTTCATTCCATATTTATGCCACATGTCCTGACCATTGCAGTCTAAGAGACTTGACTGTTTTTACACGCTTTATATTAGTTTGACCTGTATCTGTGTACTTAATGGAATCTTTGAACACGATTTTCACCCGCTTAGAAACATTGGATCGACTTGAAACTATGTATATTTGTAAATGACCCGTGACAATACAATAATTTCATATTTATTTTCTAAAAACCTGGCCAGAATCATCAGAAAATAAAAAAAAAGTGTTTTTGTATCTATGTAACGGAATCTTTGAACATGATTTTCACCCACTTTGAAACATCGGATCGACTTGAAAATTTGTATACTTGTAAAGGACCCGTGACAATACAATATTTTCATATTTGTATCTAAAATCCTGGCCAGAATCGTCAGAAAACCAAAAAAAGTGTATATCTATGTAACTGAATCATTGAACATGATTTTCACCCATTTAGAAACATTGGATAGACTTGAAACTTTGTATACTTGTAAAGGACCCGTGACAAGAATTTCATATTTTGTTTCTAAAATCCTCTCCAGAATCAGAAAATCAAAAAAGTGAAAACTGGTATAATAGGTTGCGGACTTGTTGACTTTTCAGTTAATCGTTGTAAGAGCTCATTTGGTAGAGTGGTGAACTGTAGTGGTATATAATTTCAGTAATTCATAGGTCGCTGGTTCAAATCCGGCTGGGAGGATTTTTTTAGAAGAGTATTACTTTTAGCTCTTAGAGACTTTACTTTTACCAATATCTGTTTATTATCAAATATATTAATTGATCTAGAGCACCCCACACTTTTGATGGTAAAATTATTTTCTTTTTGTTGATAACTCTAGTTTTATTCCGTATGTGTTGGAGATGATTATTTTGTTGACTACTTTAATTTTATTCCAAGCGTGTTGAAAATTAAAATTATTTTTCATTTTTTAGTTCGGTTTTCTAATAAAGCATGTTGTTTTAGTTTTTTAAAACATTTATTTATTATATCTGGTTTTCTATAGATCCTGTAGCTTACTTATGTAGTCTTCTCCATTTGACTAGCTCACTGGCTCTATCAAACCCATAGGTTCATGGCCATGCAGATCTATGCTCTCCATATATTCCTATACTGAGCTAATATTTTCCAATCATCCCCTGTATAATCTACTTCCTTCAAATCATGGATAATGTTATTCTCCCACCTCATTCTTGGTCTACCAACTGGATGTTTTCCTCTAGTTTTTCTACAAGAAGCTTCCATGCACCTCTTTCATTCCCCCATCTGTGCCACATGTTCTGCCCAATGCATTCTATGAGACTTATCTGTTCTTATTATATCTGGCTTCCTATACATACAATGTAGCTCACTATTATATAGTTTTCTCTATTCACCTATCTGTTCATCTCTTTTTTTTTTTTGCTCCAAACATTTTCCTAAGAACCTTATTCTCAAATACTTGTAATCTCCTTTCCTCCCTTAAAGTAAGAGCCCATGTTTTGCATCCATATAATATAACTGGGAGAATAACAGTTTTATATATTTTCAGTTTAACCTAAATTGTATAAATCAAAACAAGTTACAGTTCACTGGTCCAATAGTTTAAAATAAGCTCTGAAATCCTTTTAAACAACTTTCCCTTTAACAAAATCCATTCTATTCTTCGTGGTAAATTTATAATAATTTAAGAAATTATAATAGGAAGTGACATTATGAGATTCTTTTTAATAATTAATCTGAATATTGGCATAAATTATTATATTCTTAGAGAAATTGGCCGTGGTGGACTAGTGGTTATGCTCCTTGCCTCTGGTCGCGGGTTCAAACCCGGCCGGGGTTGATGGATTTTTTTAGGATGGAAAAATCCAAGAGCAAGTCTTCTGGGAGGGACTTTAAGCCGTGGGTCTCGAGTCTGAAGATTTTCAGGCTCGTAAAATCCTTAAGCCTGAATGAAAAGGCCTCTAAGCAAAATTTCCCCGTCCTAGTACTACCATGGTTTCCTAGATGTAAGTATGAGGCAGAATGCTGACCACGGACCACTCAAATGACATCTATACAAAAACAAGTGTAACTAAATTAGTATGGTTCAAATTCTTCCCTGTAGGAGAAAAGTGCCTAAATCTCTGTTAAGGGAAACATTGGCTTACAAGAGATTCTTAGAGAACATATTTTAATATGACTTGCATAACAGCTCTTGCAAGCTGTTGAACTTCCGGTTGTTAGTCCTTCATATCGACTCTCCCTCCATCTTTTGGTAGTCCAAAGAACTTCAAAATAAAATCTTTTTCTGTGGGAATTTCAGAATTCATAATCCTACCTCTGTATTTTTGGATGTAGATCTTCTCCCAAATGGTCAATTCTTTTGTGCTCTGTAACTGTTTCAATAATTTGTGTTCACTTCAATTCTTTGTTTTTTTGACCAACATGAGTAGCTACTGCAGATTTTTCCAACTTCTCCATTTTTCACATTTCTCAGGTTTTCGAATATTTAAATTTCTATATTAAATTAAAAGATTCTTACCTCTCCTCACATTATTCTGTTAAGTAGATCGCGATTTCAGGCCTATAGCAGGCCCATCTTCAGTACACTGTTGTTGACCGGTGTTATGTCGCTCGGAAGAACCACTTCTTCTTCCCTCTGTTGGTGGACCGATGAACCTCTTGATAAGGTCAAAATTTGCGGGAACTTCGAAGTTCATAAGTTTTCCTTTGTTTTTCTGAATGTGGATCTTTTCCCAAACTGTAAGTTCCTTAGGTGTCTCTATTTGTTTAATTAGACTAGCTTTTGATTCAATTCGATGTTTTTCGTACCAAGCATGAGCAGCTACTGCTGACTTTTCCAATTCTCCATTTTTGACATTTCTAAGATGTTCCTTCACCCTTGTTTTCAATTTTCTTTTCGTTTTACCTATATAAATTTTGTCACAATCTTTACATTTGATCTGATAAATTCCAATGTGAGGAGAGGTAAGAATCTTTTAATTTAATATTGAATTGAACCTCACAGTGATAATTCCTATAAAAAAAGGTTAATTTAAATTTCTCTTTGTTTTTCCTGTTTATCTTTTCACAATCACCACATCTGGTATATTCCTGATTTCTTGCCAACAATTCTTTTAATGTTGATTATTTTTTTTAACCCATAATCATTTTTTGGTGCTAATTTGTTACTAAAGTTGTTGAATTTTTTTATTTGTTGTATGACCACATATGATGTGCATCATCATCATTTCTGGTACTACAGTTCCTAGAGTTTAGCCTTGACCTCCTGAACATCATCTTGCAATTCTTGTCATTTACTTTCTGCCTCCAATTACTGTTTCTTCACAAATCACTCTCCACGTCATCCATCCATCTAATCCTGCATCTACCACATCTTCTTTTATAGTCAAGTTTTACATCCAGTGCTACCTAGGGGGTTTGGTTTGTGTCCATTCTATGCATGTGTCCCAACTATTCTACTCTTTTGACTTTAATATCTGATATTATAATCACCAAGAAATGACAACACTGCTCGACCAGAGACTACTGATGATGGAGATAAGCTCTCAAAACTGCAGTCTAGAAGAAAAAGGATATGAGGTGAGGTAATAAAAACATTAATTTAGTTCTTAAATTAAACCTCATTGTGTTTTTTCCCTGTGAAAGTTAAATAAATCTGATATTATATCTATGTCTTTGTATAAAACTTGCAGTTCTCGGTTAGTTCTAATTCACCAGACTCCATTATCTCTAGTTGGGCCATATATTTTCCTCTAAATTTTTCTTTCGCAGGTGGATGAACATGATATAGTCTTTTCTGTTAGTGTCCGGCTTTTGATACCATGTACCACAATAAGTTTAATGATTATGTGTAAATTTTCCATATTTCTTTTCACTTTGCTTTTCCGTCTGGAGTGCTTTCATTAACCAATCTTTGTTTATTGTATTTGTCTGTTTTTTTGTTAATTTTTCCTTCAAAGTCATTCTCCTTCGCTACTTTTATTTCATGTTTTTTCTGTATTTCAAAATTTTCTTTAATCAAGGGTATGTTAAGCTGTTAAAGACTGCCTGAGAAATGGAAAAGTTGAAATATTTGCAGTAGCTGCTCATGTTTGTTCAGAAAAAAACATACAATCAAAGTGAACACAAAATTATTGAAACAGTTAGAAAGCACAAAAGAACTGACCATTTGGGAGAATATCTACATCCAAAAGTACAGAGATAGGATTATGAATTTTGAAATTCCTGGGGAAAAGATTTGATGTGGAAGTTCAATCAAAAGATGGAAGGGGGGAGTCTACATCAAGGACCAACAACTGGAAGTGCAACAGTTGCAAGAGCTCATGATGATACCCAAGTCATATTGAAACATGTTCTCTAGAACACAATAATTTATGAGGTAAAACGTCAATACTCAGATTAATTATTATGTATAAGTTTTTTGTTGAAATCTGGCATATTTCTAATCAATTGTTTTTCAATAAACAATTAAATTGCCAAAGCTGCCAGTCGATCCTATGATATTGTACTATGGAGAAAGGTCTTTATTCTTTTGAGAGTTGAAGAGTACTATTCTGCTTCATGTGTCATCATGCAAGTGGTTGCTAACACTTTCAGAAGTTTCAATGATTTGTTGAGAATTCTGTCAACTTTGTTACGTAAAAAAAATTGAAGCAAGACAATAGTACTACCAGCATTTATAAAGTTTGCGTGCATATACAATATTTTCATTTCCTTGGTTTATCAACCAAGGGAGGGATCGGCTGTGAAAGGCTTCGTGAAGACTATCTTTTTGGAAAGTTTGTATTGTATAAAGTTTTCTGATTAAAAGTAGGTTTGATTCCATAAAGTGATGTTTTTTTAACTTGCATGTTTATTAGGTAGCAACTTCCCTAGCAGCAGTTTTTCTTGAAATTGAAATGTCTTGAATCCATGTTTTACTGGATTGAGCATATCTGAATTCTTGGATTATTATCAACTGTACCTCTAATTCACCACTGATTCAAATGACTTCACTGTAACATAATCTGTAGCTCTCTTCTGTTATAAAATGTCCATATATGGGATGACTCACTGGAAAAACTCTGGCCAAAATAAGAAAACTGACTGTTCTATTTCGAGTTTCCAAGCATTTGAAATAAATGCTCCCCTGTGTTCATACACTGTTTTCACAGTTCTGATTTTAAAATTCCATCTGATGTCTGAAGAAGAAGGAATTCTTCTACCCACAATTATATGTAGAATTTTTATTCTTTGGATTAAATTAGCAAAAAATTGAGGTATTTAAATGATAACTGTGAAGAAGATTTCGAACCTTAGTATCCTGACTAGTTGCTTGGACCATTATTAGGCTCAGTTTGCACGCATATCAGTGAATATAATGAGCATAGGGATATTCCTGCTTTGTAACCTTCTGTACCCCAGCATGTGCTCCACTCATAACATTCACACATTGTAACTTTGTGATATTGGCTTTACTTTATCACACACTATTTCATTTGGTGATATTCTGATAAAGTTGGCTAAAGCGTAGCTGTCGTGAGCATTACATTTAAACTGGTTTGCCATCAGATAGAATAAAGAGAAACACTATAAGCATTTGGAACTGTGATGACACACCTAAAGTTTCATAAGCTGTTGCAGAAAGGTAGTCCGCATTTTTTATTTCATCTTGACATACTTGTAGCATGCACTAAAGTAAATAATTTTGTATTTCTTTGGATGCCCTTTTGAATATTGGAGCCTTCTGTATATGGTCCTTCAAGATTGAATCTAATTCAGATGTGAAGTCTACAAGATCTTGGAAAATGAATTCATAGAATTTTCTCTTTTGTCATGAACCCTATGGTCTAATTCACATACCCCACAAAATTTCATCCTTTCTATAATTTGTGAGAGTACATGTTGGCTTTTTGATACCTCAGTGTATTGTTTTGTATATTTCTTCTAAATGCACAATCTAGCTATTAACTGGTCTCATATGTATTTTTTTGAAAATAAATAATGCCTGGACCAGGAATTGAACCCTGGACCTCTGATTCTGTACTTCAGCTTGCAATTCATTACACCATTCAAGACCTGATAGAACCGCTAAATTTTCTTTCCACTTAAACAATTCTCTTACGTTCGAAAGTAGATAGCTCTTGCTATTAACAATGCCATCAGATGACTTCTAATTGAATTATTTTTAATGGAAATTTTACACTTACTTTTAAGCAGAAAAGTTTAATATTTTGATTTTCTATTTAGTTTAACATATTCCAGTACTGGACAGATTTATTTTTCGAAAAATAAAATTAACTCTTGAAAAATAAAAAAATACTTAGAATAGAAGTTGCCTGATGGCATTGTTAATAACGAGAACTATCTGCCTTCGAATGTAAGAGAATTGTATAAGTGGAAAGAAAATTTAGCGGTTGTATCGGGTCTTGAATGGTGTAATGGATTGCATGCTAATTTTAAATTTGGAATAGATCTTCCTTTTCCTTTATCACCAACTTTTATTGCAGCGTTCTAGGTATGAAAAGTTTACACTTGCTAATTCATGAACCATATTCATTTTCTTTCAAATGGAGCACAACACTAAATACTCTCAAACTTCAAGCATGAGTCGACACTAAGCTGCTATTCAGGTACAAACTAAAAAAGTAAAAAAAAAAATACTTTTAATATTGCAAGAAAGAATTAATTTGTGTATAAAGCCTGCAATACTATATATATATATATATATATATATATATATATTGTCGAAAGCAACAGTAAGCTACCACACCTATAATTTCCTAGTAAAGCTGTAAAGCATAGCATGAAAATGCTATAATTACAGAGAAAGACCTGCCCTAGGGCAGAATTACTATAGAATAGAATATATAATATTTTGTTGCTGAATGAGCAATAAAATACAGTGTGATTATAAAGTCCCAGTACATTTTAAAGAAATCGCTTACATATCGTATTTCTGTTACAGCCATTCGAAAGATACAAATATGTTCACCATTGAAGAGCGGATAGAGACTGTTGCTGCGCGTTTAAGAGGCCAGTCGTACGAAGAAGTTAGAGACTGATGCCAAAGGAAACCCTCACGGGAGACGTGTATCTTGATATGTTGCAACTTTTCTTACAGCCACAGTTACAGCAAGATGGTATCATTGATACAGTGGTGTTGCAACAAGATGGAGCACCACCACACTTTGCTCTGCCTATACGCGGGTATCTCAATGACAGGTTTCCCAAAAGGTGGATTGGAAGGGCATCTCCTCGTGTCTGGGCACCTCGTTCGCCAGACCTCGCACCCCTGGACTTTTTTGCTTGGGGGTTCATCAAGCAACAGGTGTACAGAACCAAGTTTCCTAATCTGCAAGTGTTGAAAGAACGCATACGCCAAGCGAGTGAAATGATTACAGAGGATATGTTGGTGCATGTTTTCCGGGCGACGGTATGTTGTTGGGAAACATGTTTTGAGATTGATGGAGGTTATGTTGAACACTAATTTGATAGTAGAAACTACCTTATAATTTTTGTTTTATTTGCGCTACGTTATCCACAAAATGTACTGGGACTTTATAATCACACTGTATAATTTTAGTTTCAGAATTAAAATTTCATATGATGGGACCATAGGTCATTATTTTGCTCATGTGAAAGAGAAAGTAAAGTGAGAATGACAAAGAAAGAATATTGATCAAGTGTATGCCAAGTAAGATGTTGGCCTGGCTCACCCTTTAAAACTTGTTTCCTATTCTCGTCCTAACCAAACTTAGAAGTTACAAGATGGAAATATGAATGGTTATTTCAACCATGGTGTAAACAATTCCAATATTTCAGAACAGGAATATGTGTTCTGGTACGTACTAGTTTATATGCTATAATACACGATGGATAACTCTTTTACATTTTAATTATTTAGTGATGTTAAATTTTTATTTATAGACCAGTCTGATCGACTAGTGGTTAGTGTTTCTGACTGCTGTTCATGAGTTCCTGGGTTCGATTCCCAGTCAAACCAAAGAAATTTTTCCTTAAAGGGAATCATTCCTGTGGTTGCCCATGGTCTGGAATTTAGGTTAAGAACTCTCCTGATGCTTCATTACTATTTATCACCCATCATATCATCAGGGTAATGTAACCCCACCTTCTAGGCACCCCAACTTCAGAAGTGGGTTACAATTAAGCCAATGCCAGGAGAGAACACCAGATATGTCTAAATGACAATCTGGGGCATTGAATAAAAAAAAATTATGAATTTATATTAAGGCTTGTTTCACACTGGGACACTGGTGACGGTCACCGGTGACAGTAACTGATAGAGATACATTTGTTTGAATTGGAGCATTCACACCGGGACACTACACTGTTTCACCGAGCCACTGTGATGCAGCAGTGTCTCACCCTCGCCACGTGACGGTCAAGGTCACTGTGTTCAGAGCAGTCACCACCGGACATGCATTAGTTTGAATTGGAGTGTTCACTCTGGGTCACAGATCACAGACACATTGTTGCAGATTTGTCAACAGACAGGCAGTCATTTCTGAGCACGGTGATACAGCAAAACATTCATTCTGTACACACTGTAGCCATGAGTTTAGATTTGATTAACATGGAAGATTTATAAGTGAAGTAGAAAGTCGTCCTGCTCTTTGGGATATCAAAAGCAATGACTATAGCAACAAAGTGGTGAAAATGAATGCGTGGCAAGAAATTATAATAAGTTTGTGCCTGATTCCAATGAAAAGAGCATGGATGAAAAAACAAAATTGGTAAGTTCTACATTCTTTTTTCACTTTACCAAATTTTTTGGACCATAAGACTAGTGAAATTTAGTTTCTACCCCTCTACTAATCAGTTGGCAATATCTGCAATGCCCGATACCAGTGATCCAGGAGTGTTCACCACAATCACCGGTGACCGTTACCAGAGTCCCAGTGTGAAACGAGACTAAAATACCAGTGTCTTTCTTAAATAAATGGGTGAGCACTGGTTCCATAACAAATACCCAGAAACTGCCGCTAATATACTTACAAATGTTAATGTTCATTAATGACATTTGTATTTCTTGCCGGTTGTACTGAAATGTGTAGCTAGAGATCTATCACAACAAATAGTGACACCTTTAAAATAAAATCATCACTTGTGACTGTATATGAGCTTAGGCAATAAAGAATTTATTTTAAATTTTAAATATGCCTCCAAAACAAGAGCAGATATTGTTAAAACGAAACAAACTTCAGAAACAAATGAAATTAATATTCTGAGGAAGATTGTATGTAAATCAAGAAAAGATCAAATTATAAATTAAAAAATAAGAAGGCAGCTGAATATTCAGACAATAGGTGAATGGGTGGAAAAAAGATTTTAATGGAATCAACATATATCCAGTCCCATGCCGTAGCTGAGCGGTTAAGGTAGGAAGCCTTGGCGCAGAGCTACGGGACTTGCGCTGGTTCGAGTCTCCATGGGGGAATAAATTTTCTCATGGCATTTCGGCCAGTATGGGACCGGTGCCCACCCAGCATCGTGAGGCAATTGGGTAGCTACAATAAGTAGCGGCTCCAGGTTGAGAAACCAGCTATAACGACTGGGGGACTCGACATGCTAACCACATGTCACCCCTACACTGGCTGTTGATCATCTACCTCTGTGATTGACACATGTGGATGTGAAGGGCCAGCAGCCGGCTGGTAAAAGGGCAACCGCTGAAAAGTGGAAAGACCCTCAATCGGAACATATATCCTGCATGACACTGATAGCAAGAGATAAGTTACGAGAGGATAGGAGGAGGACACCTGGAAGAACAAAAAAAGAGATGGAAGTACTCTTAATTCTGGATGGAACAGGTCATGGACCTAAAACAAAGAGAAAAAGAAGAAATATACCTCATAGTATACTGACTTAGGCTTTCACGGCCGGAGTTATTATGATGATCTTGTAGAAGATTTCCAGGCTGTTGGCTGGGTCTTGAGGCTTGTAGTTCCCTGATGTTTTGCCAGAGACTCCGACCGGGTGCAGTCTCTGGCAAAATGTCGGGGAACTACAAGCTTCAAGACCACGGCCAACAGCCTGGAAATCTTCTACAAGATCATCATACCTCATAGTGTTACTTCCAATAAAGTTCAAGTGACACATTTTCCCCTGGATAGAAGGAAAATGACAACATTATTGTGATACTAATGAGCAATATACCATGGGCTATACCAGTACAAGGCAAACAAATAAAATAGTTATGATCTTCTTCATCTGGCATAATGGTCCTTGAGTTTGACCATAGCCTCCTTAATGATCAATGCCTATGCAGCTCTTTCTGTGCCTTTTTTATATCCATCTTTTCACTCCTAATTTTTTAAAGTCATCCCAATCTGCAAACTTCAATTACTGTTGCAATATTTGGTGAATTATATATATCATTTATTCTAATTATCCATTCTCGCACATAGGTCCATATAAAAAACTCCGTAGCACAACAAGCCCTTGGCCTACCACTTGGCTGCAGTTAATCAAAGAGGTGGACTATCATCCATCCAGTAACGGAGTGACGTGATCGGCAAATCGGGTCTCTCAGCCATTATAGCTGGTTTTCTCAACCTGGAGCCACTACTAATTGTAGCCACCCAAATTCTTCATACTGACCGAAATTCCATGAGAAAATTTCTTCACCCATGGGAACTCAAATCAGCACAAGACCCATAGTTCTGATTCAAGGTATCCTGCCTTAAACCACTCTGCTGTGGTGCATAGGTCCATATATTTTTACATAAAACCTTTCTTTTCTTTGTCCTTAACAAATTTTCCATTTTAGCTGTCCAAGATTCAGATCCATACAAAACTATTTGTCTTATTACTGTTTTTTACAAATGTACTTTGGCCAGTAGTGATATATACCTTTTTTGCACGATAGTGCATTTTGTCGTATTTACAGCAATGGCGACCATGACTGAAAGTTCAACTTCCTACATTTCGTGGTTGCTAACCTAAATAACTATAACAACTATACTGTAATATTACATATTACAAACACGCATGTGGGAAGTAAACCACTGCCCTCTATGTATACTACATACAATGTATATACAAAAAATATCCAAAAGGTAGTGTTAATATACATCATACGAAACAAATCACTTGCATTTTAAATGAACTGAACTTTATTTGAAACATTATAAAACAACAAATACGCACTTGCTCCATTTTATCAGTAATTTGTCTCACTGCCTCCTGTTGTTTCAACTAATAAACATTGTCCACATTGTAAACATTAGTCAATTGTTTATAATGAATGCAAATATTTATTTTGAAAACATCATCGTGCAAAAAAAAATTACAATGCACGTTTGTGAAGTGTTTTACAGAATCTTGGAAATTAAAAACCTCGATATCGCTTGGTTTTTAAATATTTTTGATTCTGTAAAAATCACTTCTCAACCTCGCATCATAATATACTATTTATTCAATAAGCAGTTATGTAATAACATTTATTTGCTGTTGCCAGTCTTGCTTTAATTTCTGATTAAATATTATGAGTTATTAATGTGCAGAGATATTTAAAATTCTCTACTTCTTCAAACTTCATCCCGTGTGATTCTAATTCTTATACAAGGAATATCTCTATTCTTTCTATTTTTCATATACATCTCATTTATACTTAGGCATGTGTCATTTGCACCTCTATTATATCCTCTAATGTTTTGTTTATATATCTAGCCACAAGTCCAAGGATAATCACATTATCAGCATATGCTAAATAAATATCTAGTTCTATTAAATATTTAGCCTCCAGGATTAGATATACTGTCCAGTTCTGGTAACTGTAGCCGCCTTGGTGAATCCAAAGGCGCGTGGCAGGAGGGAACACTGCTGAGTGGGGGAGGGAACTAGTAGCCATGCAAAAAACATTTTCTGATTATTAAAAATAATAAAATTAATTGTTATAAAAACAATGTTATTCTATAATGAACACTTCAAACTTATTAGGTAACAAAATTATTTATTAACACAGAACTAGTAGATAAGAAAATGCAACATGTAGTAACTATTATGTTTTCAAAATAGAGGGTAGTTGCTGGCAGTAACTGCAATTCGCCTACACCAATGACCCGTCAAATATGGCTAGAGAAGCCAGAACTGCACTATAATATTCCTTATGATCTTCTCTAAGCAAAGGTCGTCAACAGGTTGATCTGTCTGATTCATCCGAGGCTTGGTTTGAGACTTGAAAGCAAATTTAATTATTTGGGTTATAACTTAACATTTCAAGATAAAGCTGATATATCAAAGAAAATAACAAATTTCACAAAAACAATGGGGATAATTAACAGTATAATGAAACCATCTTTAGTGCAAAAGAACACAAGATTACGGCTTTATAAGGTTCTTGCAAGACCAGTATTAAGATATGGTAGTGAAGCATGGACAATACGAAGAAGAGATGAAAGCCGAATAACAGCAAATGAGATGCGATTAATGCACCGTACAGCAGGCTATACAAAGTGGGACCATAAAAGAAATGAGGAAATTATGGAAGAGTTGGATGTAGAACCCATTCTTCACCATATACAAAACTACCAGAACAACTGGAAAGCCCATCTTCAACGAATGCCGTCTCATAAAATTCCAAAAGCCATGTTTCGTTACTACTCCCAAGGCAAAAGATTGCTGGGACATCCAAAAAAGTGCTGGCTGGAAAACTCCTCTTTGAGAGTGTAACGGGCCACATGGCCTAATACTTGCATGGATGATGATGATCTTCTCTAAGCATAAATTGAAAAGCAGTGAATTTTCTTGTCTCAATTCAACTGCAGTTTTAAAATAGCTAATGCACAATTTTGTATTTTCACTTTGTTATTGGTTTTATTCAGTGTCATTTTAACTAATCATATTAGTTTACTAGGGATTCCAAAATATTTATTTTAATTAATTGACTATCATAGATCTGCCTGTAATAAAAATATAATTGATGTATATCTATATTGTTTTCAAAACTACATTGGTAATCGATTACCAATTATTTCTATTAATATTGAGTGGAGAACATATTTTTAATAACTCACCTCATACAATTTTAAATTGATTTGATTTAAGACCATTGGTTTCGAATGAATTTTTCATTCATCTTCAGTTTATTTTCATGACTCCAATAATAATAATAATAATAATAATAATAATACTTTATTTATTCTGGCAGAGTTAAGGCCATAAGGCCCTCTCTTCCACTCAACCAGTACAAATACAAATAAATATTCGACAAATATAGATATACACTATACTAATTATAAACAGTTAAAGATACAATAAATGTAACAATGTAAATGTCATGTACAAACAACATTTTATAGGGTAATAACAATAATGATACGATAATAATAATAATACTATAAATATGATACATTATACGGGAAACACCAATTAATATATATATATCTTACATTGGATAATAATGAAGTCGAGTTTAGAGCAAATATAAATTTAGATTTCTTTTAAAAGATGCCAATGTCCGGCAGCCCCTTATTTCTTGTGGTAGGGAATTCCAGTTGCGAGAAGTGGAGATGGTATATGACATGGAGTGATGTGATGTCCTATGTTGCGGTATATTAAGTAAGAGACTATGTTGTGATCTTGTGTTTAAGTTATGGTTTGAGGATAGATACTGGAAACGGGATGATAAATAATTGGGAATCGTGGTATGTAGGATCTTAAATAGGAGAATTAGACAGTGCGATTTTCTTCTCTCTTTTAGATGTAGCCATGACAATTCGTGAAATAATGGAGAAATGTGATCGTATTTTCGAACGTTAAATATGAATCTGATACACATATTATGGACACGCTGCAGTTTGTCCGACAATCCGTCACTTATGTCAGTTAGTAGTACGTCACAGTAGTCACTGAAGATGAATGAAAAATTCATTTGAAACCAATGGTCTTAAATCAAATAAATATGAAAATGTATGAGGTGAGTTATTAAAAATATGTTCTCCACTCAATATTAATGATATAACCTCATAATGTTTACTTCCCAACATTAATTTTAATACCAATTATTTCGTTTACATAATGTTGAGATGGAAGCTCAGTATGTTAGTAAAGATTTTATATCCTACATTTAAAAGAGCTTTGCCATGGTTAGTTATTACAATAAGCTTATCACCCTTTTTATAAATCAGACAGTTTAAAGCATTGTTCCAGTATGAAGTATTTGTTGTAATTCCAATATAATAATAATAATAATAATAATTTATTTCACCTGATGAAGTTAAGACCATGAGGTCTTCATTTCCATTTCACCAGGGTTAAATTATGCAGATATTAACAATTATGAATTACACCAGTCTCATGGGCTAATGATCAACATTTCTGACTACAGTTCATCAGGTCCCGGGTTCGATTCCCAGTCAGGCCATAGGAATTTTTCCTTAAAAGGAATTATTCATGTGGTTACCCACAGTCTGGAATTTAGGTTAAGGACTTTCTTGGTGCTTCATTATCATTTATCACCCATCATATGATCAGAGTAACATAATATGTCTTCCAGGTGCCCCAACCAATCAGGATTTGAACCCAGGATATCTGTTCCAGTGCTTTATCCATTAAGCTAACTAGGGTACTGATTTAGACAGAAATTTTTCTCTTAAACAATTCTATGTGCTTGAAGTCGAAAATCTTTGTTCTATACACTTTCTATAAGATCCTTATTCAAAAAAGAATTTCTAGTGGAATTTTAACATTACTTTTATTGCTAGTATAGCTTCATTTTTTATGTTTTTATTATTCTTCTAACATTACTTTTTAGTTAGTAAAGCACATTTTTTAAATTTAAATTTGTCACTTAAATTTATTTATAAAATGTATTACTTGGACTATTTAACTCATGCCCCAAATGGGAGTCAATGACCAATCACGTTTCATGATTTCTGTATTACAACCAATCAGAGACGTGTTTCACGAAATAATTATCAACGTTAGGATTATCATATATTAAGCAAAGCTCCTCCTTTTTAATATTCTGAACAGGTCTGACCGTTATTTTGCAGTGACTGAGCCTATAACAAATACGGCTACCAGATTGTATATAATAGTGCTTACATGTCAACATTTGTAGCAATTGATTATACCACCAAAAAAAGAAACCACTGTTTGCACTTTCTTAAATGTATACGACATCAAAAATGAATTAATATACAGATTGATGTGTTTCATTTTTTCTCCACTAGAGAGCATTCTTACAATATTGCGTTCCTTTGGCAATAAATAGTATGATCTGGTTGCAGTGATAAACAAAAGAAGCAGTAGAAGCGTAGGCTACCTATCGTTTCTCATTAGTTTTCAAACATCACCGTTTACTTTAAATATAAAAATATTTTTAAATAACTGTAGTTAAATAATGATTTGTGAGTAAACAGCTTTATTTTATTCGTTAAATAGTCCTAACAAATGCCACTCTTGATTTCCAAATTCTCTAGATAAATTCACTCCTCACTTCGTGAGTCGTGAATTTATCGATAATTTGGAAATCACTCGTGGCATTACTTATGACAAATGCACATTATGCAGAACACTAGGAATATCTATGGATGCTGACCATCTCTCATGTAGAAAGGTAGATAACATTAAACAAAAGAATGGTGATATTGCTACATTATACGGGAATCAAGATTTTTTAATGAACTGGAAGCAATTAAAAGGAAAGCCATTGGGTGAAGAAGAAAAATACATTATTGTACCTTACTTATTCATTTGTACATAAATGACAAATACAGTTCAATGATGTATGAAATCCAAAATATGATCCATGATCTACATAACAAGATAGACATTGAAATACTTTGCACTTTATTAAAATAATGGAATTTATATACAATGTAAGTATAATTCTATGAACAAAAACAAAATTATACTGTTTCACAATACTTGATAGTTGCATGTTAATAACTTGACTACAAAGTTGTAAATCCATAGGCATTGGTGGCAGTGTTGGGAACAGAGGCGACAGTAACTACACTTGCTTGAGCCAGTTGCTGATGTGTAGAGTAATTAGCAGCTGGCGCTGTTGTCAGGTGATATGAGGTGAATGTGTTATTAGGAATCGTACTGACATTTGTCGGATCATGAATTATCTGAGAGACAGGAGTAACAATGAATGCTGTTTGTTGTTGGTGAGCCAATCCATTTGTTTCCTGCTCTACGACTACTGGAATAGCTGTAACCTGTTGCACTTCACCAGTTGTAGTTATAATGGTTGCTGATTGTGAATCTGGTTGAGTTCTTGCTCCTGTTTCATCTATCACATTAACTGATTCGCCATTCTGAATTTTTGAAGCTTGTTGTGTAACAATTTCCACTTCTACAGATTGTTGATTGTTTGTGCTGATCCTTTGAGGGGACTGTTGTTGCTGCTGTTGATGATGGTGATTCTGTTGTTGCATATTTCCTGATGTTAGAGAAGGTTTATTGATTCCGCATTCAATTTTGCAGAATTTAACATGAGGAAATTGTTCTTTCATAAAATGCCTGAAAGTTGAATATCCCATAACTTTAATTGACGGCTCAAAATGTTCACAATATTCACGATATGCGTTGTGAATTGTCTTTCTTGTAATATCTGCAGGTAAATACAATGGAGGAGTCTTAATAGCTGATTTAGATTTTGACTTTACATTGCTGGAATTTGTTTGCTGAGATGGAACATTCTGATTTGTATTATTACCAGGTGTGTTACGTAGAATAAAATGACGCAAGAAGGAAGTTGCATGTCGGTATATGTCAAGAGAAAATGTGTTGTGAGGTTTCTTACCATGATTGCCATGTATACGAGGAGCTACTCCATGTGTCATAACATGTTTACGTATTCTCTTCAGTTGGTAATGAGTGCAGTTTTCAAGGTACAGGAAGGCATCTAAGCACACTCTTCGTCCTTGAAATACATACTGAGCTCTAAGTCTACGTCTCTCTTTATGTCTTACAGTTTCTTCAGGGTTAGTGAGCACTGCCATTGTGACTCCCATCAGGTACATATCATGTTCTGCTTTTGTGAGCTCAGCAATATTTAATCTGTGTCTGTACACATATTCTGGACTCAGTCCCTTAAAGCAGTTTTCTTCTTGGCATTCACAACCTTTCTCAAACCTTTCTCTCACTTCTTGTGCATTTTCTTCTAACCGGGTAGGTGTCATTCCACCAGAAGGAGTTACTGATAATTTACTTTTCTTTTTTGGCATTTCTTTTGATTTATCGGGTTGTCTACTCGTCTTAGTGTTCTTCTTCTTCCCTTCTGATGTTGAAGTTACATTATTCTGTGGATTTGGTGGTGGTTGTTGCTGAACAGAAGGTTGCTGAGAAGGTACTGGTACTGTCTGTGTTGGAGGTACATATTCTTTTTGAATTACAGTTTGAGAACAATTTGTCTGGGTAACGATGCTGATTGGCTGATTATCAACTTGAATTGTATGACCTTGCCAGATCACTGGCTCTCCTACTGTGAGTGGAGTGAACTGTGGTGAAACTTCATGGATGTCCGTAAAGAGAGCCTGATGTACGGTGGTGACTGGGGTATGCCACTGAACCACATTAGCTGGATCCTGATCTGGGTCCAGTGAACTACCATTGTTACCAGTTTGTACTGAATTATCAGGAGCTTTTGTTGTAACAACTACCACCTGTAACAATGACAAAAATAAATTATCACTCCCAGACAATTTATTTAAGCCTGTTTCATTTAATTGCTACATCACAAGACATATGGAGCGTGCATTAATTTTAAATTTAAATAAAGCATTAATTAAATTAAACTTTTTTTCTTGCTAATAGTATCTTAGTCTGAAATAATATATTTTACCTGGATAAATTAAATAAGAAAATCATGTTGTAAGGGATTAATATATCTTAAGAGAATAATTTGCATTGTTGAATTAGGATTTGAAATATTAATACCTAGCTTTACATACTGAGGCTCTATCATTGAACTACCGAGACACCAAGTTCAAACTCAGATAAATTCAATCTTTAATCCCTGAGACCCTGAGAACAGTGAAACTCACGTGATTCAATAGAATTTCACTGTTTCTCTAAAAATTACATAATACTTTCAGACAAGCAGTTTGTTGGCTACAGTTAATCTACTGTATTCAGAGATGTTCCTAAGTAGATAAATGGTAGAGTAACAATATGCAAAGTTGGAGGAAGTCGGTGGTCATATCTTCAGCTGTAAATTTTTTTCACAAGTTAATAATTTAGTTATATTATATGGGTGCGAAACGGACTCTTACTTTAAGGGAGAAAAGGAGATTACAAGTATTTGAGAATAAAGTACTTAGGAAAATTTTTGGACCAAAGAGAGATGAACAGACAGGTGAATGGAGAAGACTACATAACAATGAACTACATGGTCTTTATAGGAAGCCAGACATAATAAGAACAGTTAAGTCTCGTAGACTGCAATGGGCAGGACATGTTGCACGTATGGGGAATGAAAGACTTGCATGGAAGCTTCTTGTAGGAAAGCCAGAGAGAAAACGCCCAGTTGGTAGACCAAGAATGAGGTGGGAGAATAACATTAACTATGATTTGAGGGAAGTAGATTATACAGGGAATGATTGGAAAGCATTAGCTGAGGATAGGGATGTATGGAGAGCTTATGTCCATGCAGCCATGAACCTATGGGTTCGATAGTGCCAGTGAGTAAGTAAGTTAATAATTTTTGCTTATCTGGATAGTGAATTAGTATAGTACATTCATCCTAACTTTGATTCCTAATTAATGACATTGAAACTTTTCCATCATAACTTGATTTCATAATATATTATTTTTTTATCTTTCAAGTTTAATCATTGCTACAACATTAACCCCTTTTCTGTTAATTTTAAAGACGTTATATTGGTGGCACTAGTGATTTGTTAAACTGCAGAAATTAAGATTTTTTATCGCTATTGCAAAAACTGCATTTATTGAAATTGCATAAATAATAAATTATTATAATGGGTGTGTATTTATTGATGAATAATTAATCCTCATATGTTTTCAAATTTATATTACAGTCAGTGGCGAGGCGTCAATGGAAACTTTGGATGTGGTGCTTCCCTATAATTTTTACAAAAATAAACTATTTTAAATATTAATTAAAATTATAAAATTTTTACGTTAAAAAGTTTTATTATTTTTTAAATAAATTGATAAGTAAATAACTTATAAGTTAAATCTGTATGCTAGGACACTATCAGAGTTCTTCCAAATTACATCATCCATTTTCGGTTGCTTGGATGTGCTACACCTAGGCGCATGTTACCGGTGTCATTTCACACAGGAGCAGTTGAGAGAAAAAGAAAAGTTTGTTACCCTCAGTTAGTATTGAAATAACAAAATTTTATTCATTTTACTTGTTTAATTGTTTATAATATATAGTTTGTATGTTATATTTTATTGTGATCTTGTCACTACACAAGTAGTGTGAATGTAAATAGTGAATTTTCAAGTGTGTCTTATAATTTATTTTATTATGCATTTTGTCATGAGTGAATTGTTCAGAAGCTCACTAGCGATGAGCTTTCAAGAATCCTCTCATGCTAATAGCTCTGCTGCGAACATTCAAACGGAGTTGGAAAAGCATCATGAACCAGTAATACGTGTGTGTGCTATTGAAAAACTTTTACAACACCCGTTTAATTCACTTTCATTTCAAGACAAAATAAAATTAATAGAAAATTGTAGACCTACACAGGCTCTCACTGAATTAAATACTCAATATAAAGGCCATAAAATTTTCACATAACATTTTGATCCAAATTTGTATCAAACCATCTCCTGGTTATGAGGTTGCAATAATCTCAAAAAATTGTTGTGCTGCCCATGTCTTTTGTTCTCACCTGAAAAGAATGTTTGGAAGAAGACAGGTTTTGAGGATTTAAACATTTTTCATAAAGCCCAAAAAAGACACATTTCTTCACTCAACAAGCCTTAACCTGTTGAAACAGTTTGGCAAAACTATAATTGAATTATGTCTAACATCTCTTTTTTATATATAATCGTGTATTTTTTTTTTCCTTATGGAGCTGCCCTTCTCCCCACTCACGCCTCACCACTGAGTACAATAATTGTGATAATGTGAATTACAATATTAAAAGGGCTTACGGTAGGTAGTAGTTAGAATTTGCAGCCATTTTTAAAATCAACTAAAGTTAGACTGAAGAGACCATAAGGGTCGAATTTTTGAACGCATTAGACCGTAAAAGGCATTCTTTGCTGAGAAAGTTTTATCCTAATACGATTTTGCTTACTCAGAAATCTATTCATGCGATAATAATTGTTGAAATTCGTAAGCTACCTGACGAGGTAACTTAAGATAGAAACTTATTGTGAGAATCCCGAAGGGAACCGATGTAGTTTGAAACCTTGCCGCTTTATCCAAGATGTCGGACCTTGAAGACTTCGATCATGTTTTCAGTATACGCGGAGAAGAGGAATTTGACAGAGTCTACCAAAGAATTCAACTGGAAGAACAGGAGAATCGGCGTAATATTGCACGATGCAGACGTCATTGTATACGGTATTATTTGCGGGACGCAAGTGTAAATGCATTCCTCTGTAGCAGACGAAAATAACGGAAGTGGTTTTAATGCTGAGAATTCTGGGTAATTTCTTGCCAATATTACAAAAACGACGACTTTCATGCATGACCAGTTAGTGGGTAGCTAATTCGATCTTTGCACTTGCTCACGGTGAGTCAGCTCACCAGTGATTGGAAGTAATTTGAGTAGAGACTAATGTATTTGCATACGACCCTAAGTGTTTGCTAAGGGAGAAAGGATATGGGTCCACACCTCTAGGTCAATACAGATTTTAACTTTATAAAATTCAGAGTGTAACAAATATTTAAACTTTCATTTCAAGAGGTTAAAATAAAAGTGAGATGGTTGTTTATAAATTTAGAGAAATATTACTATAAAAAAAAGTTAAATGTCTTTATAATAGTTCCTACAGATAATAGACATTTATATTATCATTTATCATTTATATTATATACTATTACTGGCCTGTTGATTCTGATCTATTTCATGTGTTTGTTTCTCAACTCGTTCCACAGAGAGCAAAGAATGCAAAACTTCACTTGCTTCCTTTTCTGCAGCTGCTACCTGCTCCATCCTCTGTAAAAATTATATACATTTTATTATTTAAAGTGCAAATACTTGTAATTTACAAAATCAAAATTATACAAACTGAAGGAAAAAGGTTATTATTTCATTAATCCAGTAAAAAAACTGAAATTAAGATTGAGGAACTGCAGCATGCTAATTGTGTGACTTCCTACTATACTATGCTTGCCAGTGGCAGCAATAATTAAGTCTTGGACATTCAAATCTCTTGTGCCACTGATATATTTTATTATTCCATTTTATAATTTTTAATACTTCCATCCATCGATAGTAATTCTGCCCAAAGGCAGGTCTTTCACTGCGATCATAGCATTTTCATGCTATGCTTTGCAGCTTTACTAGGGAATTATAGGTGTGGTAGCTTCCTGTTGCTTTCCACACCAGTGAAGGATGGTGATGATAATGATAAGGATGATGATGATGATGACTGGATGATTTTTGGGGACTGTTGGGCCCTAAGCTTCCTGACATTTGTCTTACAGGTGAGGAAAAACCTCACCCAGGAGCCTGTTCCGACCGGGAATCAAACCCGGGCTCACTGCATGACAAGGCAGCACGCTACCTTGAGACCACAGTGGTGGACTTTTACATATTAAAAAATATGTTCTTATAAAAATTAATGGAAATACTTACAAAAAGTGATACGAAAAATTGTTCTAAGTTCCAATCATACACCATGTGCATGCGCCAACAGACAGTGGTTTACACTGTGGAATTACGGGATGCAGCCAACATATAGACGATATTTGAATTCCATTGCCAACGAACCTAAAAGCTAACCTAATGCAATTTAAGTACTCTAACGTGTAAAAGACCAACCTAAAAGCTAATCTAAGCAATTGAAGTACTCTAACCTGTGAAAAAATGCATGTTGTTTTTATTCAGTGTAAGTTGATTAGTACAGACTCTATCTAGGCTTCACTGGAACACAGAATATTCGTTAAAAATCAGTATGGCTGCCACGTCTTCATGTAGTTCAATATCATGAAAAAATATATTACAATAATCGTTAGAAAACTTATAAAAATAATTGTAAATGATGGAGAATAATTTGAAAAATGAAACCCTAAGAATAAAATTTGACAGGAGTTTATGAAGGAATTAAAAAAGTTGTGTCACAGATTGTAAAGTTTAGCCAAATTAATTTATGCAGCAAATAAATGTTATGGAATACAAGGGTTTACCAACTAAAGATTTTATTCTATAAATAATGTAGCTACAAACCGAGTTGGCCCAGATGATAGCATTTGAGATTCACATTTGGGAGGCTCAAGGGCTAGCCTACAATCTAATTTGTTTTCAAGATTTTCCTAGTCATTATGACAAAGTATTAAATTTACATCATCATGATTCACTTTCTCATTAACTAAAATTTCATAATATGTTATATAATATATAGAATATATTATAGGGAGTCATGTGGTTAACATGATGCAATCCCTTAACTTTAGTTTCAGTTTTGTACTGAATTTCATTACTTCTTAATTTAAGTGGCTACTCATTTGTTCTCATCAGGCTAATTGGATCTCATTTATAATGTTATATATTTACTAAAACTTTAAAACTAATTCTAATATGTAGGACATCAGTAGCACTAAATCCACTGCTCATCCTGCTCCTTAGCCAAGCAGTTTAAAGCATGATGCTTTGATGCAAAGCTATGGGACTTGCAGTGGTTTAAGTCCCCATGGGAGAAGAAAGTTTCTCATGGAATTTTGGCCAATATAGGACTGATGCCCACCCAGCATTGTGAGAAATTTGGTTAGCTACAATAAATAGTGGGCCCAGGTTGAGGAAACCACCTGTAATGGCTGGGGGACCTGACATGCTGATCACATGTTATTCCTATCCATCCATAGTAATTCAGCCCGAGGGCAGATCTTTCACTGCAATCATAGCATTTTCATGCTATGCCTGCAGCTTTTACTAGGGAATTGTAGGTGTGATAGCTTCCCATTGCTTTCCACACTGGTGAAGGATGATGATGATGATGGTCATATGATTTCGGGGACCGTTTGGGCCTTAAAATTTTCCTGACATTTGTCTTACAGGTGAGGAAAAACCCCGATTAAACCTCATCCAGAAAAACTGCCCCGACCGGGGATCGAACCTAGGCCTGCTGCGTGACAAGGCAGCATGCTACCTCGAGACCACAGCGGTGGACGTTATTCCTATAATGGCTAGATAATTGGCCACCTCTGCGATTAACATTTGTGATGAGGTATGGAGCTGGCTAGTACATAAAGGGCCTTCGAAGCCTGTTGCACCATGGAGTTAAAGTTAAAATCCACTGCTCTGTTCGGAAATTATAAATGGTATAAAATGTTATTTGTTTTAGAATTGTCAAAATAGTTTAGGCATAAGCTTTCAGTGTATATTTTTGGATGCCTCAACTCAATTGATGTCTGAATTGTAGGCTAATGTAACTTAAAACATAATGTACAGGCCAATAAAAGAAGCTAAAGTGGAGAATTATTTTGGTACCGTACTACTAGGGAGCAAGAGTCCTAATGTCCTGATTAGAGATGACATTAGAAGACATCAGATTATTGAAGTTTGGTATCTACTTTATTTATTTATTTTACCTGATGGAGTTAAGACCGTAAGGTCTTCTCTTCCACTTCACCAGGGTTAAATTATACATACAATAAAAATTGTGATAAATGATACATAATAGATAATTATAGACTACTTGATAATTAAGGCATTGTATAAAATCAAATTAATAATAAGATGTTGCTGATACTATTAAATTTTCTGGTTTTGAGAAAACAAATATTGTAACAGGTGGATAATTTTTAAAATACTTGTGGAAAGCGATTAACTGAAATTTTCCTGTTTGACATTTATGGGTAAGTTAATAAAAATATAAAGGTGCATATTGTTTTGGATTAAATATATGGTTATGGAACAAATCATGTTTAAAAAATGTCGGTGAAATTAAAAAAAAAAAACATGTTGACAGCGAAAACAATTACATAAATTCTGAAAAAAAAGTAATTTGACTTTATTAATATAAAAATCAAGACTTTTATTTACTTTCTATACGTTATATTATTATGTATTTCATTGGTAATACTCCATCCAAGATAAAACGTACTTTTCAATTCTGAACCTTATCGCCATTCAAAATGGATCAAAATGGCAAGACACATTCATATGACATACAAAATTGAACTTTATGTCCATGGAACAATAGTGACTCATTTTACCTACATCTCTTATATATTATGGTTCTATGACCTTATGTAATGTTATATTATTTTAATATTGACGATTTACTTATTCTATATCCTTACTTACATACTAAATTAATTTAAAGAACGTTATAACTCGTAAATATTCACATTATTTTATCGCCAATATGGCGATTGTTAAATCGAACTCAAACGCCTCTTAATTCAAGTATTTCTCTAATGATTTTTGGAAGCTTTAGGTAATTAATGAGTACTACACATTACTAACTTCTTGAATTATGCAGACTATTAAAAACTATTGTTAAATTTTATACATTATTTTATTTAATAAATAAATTGGTATGAAAATAAAATATGAGTTCATGGTATCTTAAACACAGAGAAAGATCTTGAATAGTTAGGGATCATAGAGAAAGAAGGTCAAAGGTTATGAAAAGTATAATAACGAAAATTCCCAACCGTGTACAAGAGATGTATTACAATATATTGTAATAATGAATATAATAATTCGCATAGTAATGATATAATATAAGGCAATTCTATGACAGGAGACAATTTATACTCATTTTATTTCGTTAGGTGAGAAGTGGGCAAGTTAGTTATGTCAGATTAGTTTACAGTTTATTGGATAATCTGGCGCACAATGAGGAAAAGTTGACTATTGTTTGAAAAGGTGAACTCCTAGCATAGAATCCCGTAAGACAATTATTACGTCCAACTTTGTTTTATACTGCATAGTAAGAAAAAAGTTATTTGTTTATTATGCTAGTTTATTAACAATTGAAGAGCGATTCTGCAGCGGAAGCGCCAAATTCAACTTGTTCATACGTAGGCTTATTATATTCCTTATGCGGTGCTATTGAAAGTAACTGTACAAAATTGATATAAGTAACTCAAAGGCACTATCGAACCCATAGGTTCATGGTCGCGCGGACATAAGCTCTCCATACATATCTATTCTGAGCTAAATGTTTTCCAATCATTCCTGTATAATTTACTTCCCTCAAATCATGGTTTATGTTATTGTCTCACCTCCTTCTTGGCCTACCTATTGAGTGTTTTCCCTCTGGTTTTCCTACATTTAGTTTCTATGCCCCTCTTTTATTTCCCATTTGTGCTACATGTCATGTCCATTGTAATCTACAAGGGAACTATTATTATTATCATATCTGGTTTCACATAAGATCATGCTGCTAACTGTTATATATTCTCCATTTCCCTATCTATTCATCTCTCTTCGGTCCAAAAATTTTCCTAAGAACTATATTTTCAATTACTCGTTATTTTTTTCCTCCATTAAAGTAAGAGCCTTGTTTCACATCCATATAATATAACTGGGAGAATAACAGTTTTTTTAATATTTTTGGGATGACAAAAGTCCCTGTAGTGCATAATAGTAGCATGCAATTACAGAATTGAGCCTATGTTTAATTCCTTTGTGTACCTGATTCTTATTTGTAATCATTGTTCCTAGGTATTAGTCGGTTTGTTATTCTACCAGTTATATTATATGGTTGCGAAACATGGACTCTTACTAGGGGAGGAAAGGAGATTACGGGTATTTGAGAATAAAGTTCTTAGGAAAACTTTTGGACCAAAGATAAATGAACAGATAGGTGAATGGAGAAGACTACATAACAGGGAACTACATGGTCTTTATAGGAAGCCGGCTATAATAAGAACAGTTAAATCTCGTAGATTACGATGGACAGGACATATGGCACGAATGGGGAATGAAAGACGTGCATGGAAGCTTCTTGTAGGAAAACCAAAAGGAAAACGCCCAGTTGGTAGACCAGAATGAGGTGGGGGAATAACATTAACTATGATTTGAGGGAAGTAGGTTATACAGGGCATGATTGGAAAAACATTAGCTCAGGATAGGGATGTATGGAAAGCTCATGCCCGCGCAGCCATGGACCTACGGGTTCAATAGTGCCAGTGAGTTAATTAGGTGTTAGTTTGTTACATATTGAATCCAGCCACTTTGAATCTGCAATCATATCTCCATTTTCATTCCTAATTATGTTTGTTCTAGCCTGAAATCCTTTTCTCTCTATCCTAATTCCCCGATATAATTCTCTGATCCAATTTTTGCATTAATTTCAAGATTATTAATCTTCTCTCTCAAGTACTCCCTCTTTTTACTCTTTAATAATCTAGTGGTTTCCAGTCTGGTGTTAAACAATTTTTAAAAATTTACTTCATTTGGCTCTAGGAACCTATTCATTTTTTCTAGCTTTCTCTCCTTTACGATGTTAGCACAATCCTTATCAAACTGTTTATTTTGCCTCTTTTTTAAATAGCCTACCACTTTTTATGCTGGCTATTTATCTCAAAGACAGATAATTTTAATCAATTGAGTTGGTGTTTACTTGATGAAAATCTATATTTATTAATTAAATAAAAATAAAACTACGTTTTATTTTTATTTAATTAATACAGATAATTTTGCCTCTTCCTGTTGCTAAAATTGCTTCTTCCTGTTGATAAAATTGCCTCTTCCTGTTCGTTATTAGAGATATATCCGCAAATTAACTTATTTGACAAGGATATCGATTTAAGAATGTACGGTTGACATGGTGCAGGAAGAAATTCCAAAAGAAAACAACTTAAAATTAAAAAAAAAAAAAAGGTTAGTTCTGTTGCTCTAAAGAATGTAGGCCTATAAAATGTTGTATAATGAATCTGCATTATCGTTAATAATTATTTTTCATACAATCATCTGTTATTGATTTTTTCCATGCCCAAAGAGATTTAACAGTAAAGATATAGTATTTATAACTATACAGCCGGCTTAGAAATCGCCCGGAAGTAAGATCAGATTAAAATCCTAACTTGGGTGCAAATTTTTCTATTAATATATTAACTAATTTTGAATGTAATTTAATTTTATTAATGCACTAATCGCTGTGTTCTATTTATAACATCATAAAAGTAAACATAAACTGTAGTTGATCATAAAATCCATTATACTACACATTTTCAATAGCCATTCTAATCTTATATCATTACATTTCCTATGTATATATATATATATATATATATATATATATATATCGTAATTCTGCCCGAGGGCAGGTCTTTCGCTGCAATCATAGCATGTTCATGATATGCTTTGCAGCTTTACTAGGGAATTATAGATGTGGTAGCTTCCCGTTGCTTTCCACACCGGTGAAGGATGATGATAATGATTAGGAGGATTATGATGATGGCCGGATGATTTTTGGGGACCGTTGGGCTCTAAGCGTCCTGATATTTGTCTTACAGGTAAGGAAAAACCCCGAAAAAACCTCACTCAGGAGCTTGTCCCGACCGGGCCTGCTGCGCGACAAGGCAGCACGCTACCTCGAGACCACACACACACATATATATATATTGTTACAGGATGCCATGAGGTCAATTTTCACGTTGTTCTTGTGTAATAAAACAACACAGTTGATGTAGAAAACTACACAATAAATGTATTTAATTCAATAAAGTCTCCATGACGTTATACTCACAAATTGCTGTAACAATTAATCCCGATTTAGAGTTTATCTGTCACAATTGTTGTCAGTCTCTAATGAATCCACCTGCCACCGTTTCTTCTCGTTTCACAGCTTACTTTATTGCTGTCACAACACAATTGACTTACTCTTGACCATTGCAACAGATTATACATATGCATAGGGCAGGGAAGGTAATTTTTCGACTGATGATCGAGACCTTTCCAGTATGGAAATTTCTGGCATAGATCTTTCCCGACAAGGGAAGTAGAGGCTTAGAGAAATCTCTGGAACAGGAGTCTAGATGCATCAATGATTTGCACAATATTTTGACTCGTGAGTCAGTGACTCAAGAACGAATCTATTTCTACCAATGTAGACTCACGCCATCACCCGCAAAATTCAAATCAATTGCCGCTATTACGATGCATCAATATATATATATATATATATATATTATATATATATATATATGCAGGGTGAGTCTAAATTCTCATTACAGGGTTTGAGAACTTATAGTGGGGACCAAGACAATTAAATTTAACATAGGAACCCATGTTCGGAAATGTACCGTTTTTCCGTTACACACAAAGTACCACTACAACACATGTTGCTCTCTCCGACCCCTACAGCCTGCTGTCTGGAACCACTTTTACAAAAAGGGTTCGATGTGACCACCACCGACTTCAATACTGTTGCGGTACCTCCGTACCATGTTGTTGTACACACGATCACCAATCCCTGGTCCTCTAACATCTACCGCAGCCTTAACTCGTGCTTGTAGGTCTTCATCGGGTTCTACAGGGGTATTGTAAATTAAGGTTTTCTTGTGACCTCGCAGGTAGTAGTCTAACGGGGTCAATTCGGCCAAGCAATCTGACCTACCATTGCACCGAGCTTCGCCGTACAATAACATCATGTCTGCGTATTCTGCAAAAGTGTCTGCCATAGATAAGTGTCAATGAAGTATGTACACTTTGAATTCTGCTGTGTATTGTGAAGAATTATTATTTACTGTCCTGTGCAGGAGCAAACGTCTCTGGGCGGATCACAAACTCAACTGAATAGCACGTAAACAAACTTGCAGTGGACATGAAACATCAGTTTAGCGAGGAATAACCTAGTCAAAACTATCGTAGTGAGTGGCGCCGAAAAAGCGTTTGAGGTGATTTTGCGTATAGCGGAAAATCGGTACGTTTCCGGACATGAGTTCCTATGCTAAACTTAATTGTCTTGGTTCCTACTACTAGTCCTTAAACTCTGTAAGGGGAATTTACACTCACCCTGTATATATGTATATATATATAAATGTTTGTATTAGATTTTCCCGGTGATGTAATGGATAACACTCTGAATCCAGGTATTTATTTTTCTTATCATGTTTTATATATATATATATATATATATATATATATTTCAATATTTATAAATAAGCATTAAATGTTGATAACTTCACTATAGAGTATTTTTATCTTCACCACATGACAAGTTTACATAAGAATTCTAGAATATTGTAATACCTCAATCTAATTTATGGTCAATACATTACAAACATTTTTATTGAGAAATTATCAACAAATATAAAATACAGAGTTCGCCTCTTTACCCATTCCAAAACTTTCTTATCATATTATAAATTTAAAGAAGAGTACAAATAATGGTTTTATCGATAGAGAAAATTGATTTGTCCATCAGTACTAACACTTCCAATAACTCCATGAACATAATCATATAAGTTTCTAACTCCATGGTGTGACAAACCCAGAAAAAGCTCCTGGCTTCTACATTATTTTATATGCCTTGAAATTTACAAAATAATAATTAATTTTATCCTAGGGTACTAGTAAATGAATAATCTGAATACATTATAATTTAAATTGTTTATGAAATATTATTGCTTATATGTTTATGCTAATGGAAATGAGACCTAACTTAAAACCTATGTTAGAAAAAAAAATGGAAGGTTGTTAGTTATTTTGGTTTGTTAACTTTTTAAGTTTTAAGAGTGATTTATGTAAATGTGAAGTCAACATAAATATTATAACCAAAATACTAATATTGACACCAAGAAATATAATTTCAAAATGGCATCTACACAAAGTGTTTGTTATTAATAATGTCATGATTGCAATGGAATGGTTCACCTTGATCGTTCATTTGAACAAAATACTTGGTTGACAACAAATAAATAATTACCAAATTTTTTATTGGAAACCAGCTTTTCCATAATTACATCACCAACATATAAAATAAAGTGGAATAAAGCACAAAAGGCCTACTCCTAACTGTTAACTGCTGATTCTCCCAAACTTCAAAACATGCTAGGTCTCTACTACTTAGAAAGAAACAATCCCTTCTCCAAACCAGTATTAATTGATTTTACCTTTAAAAAAAATTAAAAGATGATAAAATGTAATGAATTCGTATTTAAATACACTTTACTTCATTATAAAATATTATGTGAAATGCAACATTTTGTAATATAATTAGTTAGGAATGATATTAATTTAATAATATACCCCATATTTCCCACGAGCTCCCTAGCGGTAGTTTCTTAACCAAGATAATTTAGTTATGTTTTTTTTACCTACAGGTGTCGATGAGTGACACGTGGTTAGCATGTAACCTCAATGAGACATCTAGTAAGCATTTAAGATATTACGTGGATGTATGAAGATAGGTTAAATTTTGCATAGAACGCTTTTTATTCAGGTTAAGGGTTCTTTTACGAGCCTGTAAATCTTCAGACTTGGGACCCATGGCTTAAAGTCCGTCCTGGAGGACTTATTACTTGAATTTTTCCATCCTAAAAATCCATCGACCCTGAGTGGATTTGAACCCGCGACTCTTGGGACTAGAGGCAAGGAACATAACCACTAGACAACCGTGGCCAACATTTAATAAATAATTTTCTCATTCATATAATTATGCTTTAACATGCACAGAGAGGAATGTGACATCTATGTTCTTATTATTTTTTTCCTTTCTCTATCACTACACATGCTTAGGTACAATTATATATATTTTTTAAATCTATACTCACCTTGTACAGTTAATCAAATTTTACAACGAACAATAACTAACAGAATTTTTCATTTAACACATATTCAAAATTTAAAGAATACTTTATTGAATTCAAAGTCTTCGTCCAAGATACTGATATTTATATATTTGGCTACTCTATGCCAGGCGTCCACATATACTCATTTTATTTCTTTTGGGAGGGGAAATAGGCAAGTTAGTGTACACCAAATTGGTTTACAGTTTATGGATGATCTGATGTATCATAAGGAAAAGTAGATCATTCTGTTTGAAAAGTATCTAGTGTAGGTGGATTCCTGGCATAGAATTCCATTTTTTTTTTTTACTGAGCGATTAGGCTCAATCAATAGCGTTTGAGATTTGTATTTTGAAGGTCCCAGCTGCCGATCAACCTGACTTTTTTTCCTCATTTTCCTCAGACAAGGCAAATTCCGAATTGAAATATTATTACCAGGACCGATTTCATCAATATTTACTATTTCATTTATTATCATAAGTAAATAAATATTCGCGATATGATCTTGGGAATTAAAGCGACGCTTTGTAAATAATAATTAAATGAGACATGTATTTTTATATTGCGCGGCATTCATTTTGCGCACCAACTGTAAAGTTTTCAGTGCAAATCAAATTTTAGTTACATGTCATGTTATAAGGTGGGCCGTGATTAGATAAAAATGTTTTCATTAGATGTCGCTAGTACAAATTTCTCTGGCCTTCTTGAATCAATGCTTGTAAATAAAAGAAATTCTTCGGTTCTCTCTATGCTTTACACTATCGTTATAATTAATATGGTGTATTTCTCTATCGTAATCATCCAATATTCAAAGTAAATGATATACGTGTGCAGTGTGAGTAGGTTTTATATATGCATATTTTAGTGTGTATTTATATAGTGAATAATGTCTGATAGGAACAGTAGTAATGCAAAAATTGTGAAAAATTCCCTTTTTTCTGCTGCGGTACGTGATTTTCCATTCGAAACAAGTACAGTTCTATTCCCAGTGTCTGAAGGCAGTTCATTATTGACTACAGCTGGTAAGAGGTTATGTGTCATAATTCATTACTTTGTTAAAAATATATTTTTATTTATTTATGTTGAAGTGTACATTTCAGTGACAACTATGAATTGGGTTGCCATTTATAATCCTTGACAAAAACTTTAATTATATATGATCTTAATAAACCGATCTCTGTCATCTGTAACATTACAAAATCAAAGCTTAATATTAGATTGTTTTAGGGAAAATTAGTGTAAAATAAAATATAGCAGTTTGAATGTCACCATTTGATGTTAATTGATATATTTTACTTTCTCCTTTAAGTACCTTATAAAATTGAAATTCGTCGGATAACATTTTTTGAAAACTCACCTCATAAATTTCGTGTTTTTCACGAAACCGCGGTTTCAAACATAATTACTTCCACTTCAGCCATAACTCCGACTGAAGTGGGCGTGATTACGTTTGAAACCGCGGTTTCGTGTAAAACACGAAATTTATGAGGTGAGTTTTCAAAAAAATGTTCCCCAACAAATTTCAATGATTGTACATCATAATGTTTACTTCCCAACATTAATTTAATATAACCTTACAAAATGTTTCTAATGTTATTTTAACACTCGTACATATTTTAGACAGATAGGAACTCTTCTTTAGAATACTTTGTTCTATAATTTTCCATTCTACATTCTTATGATACTGTTGCTCTACATACTTTTTTCTGTCTTTATCAACATTTCGTACTATTTTAAACATTTTTCGGAAAAACTGCACTTTAACTTGCGTGAAATATTTTCAAAGTCCTATAGAACAACAGTGCGCATGCACCAGAGTTCATAGAGCCAACGATAACCCACAAACGAACCACATATCGATTATCATTCTCGATTACTATCCGTCGCTATAAAATTTAAATGACCAATCTTTGCAATGAATTCCCAATTCTATGTTAAAAAAATATATTAATAATATTATAATTACCAAACGTTTATTAAAAATGGGTGTACACTTACTTATCACTCCCTAATGCCGATCCAACTAACGATAACCCAAAACATAGAAAAATCATAGACTAAGTAATATACTCTGTGGACAAAATAGCAGCTAGCATCACAATATTGTCTAACAGTGTCATAATATTGTGATTTGCGCATTTAAATAAATACTTCAAAATTGTCTAATAATGTTATAAAAATTGTTTGAAAAAGTTTAAAATATTAAATAATGTTAGTAAATACAGAAGAAGAGCTATAGTTTACAATAATAAACTGAAAAATCAAGCTTAAGTAGAAGTGCAGTTTAACCCATTTTTCAACTATACTTATAACATTTTTGTACAGTTGTTAAATATTTATCTAGGTATACAAATTGTTGCATTTATCTCTCAACAATTTTTTTTAGTTCTGCAGAATCGTAGTGTGCATGCACAAATGTTTATAACATTTCCAACAAATGGCAGAGCATATTTGTGAAATTAGAAAGACCACATTCCCAATTAATTCCAAAACATTGTAAAAAAAGGATGTTCGTTCACTTCATTTTGTTAGGTTCCTTGGGATAAGTCAATGTACATTAGATTAGTTTATAGTTCATTAAATAATATGCCTGTAGTTTATTTTGTTAGGTTAAAAAGGGGAAGATGATGTACATCCATTTCTTATAAACATGTTTGAGAATTTATTGCGAAGATTGGTCATACCGATTCCACACATGTCCGCCATCTAGCAGAAATTTCTTTAAGCCTTTGCGCATGTGCACTATAATTCTGCAGAACTTGGAAAATTCATTGATTCAAGGAATCTAAAGTTTTTCCCCAGTCTAAAAGGTAAAAAAGTCAGAATTATTTAAAAAAATACTTTAGATAATGGCATATTTTCTTCTTACATATTTTTCACTCTCAAAACACTTTAGATTGAAAATGGAAATGTCTTAATTTATTTTTGTCTCTAAATGCAAAATACAACGTAGGATTTACTGTTATTTTACATTTTGTGGAAACTATAGTTTTTGCTTGGTCTTGGGAATAGTTTTGCCTGATGTTTCAGTAAGGTCATCTGTTGAAATCATAATAATTATAATTGTCAATAAACTAGGTAAATATTGTAAATTGAAAGATAGGACCTATTATTCAGAGGGTAGGCTGGTTATAATTTTGAAGACTATTTAACTCATGCCCCAAATGGGAGTCAATGACCAATCACGTTTCAATGATTTCTGTTTTACAACCAATCAGAGTCGTGTTTCACAAAATATTTATCAGTGTTAAATTTACCATATTAAAGAAAGCTCCTCCTTTTTAATATTCTGAACAGGTCTGACCATTTTTTTGCAGCGACTGAGCCTGTAAGAAATACGGCTACCAGATTGTATATATAGTGCATAGATGTCAACACATAGCACTTGCAGGAGTTAATATAAAAACATTTGTAGCAATTTATTATACCACCAAAAAAAGAAACCACTGTTTGCACTTTCTTAAATGTATTTTTTTCCCAGGTAATAATCCAGAAAAATATAATTGTCATATTTACATCATACGACATCAGAAATGAATTAATATACAGTTTGATGTGTTTCATTTTTTCTCCACTAGAGAGCATTCTTACAATATTGTGTTCCTTTGGCAATAAATAGTATGATCTGGTTGCAGTGATAAACAAAAGAAGCAGATGAAGCGTACCTATCGTTTCTCATTTGTTTTCAAACATCACCGTTTACATTAAATATATAAATATTTTAAAATAACTATAGTTAAATAATGATTTGTGAGTAAACAGCTTAATTTTATTCGTTAAATAGTCCCTAACAAATGCCACTCTTGATTTCCAAATTCCCTAGATAAATTCACTCCTCACTTTGTGAGTCGTGAATTTATCGATAATTTGGAAATCACTCGTGGCATTACTTATGATAATTATGAACTGGGCTAAACTTTAGAATATCTCATGTTATGAATTTTTCCAATTTTTACAGAATTGTAGTGCACATTCACAAATGCTTTAAGAAACTTCAGTCAGATGTCGGACATACCTGTGAAATTGGTAATATCATTCTTTGCAATAAATTCCCAAACATCTTTATAAGAAATGGATGTACACTAATCTGCCCCTTTCATAACTAATGAAATAAATTACATACATATTATTTAATAAACTATTTCTAGCGAGATCTCGGTCTATTTTCATTCTTTCTGGAATTCAAAACTAGAAAGAATGAAAATAGACCGAGATCTCGCTAGAAATAAAGCAGAAAAAACAAAAGACCCAAAAGATGTACAAAATTGGAGAAAACTGTGCGCACAACTCAAAAAAGAAATTAACAGCAATAAAAGAGAAAATTTTAATAACTTTCTCCAAAAAATGGATTATAGGAAAGATGGCCAGAAAGCATATAGATTTGTACACAATATACAAAATAAAAAAGAACGACAAAAAAACACCATTTATCCACAACAACAAACAAATGAAAGTGAAATAGCCAACAAATTCAACAAACACTATGCTAACACCTATACTTTGTCCTCAGAGAACAAAAAGGAACAAAAAACAATAAAAGAGAACCTAAAAAATTACATAAAATCAACAAGCAGTACAAAAGATAATATTTTTAATAAGAATTTCAACATTAAAGAGTTAAACATAGCCATTAATAGTTTAAAATCCAACAAATCTCCAGGAGCAGATAACATACATGCAGAATTTCTCAAACACCTTGGCAATAAAGCCAAAACTCAATTACTCTCCCTTTATAATCTTTCTTGGAACACAAAAGTTCCTGATGATTGGAAAAAAGCTATTATAATACCTATTTTGAAAACAAAAAAATCAGCAAATACTTTTTCAAATTATCGCCCAATAGCACTAACTAGTGTAATTGTTAAAACTATGGAAAAATGATCTCAAATCGATTAAATTGGTATTTAGAAAACAATAATTTACTTTCACCCAATCAAGCTGGATTTAGAGAATTACAATCAACAAATCAACAAATTGTACACCTAAGTCAAGCTATTAAAGACAGTTTCAACAGAAAAGAAGACACTCTGGCAATGTTTGTTGATTTCCAAGGAGCATATGACTCTATTTGGAGATATAAATTATTAGAAAAAATGCAGACTTTAGGCATTCAAGGGAATATGCTACTCTGGATCAGCAATTTTCTCATCCAACGGTTCATCGCTACAAATTATAATAATCACCTCTCTAAATACCAACAAACACATCGAGGTTTACCACAGGGTTCTGTACTCAGTACCATTCTCTTCAATATCTACATTAATGATCTACCTAAGCATATAGAAAAGCTCCAAACAAAAACCCTACTTTTTGCTGATGATGTTGTAATATGGGTCTCCAAACCGAAAAACCAAAGTCAACAATTAATAACCATAGCCCAACAATCACTAATACAGTTAGAGAATTGGACATCCCAGAACTTAATGAAGATAAATATACAGAAGACAAATTATCAACTATTTACATTAAGAAAGAAACCACTACCCATCACTCTGAAATTGGAGGGTGAATTATTAACTCAAACACATGAAGCAAAATATTTAGGAATAACTCTGGACACAAAATTAACATGGAAGAAACACATAGAGAATATATGTACAAAGATAGAAACAAGGTTACCATTATTAAAACGATTAGCAGGGAAAAAGTGGGGTTGCAACACACAAACCCTAAACACCTTCTACCAAATGTACATAAAACCTGTACTTCATTATTGTGAAGAAATCCTAGTAACTACTAAAGTGGAAAAACTTAATAAATTGCAGAACCAAATCCTCCGCCTGATAACAGGAGCCGTTAAAACAACACCAATCACTGCTATGCAAATCTTAACAAATAACCCAAACATAGCATTTGAAATTGAGAAAACAGCAATCACACAGTATGAAAAATTTTTAAGGCTACCGCATAATAACTGGACCCAAAGAAAACCACAAGTATGTTTAAAATCTCAGCAAAGCTTCTTAAGCATAGTACAAGAAATCAAACAGAAATTGCAACTTCCACATTCAAAAGAAAATATGCAGATGAGAAACAACCCTCTAGAATTTTTGGAAATTGAATATAACCTTCATTTAACAGAAGACATCAAGAAATCTGAAACTCCTCCATATATTTTAAAACAAATGTCACTGGAAATAATAAATCTAAGATACCCTGCTCCTGAATGGATACATATTTTTACAGATGGCTCCAGCCTACCAAATGACGGTGGCACTGGTGCTGGTGCAGTATGTCCACTTTTTTCCTTTTATCGTAAACTAAACACAAATTCAACAAACTTTGATGGCGAAATTCTAGCAATTTTCTTAAGTTTACAAAATCTTTTATATCACATCCAAAATTTACAAAAGTTGTAATTCTATGTGACTCCAAAGCAGCCATTCTCGCTATAAACACGAGACACAACACCCAAAAGCATAAAAATTATCAAATGTCACAAAATGATAAAACAGTTATCCCGTCTACATAAAGAAGTTGTACTTCAATGGATTCCGGCCCATTGTGGAGTGACAGGCAATGAAATAGCCGATTTTCTAGCCAAGAAGGGTAGCAAAATTGTTTCAAACCCAACTTCTACTCCAGTTTCCTTTCACTCTATCAAAAGAATTATCTCAAATAAATACATCAATAAACTTAGAGAAGAATACACCACCAAAACATCTGGAAAGGAATGGGAAAATCTACAAGCTTATGACATTACTACATTACAAAGAAAATCTGCAGTAGCAACATTCAGACTGCTAACGGGACATGACTGCTTGAATAAACACCTACACAGAATTGGCATAACAGATTCACCTAAATGCCCTTTTTGCAATTTAAATGAAGATATGGAAAGAAACCATCTCCTCCGTTGTCCAGCTTTTGTAGAAGAGACCAGCCTTTCTGCTAAATATTGGAGTGCAAGAGAGCGAATGATTTCATTATCAAGTGCTCGACATTAGATACCAACCAACCATTTAATAAACTATAAATTAATCTGGTGTACACTAACTTGTCCCATTGGAACCTAATAAAATGAAGTGAGTGAACATCCATTTCTTAAAATATGTTTTCTAATTAATTGTGACTTCACAGATATGTCCGCCTTCTGATGGAAGTTTCTTTAAGTCTTCACATATGCACTCTACGATTCTGTAGAACTTAGAAAAAATCATTGAGAGATAAATGCGACAATTTGCATACCTAGATAAATATTTAATGATTGTAAAAAAATGTTATAAGTAGGGCTCGGAAGTTGAAGAAATATCCTTTTTTTTATGTCTGAAGACAAGCCCCAACATAATATAAATATATTTTGGGTCATTAGGTTTTATTTGCCCTTTTTATCCTTTTTCAATGTTTTTTGGCCTTTTTTTTTTTAGATCTTAACGGCTTTTTTTTTTTTAACTTTACCATCTTTTGACTACATTTTTCCATTTGTATAATTCAAGAATCTGCAGTCTAGTCTCAGTTCCAACTTATTTTAAAAACACTATGCAGTTTTACTTTCTAAACACTTTTGTTCTGCAAGAAACTGTAGAACCCTCACAAAATATCACATTATTTTTAACCACCAGCCAACTGACGACCTGAACTATTGTATTTAAACTTCAAATTTTCTAAGAAGTTACCACTTCATAAAGATTACCACGAGCAGAGGGTGAAGGCAGCGAGCTTGTCTTTATCAACTGGTTAGTAACTGCAACACTTTTTTACATCCTTTTCCCAGTTTTTTAGGTCTTTTGCAGGATATCTTTAGGACTTTTTAAAGGTCTTTTAGAGGCATTTTATAGGTCCTCAACTTCTGAGCTCTAGTTATAAATATTGTTGCAAAACGTTTAAAATAGTACAAAATGTTAGTAAAGACAGAAAAAGTATGTAGAGAAATAGTATTATATGAATGTTGTATTGAACATTATGGGACAAAGTATTCTAAAGTTGAGCCAAGAACTGTTCCAGGATTTGTTTTGGTTTAGTGAACTTTAACATTATACAAAGATTAAAAAAAAATTATTACAGTGCAATTAACAGATTAATTATTAATGAGTTGGATATTTTGACTTGCCTCATATTTCTTGATTTTTATGCAAACATTTTTTTTTGCATACAAATAAAAAAATATGAGAGGAGTCAAAATATCCAACTAATTAATAATTAAAAGAAACCTCATAGTGTTATTTCCTACATAATAATTAATAGATGTTTAGACTTGAGCTATGACTGGAATCTAGAGGAGAGATATATAATGTTGCCACCCATGACATTAATGACGAGAGAGCACCAGCTCACCAGAGTTCATAATTCAGGTGTGGTAAAATCTCACTACGAATAAAAATAGGCATAATCACTAACTGGATACTAATATTTACAATACTAATTGGAACCAAACACACTGATCAAAATCTAGAGATTCTTTGTGAAATGTCATGGGTTCAAACCCAGCTGACGTCGACAGATATTTAGGATGGAAAAATCCAAGAGACAAGTCCTCTGGGAGACTTTAAGGTGTGGATCCCAGTCTGAAGATTTTCAGGATCATAAAAGAACCTCAAGCTTAAATTAGTGTCTCTGAGCAAAATTTAACCAATCTTTCCCATCCAGTAATACATTAATTGTCTACTAGATGTCTCATTGAGGCAATATGGTGACCACATGTCACTCAGTGACATCTGTAGGGAAATAACCATAACTAAATTAGTTTGGTCAAGAAAAACTCCTGCTTGGAACCATATGTCCATGAGATACTTATAGGGTATATACATATACTATGCGAGATGCAAATCTTTTAAAATTTGTATAGTACCAGTAATATAAAAACACAGAAATCACTTTATTTTTTTTGTAAGCCCATGTTTTCCCTTTACAGAGATTTAGGTGCTCTCCCCCTACAGGGAAGAATTTGAACCATACTAATTTAGTTACACTTGTTTTCGTATAGATGTCATATGAGTGGCCCGTGGTCAGCGTTCTGCCTCATACTGACATCTAGGAAACCAAGGTAGTACTAGGACGGGAAAATTCGGTAAATAAATCACATTATAAGAATGTAAATAATTACTTCAGCAATGAACTGTGTATATGTTTTTTTTCTCCACAAAAAATCAAGAAAATGCCTTAAAATTGAATGAGAACTATAAAATATGCCATATTATCATTGGAATACGACTGTTATCCTTGCCATATGTAATGTGACAACCTAAGCAATTGAAACTAGAGATATGTTCCAAACATGTTTTGTCATCTAATGTAATTTTCGACCGAATCGAGTAATTGCTCTTAAAAGCCACGGTTTCAATTTTAGGACCCGAGTTCTTAAAACCATAACTATCACTCAGTTTCTGAAGTTCAAACGTGCTTTTCTGTAAGTAGTATTCTTTTTCTTGTATAATGAGCATATCATGAGCGAAAAGCAAAGATATAGAGATATAAGGTAAAGATATAACTAATAAGCTAGCACAGTTTCATAAAATCACAGGAATTTTTACTAGAACATTAAAAAGAAGACCAGAACAGATACAACTTTAAAATAAATAAGGTGAGTTTGTTCATCTTGCCTCATAATTTGTTATATTCTTTTTGGACATGTTTCAATATGCTTGCATATTATCTTTAGCTTGATCAGACTGTTGAATTATTGTTTGTCGGCCCTGGATGTTTATTTCCTCTCCATCATTTGGTTGACTGAACAACTTGCAAATCAAATCCTTTTCCTCAGGAATTTCAAAATTCATGATTCTATCTCTGTTTTTCTGGATGTAGATTCCTGGAGAAAGGGATTTGATTTGCAAGTTCTTCATTCAACCAAAAGATGGAATCGATGTTAATATCCAGAGTCAACAACTGATAATTTAACGATATGATCAAGCTGAAGATAATATGTAAGCATATTGAAATATGTCCAAAATAATACAACAATTTATGAGGCAAGATGGACAGACCCACCTTATTTATTTTTAAGTTGTATTTATTCTAGTCTTCTTTCAATAAAATTAGAAACCAAACTCTTTATCATGTACTCTTTATAACAGCCAACATAATGAACACAAATCACCTACAGAACAGTTGAGCACTAAGAGAGGAGAGAAATCTAACTGATTTGTATTGGTCTGCAAGAGAAAAGATGAAAGATCTGTGAAGAGACATTTGGAAAACAACAATAGATTACTAGTACCATTATTTAATTTAAATGCAACATATTTTATCAGTAAATGAATCAGATTTTACACTTTACCTCATATTTTTCTATCTTCTCCAAGACTAGTTTCATGGACTTTCTCATCTTCAACTGGTTCTGACTGCTGATTTGACAGTTGGTATTTCTTTACATCTCCCCTTCTGTTAATGGATCAATGAACTTACAAATCAAATCTTTTCCTCCGGATTTATGTTTTTGGATGTAGATTTTTCTCAAATTGTGAGCTTTCCTATTTTATTTTACATGTTTCACATAATAATACATATTTTAATGCTAGTAGCTTGTAATTACAAATAAGCGAGAGATCATCTAGTGATTAGGGAAGTTTTTGATGATGTAACTTTATCTTTTAATGTAATATTTGTAAATCTGCTGGTTTATATATTTTCTATGTTTAAGTAAGATACTAGTCTAGTTTATCAATTACTTATCGTAGATAAACAATTAACTATTGTGAATTTGTATCAAAACTTGTCACAAGTTTTTTAAGCGATGGAAAATCATTTTACAACTAAAAATATTAAGAATTATCTTGTGAGGTGTATTTAATGCATTGGTTGACTGTAGGATTGCATTATAAACCAAGTGACATAATTTAAACGTGTAGTTTGTGTCAAATTATCATAGTTGTATCTTTTATTTAAATACCATAACATTTTTTTTCTTTAAAAAGAAAAATTATTGTTTGAACCTAATCAAATCCTGCACTATAACTCTGCATGTTGGTATGCGGCCCATTACACCTTTCCATCTACACAATTTTTTTACATCTGAAGACAGATAGCTAGAGCTATTAACAACACCATCAGACGACTTCTATTCAAAGTATTTTAACAAGAATATTAATTACTTTTAAGCTGTAAAGCTTAATATTTTGATGTTATATTTATTTTAAAATGTTCCAGTCCTGGACAATTTTTTTTTAAATATCTTTGAATAGAAGCCATTTGATGGTGTTAATAGCTCTAAATATCTGCCTTTGAATATAAGAGAATTGTATAAGTGGAAAGAAATGTTTGCATTTATACTGAATGGAGTAATGGGCTGCATGCCGATATACAAAGTTGGAGGTCCGGGATTCAATTCTTGGTTCAGACAATAATTTTTCTTTAAAAGAAAAAAGTCCAGGACTGGAACAAGTTAAACTAAGAATTAAATGAGTAAGGTTTTTTCCTACCTCATACTTATATGTTTTTTTTAAAAAACATAGAAGTATGAGGTAGGAAAAAATCATGATTCATTTAATTCTTATGAATTTAACCTCATAATGTTAAAAATTCCCAAATTTAATATATAAAATTAAACTAAATATAACATAAAAAAAACATGAAACTTTTTTGGAAAAAAGTTGGTCCATCTACTGGTTTGATATATATGTTTTGAGATTTTTTATTAGATATTTATGTATATTATATTAAACTTAATAGGAAGTAACACTATTGAAGAAACTGTACATCATGACAGAACAATGGCCAAGAAAATACTGAAGATGGAGTAATTGTTCCAATACCGGCCAAAAAAGTAAACAAAATATGTGGTGAGGTGATATATATTAATATTAAATTTATGTATATATTGTGAGGATAATACTATATAAAAATTCAGTCCGTATTTTACAATATATACATACATATACATACATATATATATATATATAGCAAAACTTAATCAAAATGTCTTTGGATGTAACATATTTATTATTATCAAAGATATCTCAGGAATATTTAATAATACTTAAAGTAATTAATTTTATTCTATAACATTGTTAGTGTCTAAGATCATGTGATCTCCATTTTCTGCAGAGCAAACAAGCAAGTATAATAAGTATTATAAGTACAAGAATAAGTAGTACTCCAAGAACAATCGCAGTAATCTCTGCATCTGTTAGTTGTTCATTGTCTGAAACAAAAGAATTAAAATGGAAATTAATGCTTCTAAATTACCTATGTGTTATCATTAACAAATTCACTGGCACTACGAACCTGTAGGTTCATGGCTGCACAGACATAAGCTTTCCATACATTCCTATCCTTAGCTAATGTTTTCCAATCTACTTCCCTCAAATCATAGTTAATATCATTCTCCCACCTCATTGTTGGCCTACCTACTGGGTGCTTTCCCTTTGCCATCTGTTATAGTTAACATAACTAAAGAACATATTTTAATTAACTGGGGATTTGAACTTAAGATCTCCAGTTGTATGTGCTGACTCTCTACCACAGAGCTTCTTAGACACTTATTGAACTTATTTCACTATTTATGGGGATTTGGGGATTGAAAAGAGAGAAGGAATTAGGACTTGGTTCAGTTTTCCCTAAGTAATATTCTTAAAACTTAAAGAATACTCAGCACAGTTTAGATTTGTAATTAATGAACAAAAAACAAAATATTTAAGAGTCTCAAGAAGAACAGAAATAATGCAACCATTTTATAATAGAATTAATATATAGTACATAATACAAATTTGATTGTAACCTATTCTAGTGAAACTTGGACATTTAAAGAATCAGAAAAGCAAAAGCTGTTAGTACTTGAAAGGAAAGTAATAAGAAGAATATTTGGAGAAATAAGAAATCAGGACAGATCATGGACAATTCAAACAAATGAAGAAATAAATAGAATTCTCAAAACAGAAATATAATTAATTTCATTAAAGCACAAATATTAAGTTGGATTGGACGCATATATAGAATGGATGATGAAAGGATGGTAAAAAAAAGCTCTACAAATGGAATCCATTAACCCCTAAATATGTTGGATGACCCAAAAAAAGATGGGAAGATGATGATGTAAACTATATAAAATTAATGAAGATGAAAAATTGGAACAAATGTGTCCAGGATAGAAAAGTGTGGAAAGAACTCATTGAGACGGTCAAAACATTCAATTGAAGCTGTAGCATCTTATTGAGAAGAACTCAATGGTAGAATATGAATGTATAATACTGGAGATAGGGTTGAAATCCCATCTCAGATGCAAAATTTTCTCTGTAGTTATGTTAAAAACTTAATGTTGTTATAGAGAATAAATTAATTTTCTTGTTATGATGATCTTGTAGAAGATTTCTGGGCTGTTGGCTGTGGTCTTGAGGCTTGTAGTTCCCTGACGTTTCGCCAGAGACTGCGTCCGGCATCCTCAAGGGTTGCCTTGAGGCTGGCAGTTTTGTCGACTACCTGCCCTATTTATACATTTATCCGTGACGTGTTCTCTGCACGGTCTCTGGCGAAACGTCGGGGAACTACAAGTCTCAAGACCATGGCCAACAGCCCGGAAATCTTCTACAAGATCATCATAATAACTCCGGCCATGAAAGCCTAAGTCAATATATTAATTTTCTTGTGTTAATAAAGATTTGATTAATACTAAATAATTAATTTTTAAGTATAAGAATATTGTATTTGTTAAAAAATTAAAGTACCTGAATTAACATTGACTTGAAAAACACGTGAGTTACTTTTTGCATCTGTAGCAGTAATGTCAATTTTGGGCAAACAACAGGATGCACTGTAATATACAGGAACTGGAGATTTTGTCCCAGCAATAAAACTTCCTTGGAACTGTAAACCTGTAGGACTTGATGTCACACTTATAAGACCTGAAAATTAAAATAAATATTTTGCCATCTGTATCCAAAAGTATAAAGGATCCTAACATATGAGGGCCATTTCATTAGTAATGGACACAATATTTTTTATTATTGATTTAACATTTCTCAATGAAAGATAAATTAAATTTGAAGAGAAAAATTTTCGCCTAGACCGGGACTCGAACCCGGGACCCTTGGCTTTCCGGGCCAAGTGTTCTACCAACTGAGCTACCAAGGCGAGTTACGATCTAGATGCAAATTTTTCTCTTATATACGTTGTAATTCCCTATCGCCAAATGCTTATGAAACCATTGTTTCTATCTTTGCAAATGGCGGCTTCTTAGTTAAGAAGACATTTATTGGGAATTTAACATTACTTTATAAAGCTAGTAAGGCTTCTAATGATGTTTTTATTATTGATTTAACATTTCTCAATGAAAGATAAATTAAATTTGAAGAGAAAAATTTTCGCCTAGACAATATTTTTTACTAAAACCTTTATTTCTTTGAGATTATCTGTACACAATCCTTCAATATAGTCTCCCTGCTTCTCAGTCCCAACATTTGGGAAGCATTATTATTCCATTCAAGGCACTTTTTTATTCATGTGTTGTATAGTTCAGGTAACATTGATAGAAAAAGCTCATCCAAAGAAGAAAAATATTGCGCACACACACACAGTTTTTTAACTTTGGGAATAGTCAAAGTCTAATGAACTCATGTCTGGACTAGAGGGTGCATGAGATAACATTTCCCACCCATAGTTGCAAAGTTTTTGGATGCAACATCCATGAGCAACTGATCTTGTGCATTTTCGTGCAAAGTTTTTGCATGAAAGGACAATAATACACTCCAGTGACACTTCTTCCATGTGGGACTCCATCATTATGACTCATTGGTGATCATAAGCAAAGATCATAATTTTCTTTAGCTCTGATTCAAGTTGTTTAAACACCATGAAAACAATTAGTTCTACAAGAAACTGTACTATGGTCCACTGTGAAATCGCCATAAACTTCACTCAAAACACCGTGGATTTCTTTGGGATTTTTGTCACCTGAAGTTTTGATCTTAATGTATGACCTCTGATCACTTCTCAAAACTCCATGGCACAACAGGCCTAGAAGGCCCTTGGCCTACCAGCCAGCTGCTGGCCTCACATCTACGTGTGTTAATCACAGAGGTAGACAATTATTCTGCCAGTGTAGGGGTGACATTTGGTCAATATGTTAGGTCCCCGAGTTGTTATAGCTGGTTTTCTCAACCTGGAGCCACTACTTATTATAGCTACTCAAATTCTCCATGATGTTGGGTGAGCACCGGTCCCATACTGACTGAAAATCCATCAGAAAGTTTCTTCCTCTGTGGAGACTCAAACCAGCACAAGTTCTGTTGCTCTGCGCCAAGGCATCTTTTCTTAACCACTTAGCTATGGTGCAGGACAGACCTCTGATCTGCAATAGTCACAAGGCCCGACACACCTGCACACTCTGTTTCTAGTTCTTGTTATACAAATATAGCTAAACAGATATATAAAATATCTAGTACACTATTGATACAATGAATACACATAGTTCTTTCTCAAGTCTTCAACTGCAACTGACGTAATTTTCACTAGTATTGTATTATCCAATCTACTGTACGGCCAACCTGTGCATTACTTTTGAAAATACCCTCGTATAAAATATTCTTGATTGAATTTCAGTTTGATTAAATTGATTTTGGATTTTGTGCACTTAATTTTAATGTTTTATAATGATATGTATATATATGTTATAATTAAATTTTTTAACATTGAGCAATGCAAGCTTAATATGGAATGATAAGAAAAATAAATGCCTGGACGGGATGTTCGAATCCCCGTCCAGGCATTTATTTTTCTTATCATTCCATATATATATATATGTATTCCAAGCACGACAGGCATAGAAAGCCCTTGCCTACCAGCCAGCTGCTGGCCTCACATCCACATGTGTTAATCACAGAGGTAGACGATCGTCTAGCCAGTGTAGGGGTGATATGTGGTCAGCATGTCGGGTCCCCAGCCATTATAGCTGGTCTTCTCAACCTGGAGTTGCTACTTATTGTAGCTACCCAAATGCCTCATGATGCTGGGTGGGCACTGGTCCCATACTGGCCGACATTCCATGAGAAAAATTTCTTCCCCAATGGGGACTCGAACCAGCGCAAGTCCTGTAGCTCTGCACCAAGGCTTCTTGCCTTAACCACTCAGCTAGGGTACAGGAGGTGAATAAATAATTCTATAGTTTGTGTTTATACAAAGACAAATTTTTAACAATATTTTGGGAATTTTTTAAGAAGGGATTGTCATAAACACCTGTCATCTTGCTGATGAAATCCATGTTTTGAAGAAAACTGTGGAGTTTATTTCTTATTAAATTCCACACAGTATTTTTCAAAACAATTATTTTATTATCAAGTACAGGTGTAAGCAATGGGCTCTGTATGATTTTGAACCCAGAATTCAATCCTGTCAATATTTTATCTGATGCTATAACTACAGTACTGAGAACTACAAATATTGTTCTCTCTCTCTCTCTCTCTCTCTCTCTCTCTAGCTCTCATAATTTCAAGATCCCTGAAATATGTATTTTCAAACATTTCATTATTACAAAATAATTAGTTTATAGTCCTCTGTTATCTAATAAGTTTGATACTGAAGATTTGAGACATTCTGTATAAATTAAGAGAGATTGAAACTATTGAACTTTTTATTTTTAAATAAAAAAATCTAAACACCATGACTCTACAGGCCAAGATGCCCCTTAATGTACCACTAGCTGCTGGCCTCATATCTACATGTCGGTCACAGTATACAGATGACACGTGGTCAGCGTCTTAGATCCCCAGATGTTACAGCTGATGTTTTCAACCAAATTCCTCATGCTGTGTAGACAATGGTTGAAATTATATGAGAAAATTTTTTCTTCCATGAATACTCAAACCAAGATATGTTCATTAGTTCTGCTCCAAGTCTTGATGGATTAGATCACTTTATCATAAGTAATGTCATGAGTGATTTCTAAATCATCAATAAATCCATGAGTCATGGAGTGACAAGTGAATTTATCTAGAGGATTTGGAAATCAAGAGTGGCATTTGTTTGGGCTATTTAACAAATAAAATTAAGCTGTTTACTCACAAATCATTATTTAAATGTAGTTACTGGTATTTTAAAATATTTATATATCTAATGTAAACGGTGATGTTTGAAAACAAATCAGAAATGTGAAGTTAGGTTCATATTATTTATTGCCAAATAGGATCACAATATTTAAGAATGCACCCTAGTAGACAAATAATGAAACACATCAAACTGTATATTATAATCAACATTATAGGATAATAATTTATCTTTTTAGTAAACAACTCTGTAAAATCAAGGAATCTGTTCATTATTTACTGTATTCAATGTATTTGTTGGATAAAAATAATGCTCTGACCTGATCAGAATATTAAAAAGGAGGAGCTTTCTTTATCACAAAAGCAGAAGCTGATAAAGAGGAATTGATAAAGAGCGAGCTGAAACACGACTATCATTGGTTGTAAAACAAAATTCATTGAAATGTGATTGTCATTGACTACCATTTGGGGCATGAGTTAAATAGTTATATTAATTAAATTTCCAATTTTCTTTGTAAATTATATTTTACCTGAGTTGCTGTCTTGAATAGAGCCCTCCATATTCCAAGTAGCTTGAGAACAACTGTCACTGGAAAGATGTTTACAGTTACTCTTAACTGAGTAACGAAATGCTGGAGAATCAGTATCTGAGTTCTGTAATACAATACAATATTACAATAATTTTTTTTATTATTTATCTTTTCTGCTTGCATCGTGTTTTATTTCTTGACTGGGCATATTACAGCCAGCCATACCTGTATTTTAACTTTGATTCTTAAAACATATATAAAATCTTACATATAATTCTAATTAATCAAAACAAAATTCTATTCACAGATTTTTTTTTTTTTCAGTTCCCCAGGTTGTCATTTCGACATTTATGGTATTCTCTCCTGACATTGGCTTAATTGTAACCCACTTCTGAATTTGGGGTGCCTAGAAGGTGGAGTTATTTTATGCTGATGATATGATTGGTGATAAATGATAATGATGAGCCATGAGACTTCTTATCCTAAATTTCAGACTGTGGGAAACCACAGGAATAATTCCTTTTAAGGAAAAATTCTTATGGTTTGACCGGGAATCGAACCCGGGACCTCATGAACAGTAGTCAGAAATGCTGACCACTAGCCCATGAGACTGGTCCTATTCACAGATATTATGTTAGTACAACTATAATAAATCATAAAGCAGGTTGAACATGATGAGGTATAAAGAATTAAACTGTTTCATGAGCAAGAACATTTCAAAATTGCATTTTTATCACTTGCACATAACATGATAGGTGTAAATATACTGTTAAAATAGTTAATTGTAAATATTTGGAAAATGTGAAATTTTAAAGGAAAATTTAATGGAAGTTATACATCCGTAAGTTCACATGTATTAAGTATCAAACTTAATACTTAATCAAATGATAAAATGCCACATAAAACTAATTAGAAGTCAGAAGTCAAATCCAGGAATGAAGCTGCCTCATAGCACATCTAACACTGAAATCTAAAACACAAAAGAATGTCTACTATGCAATTTTTCAGGTTCATCTATGAGGAAGAACATCTACTCAAGAAAGAAGCACTCTGTTGGGAAGAAAGAAACAAAATTAATTAATTATTACAAATACATTCATTAGAAAATATGAGTAGTAAATAGTAGTTATTATTATTATTGGTCATGAAGAAGTAATAAACATACAGGACTTACAGGGTTTGTAGAAATTTCTACTATGAACGACATTTAGGACATAAACGATAAAAATAATCTTTGGTATGATATTCCAAAAAGCCAAGGCAGAGTGAAGAAATTGCTGTCATTGGCTAGCAAATGACAGTACAGGGAGTTATGTGGTTAGCATGACGCAGTTCCTCAATCATTGTTAATTTTTAAAAAATTAGATTTCATTACTTCTCATGTCATTAGCGGACCTTGAATTTTAGTCTGTAAAATTGTAGATTTAGGCACCTAAAATAGGCTTTAAAACTGTAAAATGGGATCTAAAATAATATTTTAGGACTTTAATAATATGTAAAATTTTGTAGCCATATTGAATTCGACAGGCACGCCGTAGCGTAGTGGTTAAGGCACTGAGCTACAAGCCGGAGGGTCGAGGGTTCAAGTCCCGTTGGGGTCAGGATTTTTAAACTGACCCAAACCCTCTGGCGGCACTATGGCCCTGGGGTCGACTCAGCCTCTAACGGAAATGAGTACCAGACGCTTGTTCTGGGGGTAAAGGCGGCCGTCACGCAGGGCTGACAACCCGGCTGACATAAAGTGCCGATTGTCTAGAAAAAGTAGGAGCCTTAACCTCCTACTACCCCAAGGGCCTCCGGGTCTGTTGTGGGATCACTTTACTTTTTTAAAGTTAGTTTCATTGCAAGTTCTCTTGAATATATATATCAATGAATGCATGTATATTTGTCCTTTATAGACTTCTAAACGTTCAACCGATCTTCGTGAAAATTTGTATATACAGGGTTTCATATGCAGCGAATGTTTAGCCGTTATTTATTATGTTCTAAAATCATTAGGTGTAGGAGTTCACCTGAAACGAAAATTTTAAAAATCTCTCTAACGATCGCAATTTTTGGTATTTCACAACACAACTAGGAATATCATTTTAATTAATAAGAGTTTTGATAGATCATGTTAATTCCTATGTTAAAAAGAAAGTATAATACTTACAGAATATGTTCCCACATACAGGTAAGCAGCTCTACTTGTAGCTGGTTGTGAACCCCAATATGACTGCACTATAAACTCAACCACTATTTGAGTCCCTTGTGGTACATTTGAGTAAAGAGCTGTTGTTACTTCTACCTGTATTGATTTTCCGGGAAGTATATTACTCCTGTAATTAAGATATCTCTAAATATTTAAATATATAATGCAATTAATTATCTAAGAAATTAAATTATTAGGGTACATATGAGTAAAGAAAATTCAGTTGTAGAGTTTGTAAAATTCAGACAATTTCAATGGTATGGACATGCAAAACGAATGGTTTCCAAGAAGAGTTTGAATTTGGATTCCAGCGAGAAGTAGAGGTAGACCAAAAAAAAAAAATTGGTTGCAGGACATAAAGAAAGCGAAGAATGGAAAAGGATTGCAAGACCGGGACTGACAAAATAGGGAGATTTGGAGAAAAAAGATAAGAGTGTAGAACATTGGGCACAGGAAGATGTGATAATACTTCATAAACCTGTTTATAATGATTAATCTCCAAAAAATTATATTCAACATGACTTACCTATAATTGTAAATTGGCTATTATTATTATTATTATTAATTAAATAAAAATAAAACGTAGTTTTATTTGATTTTCATATTTATTATATAATTCAGTGACAGCTGTTTCCGTACACTGTACCTTCTTCAGACATGTTAACAAATTATGAATTGTGTTCCAACTGATCTAAGCAACAATACAACAATATTTATTTAAATTTTTAAATTTTAAAAATTAAAAAAAAATTTTAAATTTTAAAAATTAAAAAAAAATAAATAAATATTGTTGTATTGTTGCTTAGATCAGTTGGAACACAATTCATAATTTGTTAACATGTCTGAAGAAGGTACAGTGTACCGAAACAGCTGTCACTGAATTATATAATAAATATGAAAATCAAATAAAACTACGTTTTATATTTATTTAATTAATAAATATGGATTTTCATCAAGTAAACACCAACTCAATTGATTATTATTATTATTATTATTATTATTATTATTATTATTATTATTATTATTATTATTATTCTCTGTTGTATCCACTAGATAAAGTGGCGTTTCTCACATTCTATAGTCCAGTGTTGAGCCATAGTCTCTCCTTTGTTAGGAGTTACTAGACCAAGTTAATTTAGCCACCTTATTTGTCCATAGATGTTATGAAATGGCATGCGATCAACATTTCGACTCAATAAGACATCTAGCAAGCAACTAAGGTATTACTAGACTTAAGGATATTTTACGAGCCTGAAAATCTTCATTCTTGGGACCCATGGTTTAAAGTCCCTCCTGGAGGACTTGCATCTTGGATTTTACCAACCTAAAAAAATCCGGGTTTGAACTCTAGCCAGAGACAAGGAGCATAACCACTAGTCCACCATGGCCCACTGTTTCTCACCTTGTTTTTTTGCAATTGTTTGCAATACAAACACGTAACAGCAGTCACAAATGATGGTGAATTTCTAGTAAATATTTTCTTTGCTAGCCCAAAGCCAATGCGTTCTCTTATTGTACGTGACCAAAATCTATTATTAATGTAGGCATATTTACTAAGGTGGCGATGAAGGTGTACATGGCGGTATATGGACACGTCCTTATAAAGCTATAATAAATTGCCTGAGGTGATGAAGCTTATTAAAAAAATTAAATTGTATATTAAAATGTTCTGGAACAATACAAATTTGATTAACTTTTTAAAATTATATCTTTCACTAATATTATTTTACATTGTTTATTTGTATTTATAATAAATTATGAACTGTTATAATTTATTGTTAACAATTTTCTGCAATTCATAGGCCAAACTATAATGTATGAATTGGTTAATGAGCTTAGGCTCATGTAGTCCTTTTCATGAAATAAATTCACTTACCGTAAATTAAATTGCATAAGAAGTAGATGATTTACGAGTTTTGTCGGATGCACGTCTTCTATTTAAAATATAAAAATAAATTGATCCTAACCTTATGTTGTCATTTTAGTGAGAATTGAAAATTCTCTAAGGCATTTGGCAGCAAGTGGACATTGCGTCAGCGCTTGTCGTTCCCGGTGAACGGGGTTCGCTTGCAGTCGCACTCTACAGCCATTCTTTCTCTCTCTGGCCATCCCTTCAAGGTTAATAAGCAATCTGAATGTAATGTCCGACTCTATCGGACTCCGGGAACGACAAGCGCTGACCCCGGGCCTTATTGCCGCCGAATGCCGTACAGAATATCGCATATCGCTCTGTAATAAATTCACATTTCGCTTAGGTTTTTATAACTATCCAACCAAGATCAACACATATGCGTCCAAAAAAATATATAAAATTACCAAATAAATATTTGAGAGAATATTAGCGTGCATGCTGGTTGTGTTTTTATTATCATAAAGTATCAATCCAGAATATGTGCAAATTTATGCCAATTATTTAAAGTAATACTATTTAATACATAAAATGCCGCTTTGAGAATTAAGCATAGGCCTACAAAATCTCATAGCATCAATCAGCATATTTGATTAAAAAACTGTTACATCTTTTTCTTTGCGTGTGTGCAGTGTGTTCAAAAAATCACGACAATGTATTCAGGATTAGACTCCACATAGTTGCCTTATTTGGAAAACAAAAGAGAGAACACATTATCAAATGCATACTTCTAATCATGAATCACTCACTTCTGTTTTAGCTGGCCCAGTATTCGTGTACAGTTAGGTCTACCATTATTTTAAACTCTCGTATCGCATGCAGGCTTCAGAAATACAGGGTGTCCCATTCAAACCTCCCATATTTTAATTAATCATAACTAACAAAGTATGCGGAATTATGAAATGAGGCCTGTATTAAACGAAACAGAAACTCAAAGAATTTTCATTGCCACACGTTGTCACACACTAAAACACCTTTATATTTGCACAATTAGTAGCACGAACAATATCATGTCTGTATTCGATTTCGTGCCACGTTCTGTCCAACATGTCCATTGGTACTGTTGCAATTGTGTCAAGGATACGGGTTCGTAAATCACGAAGATCTTGTACTGGAGTCGCGAACACACGGTCTTTTACATACCCCCAGAGGAAGAAGTCCAGTGGAGTGATGTCTGGAGAACGTAGTGGCCAGCAAATTAGTCCTCCTCGTCCAATCCATCTATCTGGGAAGGATTATTTGAGTGAATTCCGAACATCCAGGCTCCAGTGTGGTGGGGCTCCATCTTTGCTGAAAGATTACTTGGGGTAGCATATCAGCTACTTGGGGGTACAAGAACTGTTCCAACATGTCTTGGTATACCGGGCCAATTATTGACTTCTCATGGAAAAAAAAGAAGAAAAAGGACCTTTAATCCTGTTCATCAGGTCGCACCAAACGTTTACTTTTGGGCTATCCCGGATGTGTTCACAGTAGACGTGTAGATTTTGCGTACCCTAGATCCTTACATTGTACTGATTAACAGATCCTGATACATGGAACGTTGTCTCGTCAGAAAACAAGACGTTTCCAAGAAATTGAGGGTCCTTGCCAGTACGATCCAGCATTTCAATAGCGAATGCCTGTCGTCGTGGCCTGTCATTTGGCTTTATTTGTTGAACAATTTGCACCTTGTAGGGGTACAAACGAAGCCGCATATGAAGCACTCGATGCACAGTTGATCTCGCACATTGAACTGCCGGGAATCTTGGCGAATTGATTTTTGTGGACTTCTCTGAAATCCTGCTCTAATTTCTTCAATCTTTACTTCTGAAACACGTATACGAGCACCTCCTGTTTTTTTTTTTTTTTTTTTTTTTTTTTTTTTTTTAACGCGTCCAGTCGCCAGAAACTTATCAAGCCATGCATTAATGGTCTTCCCATCAGATGCATTTCATCCATATTCTCTTCGGTAATTTTTTTTTTGCACTGTAATTATTGACTTCGTCTCTGTATACCAGAAAACAGTTTGTGCTCGTTGCTGAGGAGTCGCCATTTTGTTTTATGTTATTGTCCAACATGCGACAGATGAATTTAACTGCAACAATGAAAACAAAATTCTTCAAGTTTCTCTTCCTTTTAATGCCAACCTCATTTCATAATTCCGCACTCTTTGAGAGTTCATCATCATCATCGTCATCAACAACAAGGATTAGGCCCAATGGCCTGTTCCGATCTCATTATAGGTCGAATTGGTCCTTCCATCTCTTCAATGATCTTCCCAACGTTCTTCTCCCTTTTGATTTATAATTATACATTCTTCTTGGTATGTGCTGTTCATTCATTCGTAATACGTGCTGAAGATAAGCATTTTGGTAATATGTTATTCTTCCACAGAGATTAAATATATTAAGTTCTGTTCTTATATCTTCGTTTTTCTTTTCATCGGTCCTTTGGTATCCTGCTATTGCTCTCAGCATCTTCATTTCTGCAGACTCTATTTGTTTACTATCTGCCTTTGTTAATGTCCAGGTTCCACATCCATATATAAGAGATGGAACTGCCAATACTTTGTAAAACTTCAAAATAGTTTCTTTTCTAGTCTTATTCAATGAAGTGCGTTTAATTGTGCCACATAGATAACTCTCTTTGAGAGTTCATCATCATCATCAACAACAAGAATTAGGCCCAATGGCCTGTTCCGATCTCATTATAGGTCGAATTGGTCCTTCCATCTCTTCAATGATCTTCCCAACGTTCTTCTCCCTTTTGGTTTATAATTATACATTCTTCTTGGTATGTGCTGTTCATTCATTCGTAATACGTGCTGAAGATAAGCATTTTGGTAATATGTTATTCTTTCACAGAGATTAAATATATTAAGTTCTGTTCTTATATCTTCGTTTTTCTTTTCATCGGTCCTTTGGTATCCTGCTATTGCTCTCAGCATCTTCATTTCTGCAGACTCTATTTGTTTACTATCTGCCTTTGTTAATGTCCAGGTTCTACATCCATATATAAGAGATGGAACTGCCAATACTTTGTAAAACTTCAAAATAGTTTCTTTTCTAGTCTTATTCAATGAAGTGCGTTTAATTGTGCCACATAGATAACTCTCTTTGAGAGTTCATCATCATCATCATCAACAAGGATTAGGCCCAATGGCCTGTTCCGATCTCATTATAGGTCGAATTGGTCCTTCCATCTCTTCAATGATCTTCCCAACGTTCTTCTCCCTTTTGGTTTATAATTATACATTCTTCTTGGTATGTGCTGTTCATTCATTCGTAATACGTGCTGAAGATAAGCATTTTGGTAATATGCTATTCTTTCACAGAGATTAAATATATTAAGTTTTGTTCTTATATCTTCGTTTTTCTTTTCATCGGTCCTTTGGTATCCTGCTATTGCTCTCAACATCTTCATTTCTGCAGACTCTATTTGTTTACTATCTGCCTTTGTTAATGTCCAGGTTCCACATCCATATATAAGAGATGGAACTGCCAATACTTTGTAAAACTTCAAAATAGTTTCTTTTCTAGTCTTATTCAATGAAGTGCGTTTAATTGTGCCACATAGATAATTGAATCGTTGTATTTTAGTGTGTTTATCCAAATTTCTGTCATTGCCTAAATGACAAACCAAATAATTAAAATTCTGAACTTGGTCTATAATTACATTGTTTATTACTATTTTTGTTCTTATTGCACATTTTCCTTTCAGAGCTAATATTTTTGTTTTAGATGTAGATATTCTTAAATTGTATTTTAGAGAGATATTATTTAATGTATAAAGGGATTGTTGCAGAGCATTTTCTGATGCTGTCATTATTACTTGGTCGTCTGCAAAAAGCAGAGTTGTCAATACACTATTTATATTAATTTGTTCTTGCCATTAATTTATGACATGGTCCAAGTATAAATTAAATAATACTGGTGACAATGGACACCCTTGTCTTACTCCCTGGTTTATTTCAATGTTTTGTCTACTAGTTTTATCTCCGCAGTCTATTTTAAAATTTGTTTCTATAGGCCTATATAAACTCTGAATGGCTCTTATAAGGTCTTTAAGAGTTATGTTTATCAAAATGTGGGAGGTTTGAATGGGACACGGTGTATAATCTATTTACATAACTAGCATCCACCCGTTTAAAAACGCGCATATATCTTACGATTGTCGACAAAAACATCTATGTTTTCTTTTCTGCATATTGTTTCCTACAAAATCCGAATATACAGACACAACACCTATGTTCTAGACCGGAAGTTACCGCATAGCGTTACCATCTATAGGTAGGTATGAAAGTGGTTAGGAATGAGATGGGAGAATAACATTAACAATGATTTGAGGAAGGTGAATTATACAGAGAATGATTAAAAACATTGGGATCTGTGGAGAGGTTATATCCGATTCGGTCCACGAACCTCCGGATCCATCCATCCATCGTAATTCTGCCCTAAGGCAGGTCCGTCAATGCAATCATAGCATTTCCATGCTATGCTTGCAGTTTTACTAGGGAATTGTAGGTGTGGTAGCTTCCCGTTGCTTTCCACACCGGTGAAGGATGATAATGATAAGGATGATGATGGCCATATGATTTCGGAGACCATTTGGGCCTTAAAGTTTTCCTGACATTTGTCTTACAGGTGAGGAAAAACCCCGATAAAAACCTCACCCAGAAAAACTGCCCCGGCCGGGGATCGAACCCGGGCCCGCTGCGTGACAAGGCAGCACGCTACCTCGAGACCACAGCGGTGGACGGATTCGATAGTGCCAGTTGCTTTTTTTTTTGAACTTGTTGATATTGGATTGTGTGTGAAAATACTTTTTTTTTCACTAGCTCTATGATATAATATAGACCTAAGTGGTTTAGGCTCTAAGAGACACACAAAAATATCCTTTAAAACTGTGAAATAGGTTATGAAATTTAATATATATATATATATAAAACACCGTATAAAAAGTTATTATGTTAAAATTTATACCTGAAATAAAAGTCGTCCTTAACATATTAAAATTCATTAACACTGGTTTAGAATGAGTTTTAAAGATAGTATACCACGTAATATCACTATCCCTTGTGGCAAAATGGATATAAGAATTATGAAATTACTCTAAGAAAATAAGTTAATTAAATATACAGTAGTCGTCTATTCATCGACCACAAAGTAAAATTGTCATGCTATTTACATTATTTCGATGCTTTTATAAAATTGCCAGCATTTTCATGCTATGCTTTGCAGCTTTACTAGGGAATTATAGGTGTGGTAGCTTCCCGTTGCTTTCCACACCGGTGAAGGATGATGATAATGATGAGGATGGTAATGATGGCCGGATGATTTTCGGGGACCGTTGGGCCCTAAGCTTCCTGACATTTGTCTCACAGGTGAGGAAAAAACCCCGAAAAAAACCTAACCCAGGAGCCTGTCTCGATCGGGAATCGAACCCGGGCCCGCTGTGTGGCAAGGCAGCAACCTCGAGACCACAGCGGTGGACATATTAATAATAATAATAATAATAATAATAATAATAATAATAATAATAATAATAATAATAAACATACAGGCCTATATAGCCTACATAACGTACCCTTATTGTTGTTCTGTGTTTATTCACTGTCTAAGATGGTATCAGAAATAATATTCTTTTGGATGGATATATAGGCCTAGTAGCCTATTTAATTTATCGGCGCTTAACGATTCGGGTCATTAGCGTCATTTAAAACTGGGCGTCAAAGGGCAGGAAACATGTTGCTCAGAAACATGTTATTTCTGGCCCGAAGTTCTTTCTTACACCGTAAATCTACGACATGGTCTCACGGCTTTAACCCTCTTCCGAAGAAAGCTATTCTCAGGATTTCTGCATCTTGGAAAATCCACTGACCCGGCCGATATTTGAATTCGCGAACCTTGGATCTAGAGGCGAGGATGATAACCACTAGACCACCGGTATCGACTCTTATTGAACATTTTTACATTATGTAGTAAATGCTATTAATATAATTGTAGCTTCATCATATAATTGAAGGGTACAGGGAAATAACCAGGCAAGTCACTTTTTCTTTGAAACCTAGAAAACGAACCTTTAGTTCAACAACATCCGTACTTCCTTTCCTGTGTGCCAAATTTTGAAGATAAATAAACCAATGGCAAAACTGTATATTTTACTGTTTGACACTTCTAAAATTATAGTGCTTTCCATGGAGAATCTAATGTAGGGTGTCCATAATACTTTCAGTGTAAAAGGGGACATGTACAAAAAATTAAAGGAAAAACCTGGGACATTTTATAAAAAGGTGGGACATACAATGTAAAAGGAAGTTTCCAAAATTGTATTAAACAAATTATACAAAGTGCACATTTAAGTTATGCCGATTTTTTATTGTCCATTAAAATTACACAGTTAAACCACATTAATAAAAAAACACTAAAGTCATTGTTTATTTAAAAATATTTATTTATCGCTGCAAGGGGTATAAAAATCCACTAACTAAACCTCTTTCATCCAAGTTAAAATTGCATTTCTCCACCGCCATTTATCAGAATCAGCAGGAAATCCCCGACATTGGCTGCACTGACTATGGATTACAATTTGAAAAAAAAAAAAAAATGTACCAGTTACCAATATATGAGAGTAAAAAAAGAACAAAACGAAAGTCGCCATTCATAAATACATTGACAAAGCATCATCCCAAAAGCGGTACATTTGAGTGTCCCCAAGAAAACTTTCTGGACAGCGGAACATTTTCCAAAAAAAAAAAAAAAACAGGACTGTCCCGGGAAAAACGGGACGAATGGACACCCTAAGCTAATGACAACTCAAAGTCAATTTCGACAAGAAAGTGACCAACCTGGTTCTTTCCCTATATCCTTCGGCTGTAAACAATCTAACGTATCGTCGGGAATTGACTCAGAGCTGTATGTTGTGGGGTTCGAATTCTCATGTGGGAAGAAATTTTCTCATGGAATTCAGTCAATATATGGGATCGATGTCTACTCAGCATATGGGTAATTTGAGTAGGTATAGTAACGGTATCAGGCTGAGAACACTAGTTGGAGTACCCACATATAGAAAACATTATCACCCCTATAATTCCCGGTCGGAAGAAATTTCCTGGGTGAGGTTTTTCCGGGGTTTTTCCTCACCTGTAAGGCAAATATCAGGAAGATTTGAGGCCCAAACGGTCCCCGAAAATCATTTGGCCATCTTCATCGTCCTCATCCCCGGCGTGGATAGCAACGGGAAGCTACCACACTAGTATAATTTCCTAATAAAGCTGCAAAGTATAGCATGAAAATGTTATGATTACAGTGAAGGACCTGCCCTAGGGCAGTACGCTATAAATAAAAAGTCACCCTTATACTGTCTGGATGATCGCCCACCTCTGTGATTGAACCAAATGGAAGTGAGGCCACCAATCGGTTGATTAATCGGCTGGTGGCCTTGAAGGCCATTTCCACCATTGCGTTCTTATTCGTAATGCTAATATTTATGCAATTTGCTGTACGGTCTTAACTTCATCACGTAAATTATAGTAATTAATTTATATTATCTGTACGATACCCGTGCACCTTGCTCATTTCTGAATCATGTGATAAAAGACAAATGAAAAAAAAACTCCTGGCGCGACAGGCCTAGAAGGCCATTAGCTTACCAGCCGGCTGCTGGCCTCACATCCACATGTGTCAGTCACAGAGGTAGATGATCATCAGCCAGTGTAGGGGTGACATGTGGTCAGCATGTCGAGTCCCCCAGCCGTTATAGCTGGTTTTCTCAACCTGGAGCTGCTACTTATTGTAGCTACCCAAATGCATCACGATGCTGGGTGGGCACCGGTCCCATACTGGCCGAAATACCATGAGAAAATTTCTTCCCCCATGGAGACTCGAACCAGCTCAAGTCCCGTAGCTCTGCGCCAAGGTTTCCAAAGACAAATGAAGCGACATAATTTTTAAGCGAAACTCACGTGTCAACAGTTGTCTTATCGGTCCACTCCTTAGACTTATGGAATGAATACTGTTCATAAATAAGAATTGTTAAGTAATTCACAGATTAATTTTATTTTATTTTGATAAAAACTTGTTCAGAGCCACTGGTGTAATATTTTCTCTTTGAGCCGTTTTAATCATCTTCATTAGCACGGGATCCCCATGTGTGTCATGACCAATATTTACTATTCAAAGCAATAGTTCTTCTTCTTAGAGTTAATATTTTATTTAACTATCAGTGTTACAAGCATCGCATTTCAAATTTGGGCGCGAAAGGGTCGACAAATTTTGATCAGATGCCTCTTATTTCAGGCTTGAGGTTATTTTACATGTCGTAGATCTACACGGGTTCCACAGCTTTAACTTCCTCTCGAAAGAACACCTGAAAAGATCGATCCATCCAATGACTTTTTTCTCCATTACTAATTTTATTATTAATTGTATTTTCAATTTCTATAGGCCTATCTGATGTTCCTTCATTTTCCAAAATTGAATCTAAATAGAAAAAAAAACTTTTGTTTTCCTCTCCTGTCCATAACTTCTAATATCCAGATGTCATTCAACACACAATCTTCCCATCTTCATTTTAGTCTATCAGTCTTTCTTTTTTTACTTCTGGCTTTGATTTAGAAATTTTATGTACGGTAAAAATGCCACTCATTTTCACCTTATGTCTTCCCCATTCTAACCTTTCAATTCTTATAAAATATAACAGTTGGTACTTTGTTATATAATAAATAATTTATAGCATTATCGAGCGAGTATACTCGAACAGTGCATATGAGATATGTGTTCGAGAGATCCCGCGTTCAAATTCTGATTTGAGTTCAGCAAAACAAATTCTGGACTAGTATAAAATTATATATATATACTGCTCGGGACCCAGCTCCGTGTGTCTGAAAAGAATTTGCTGTCTCAGCTGTTTGTACAATGAGAAGCATAGAAGTGTACCTCCTCCCACTCCCCACACTTCTCCCCGCAAACACGCAGAGCTTGGTCTCGAGCTGTATATATATATATATATATATATGTATGTGTGTGTGTGTGTGTGTGTGTGTGTGTGTGTGTGTGTGTGTGTGGCACGGCAGCTCCGAACATTCAAGGTTGACTAAAGAGCTTGCTAGTACTGATTAGGGATGATAGTACAAGGAGTCGCATAATTATCGTGATGAAATATATACAATTTAGTTTCAACTTTCTTAACCAAATTTAACTATAGTGAAAGACAAGTCGTAAAATACTTTATTTCCAGCACTCCCTTTCCACTAGCTAAGCCTAACTCACACTCTTGTAAGCACGTGGCAAAAAAAATGGAGAGTTGCCGCTTTGGGCAGTATACAAACAAATATTGTCAAAAACTGAGGAAATATACTGACAACGCCGAAAAATTCAGTGTCTGATAGTAATGAGGCATGTTACTTTTGTTCAATGATCTCTCCATTAGAGGCGACTTGGGCAGATAGATTTATGGCTTCTAGGATTTATGACATCTTAAGATTTGTCCCAAAGTATACTTATATCACACAGCTATTTACTTAATTAAATGTGAGTTTTTTTTTGACTCACCTCATTAAAAAAACTCATTTAATTAAAATAAACCTCATAGTGCTATTTTCTTACTTACTTACATACTTACTCACTCACTGGCACTATCGAACCCGTAGGTTCATGGCCGCGCGGACATAAGCTCTCCATACATCCACATTCTGAGCTAATGCTTTCCAATCATTCCCTGTATAATCTACTTCCCTCAAATCACAGTTAATATTATGCTCGCACCTCATTCTTGGTCTACCTACATATATTTAAGCTATTCACTTGTCTTCATGAGGGTGTTTGTGTATCCCGTTTTAAACCCCATACTCAAAGAAAACATATATGGCATAGACTGTAATTGATTCCTGGGATGTCGGTCAGTTAAGCTAATTATATTATATTAAACCATAGAGGCTGTTCTGGAATGTCATTAGCAGTACCCAATTTCATCTTTATCTTTTCACATCTACAGAAAACTTGTAGTACACATAACTATATATTTATTTTTCTTCCTCTTCATCCTCCTCATTTCATGGAAAAAGGTCTATGTGATCTGTTCCTGTATCAAGTCTTATCTTTTTTCTTCTTTTTCCATGTGATATGTATGTAGAATTTTGTTTTGGATAGAATTTATTACACATTTTATTAGATTTACCAAAAGATTGTAAACGTGACATGAAAATAGCCCCCCTTAAAAATAAAACTGTACAAGGTTTACAAAATAAATTGGAACCTTAATAAAATGTATAATCTTATTACCTATATTATAGGAACATTGTTAATACTTAGCAAATAAGAACGAAAATATAATGACATACTTACGAGAGAGGTCTTACGATGAGTTGCTGGAAGTATTGTTGCTGTGAAGTCTGACATAGGAATGTAATGCTGTCTGTAGCAGATTGTAGGCTGGTTACGTTGAAAATTAGGGAAACTCTTTCTCCAGGTTGTACGGTAATTTTTGACGTCGGCAGTAAATCAACTATATATGTCGGCATGTAATTTACTATTGTACCACTTCTTGCTTGCGATGAATGTGTGCTATTTCCTGCAAAGAATAATGATAGGATTAGAAAAGTTTACAATGAACTACTAAAATGAGTTATAATAAAACTATATGGGATAAATATAATCGATTCATTTTTAAGCATAAAAATAGTTTCATTGAAGTCTGTAAAATTTTTTATGAAATTTATTTCGTGACTTTAAATTATTTTGCAACACGAAAATACAGTGAAATTATTTAAATTGTTAAAAAAATGTTGTTTGAAAAATAACTTGGACAAGAATATTAAGGTAGCCTGTATTAATACGGTTATCAACTCTAACTCACTGGTGCTATCGAACCGTAGGTTCATGGCCGCGCGAACGTAAGCTCTCCATATATCCCTAGCTTGAGCTAATGTTTTCCAATCATCCCTGTATAATCTACTTCCCTCAAATCACAGTTAATATTCTCCCACCTCATTCTTGGTCTACCAACTGGGCGTTTTCCTCTGGTTTTCCTACAAGAAGTTTCCATGCACATCTTTAATTCCCCATTCGTGCCACATATCCAACGCAGTCTACGAGACTTAACTGCTCTTATTATATCTGGCTTCCTATAAAGACCATGCATAGTCCACAGACGAAGCGTATGAAAGCAGTAGGTATTTCATACTGAGCACATTATATCATGAAGGATTGTACTATAACTTGCTTCATTTAGACGCTGAGCGGGCGTGTTAGTTTCGAGTCTGACGGACACACTTCAAAATTTTAATCATCACCCTTACCTCACAGTGAACTACGGAACTTTAAAATATAAAGTAACTAAACTGAATAAGAAGAGCAAATTTAATTACCGTAAAACACAAAATATAAAACATACAATTAAATACGCCTGAAATAAACTACACATGGGTGACATGACTGTTCCTATATTCTCAGGTACTGCTCGGGACCCAGCTCCGTATGTCTGAAAGGAATTTGCTGTCTCAGCTGTTAGTACTATGAGAAGCAGAGAAGTGTACCTCCTCCCACTCCCCACACTTCTCCCCGCAAACACACAGAGCTTGGTCTCGAGCTGTAGTAAGCTATTGTATCGCTTGCAATTCCCCGTGCCCCTCTTCATCCCTTGCTTTCATTCTTCTCGTCTGTGGACTATAGATGATGTGTAATTGTATTATTTACAGAGAGGAGTGTAGGATAAGTATATGATTAAATTATATGTGTGTAGGGCAAGTGTTGTAATATGCATGATGATGAAGAGAAGAGGTAGGAATAAACCCGGTGCCGGCATGTATGCTATTCCTGTTAAAAAAGAGACCCCAAGTTTGTCTCCATTCAACCGAAGATTCATTGTTAAAATACTTCATGTCTTCATGGCACGAGTTATGGTCGCTGCACAAGAGATTAACGGGACACTGGGTGTGATGGAACGAGTGTACCGGAACATGATTCGTCGGTACAATGTGTGCAACAACGTAGGTGGTCGTCACATCGAGCCTCTATTGTACTGAGCAGTTTCGTATGGGACACATCCAATGCAGAATGCAGAAACAATTTTTTTTCTACTGTTGACACAAATGTTGTTGTGATCAATGCAAGTGTTTTTGTTACTTTCGTATTGTTACCAAATAAATTTGACTTTATTCTGTAATGAGTCAAACGTCATTTAATTCCGTACCTTACGTCACACCTCATTTGACATGGTGCTCTTCTGACGTCATGTACTACCTATCCGGTTGCAAAACAATACCGACAAATCCGACACATTGTAGCAGGAAACGGTACGTTTCCGGACATGGGCTCCTATTCAAAATATTGTCTACTCAGTCCCGTCTACTAGCACTAGAAGTTAGTAATGTGAATTTCTGAACACTCTGTATGTATTGCAGAGGGGTTTGGAATTCTGGTGCATGATCTAGCGATTGCAAATTGTACACTACCAACTCCAACTCTACGAGCCCTGAGATAAAAAAAAATAATACATAAAAAAAATAAAAATGAAAATAGAATTAACATTTCCAGCCATGCCGGGTATCGAATCCGGGATCACTAGTTAGGATCAGGCACGCTGCCGCCTGAGTTTTAATTAAACAATGGGGGATTAACAATAATTTATTCTAATGGACATCACATGTGTGTACCGATACTTGGATGATGAAATTTCTTAGTTCAGGATTCCTAACATCTTGTGAGGAAAGTAGTTTTGATGAAACTTCAGATCAAAGAGAGGAATATTGATACATATAGGGTAATGTTTCTTTTATTCTTTTAGCAATAATGTTTTTCTAAACGTGGAAAATCTATCGCAGAATTTTCTCAGATTAATGTCCAGAATGATCTTTAGAAAATTGCGGGACAGAAAATAAAATTGACTGATAAAAGCTTATGGCATGCCTTATCAAATGTTTGTGTTGTCTCTTAGATGGCCCTGGCATCGATTTGATCACTAAAATTTTAAAGTAAAAAAAGTACAAGTCACAAAGTAAAATTTTAACATACTTATATTAGGGGGGGGCTCCATTTCTTTTTATAGTCAAATAGTATATATGTGTTTTCCAGAGTTTAAAAACCTTTCCTGACAAATCGTGTCATTGTAAGGTCCGGGAGGCGTGGAGCCCTTAAAAGACACACACACACACACACAAAAAAGAGGCAACCAAAAAACTGAACTTTTCGTTTGCTTAAAAACTGTGGTATATTGCCATGACCATGACTTATTAATTTATAATTTTATTGCATTTGATTTAACATGACTGTCAAATTATAACTCGTGGAAATGATTCATAGACTGCTTCGAGAGTAAAGGTCATCTATAAAGAACTCATAAGTGAAACAAATCGAAGTCCAATGTCTTCTTCATTCCAGCGTATATATAGGTATTACTAACATAAGGTATTTCTTGTAAAAATGATGAAATTCTTCTGATTATTTTACAAAACACATACTTCCCCCCCAAATGCCCCAGGTTGTTTATTTCGACATTTCTGGTGTTCTTTCCTGGCATGGCGTACTTGTACCCAGTTATGAGGTTGGGGCGCCTGGAAGGCGGGGTTACGCTGCCTCGATGGTATGAGAGTTGATGATGATGGTAATGATGCGCCAGGAGAGGCCTTAAACTAAACTTAAACTAATTAGGCGAATATGATATAGATGATAATGATTGCCAGATGGTGTTCGGGCCTTAAATTTTCCTAAATTTTATCTTACAGGCGAGGAAAAACTCCGAAAAAACATCACCCAGAAAACTTGTCCCGACCGGGGATCGAACCCGGGCCCGCTGAGTGACAAAGCAGCTCGCTACCTCGAGACCACAGCGGTGAACTCAAAACACATACTAAACATAGTAATTCTTCGAAATAAGTATGTTAGATCCACTACATGGAGTTTTCGGTTATTAAATAAAATACATCTTAACCATAACTCCGATATAAAGCAAGCATACTTCCATGCTAAATGTGTTGTTTCTCGATTTATCTAGTTTCGCCTGCAGTAATGTGTATAGTCTACCCAAGTAACTGCTTAGAATGTATATCCAGTAATAATTTACCGGTATGTGGTAGTTTTAGACATACGTATATTTTTCCGACACAACAGATTTCTCGACATAATAATAATTATGTAGAGGAATACGATTGTTATTCTTCATATTTTTCATAAACATTCAGAGTTAATTTATTTATTACAGTACCTACAATGTAAGGAAGTAGAATATCTGCATATTGTTAAATCCTTCATCTCCCTGATTATCAAATAATACAGTTATCGTTCTATTAGAGTACGAAAATCCATCAATGGAACTACAGATCGCTAAAAAAATAGTTTTATTTTTATCCTCTTTTGATTTATTTATATATGTTTCGTCATTGATGTCAACCTAAATAATATTTTTATCCACAGCAGGGAATTAAAGATTTTAATTCACAGCCACAACATTTTTAATTAATTTGTAATTTTATAAATATGGGAGGTCCTCCATGCTCTTGTGTGGTCAAAAAAGTATGTGTGTGATCCATGGTTAAAATCCTCTCTACAGGTCGAGCCACTGTAAGGCCCGGGTGGCGTGTGTAAAAGTAGGCCTACATATAAGGTGAGAGGTTAAACTGTGGGAATGGAATAAATATGAATGTAATTTTAATTCCAATTTTTTTAGACCTAAAGCCTTGGACTGTACCATAATAAATTATTTCACTTTAGCAAAACTGTATATTATAATAGAAAACATCCACTAATGATTGTGCTGGTAATTGGACAGTGCTTTCATGTATGTAGGCCTGTAATATGATATGTATGTTTACCTTATACTCATCCAATGTCCACATTAATGTCTTCTTTGACATTAAATGATATGATCAGTGACGTCATCTTCGTTAACACCCTTCAGTGTGAGCATACATTAGAACATTTTCAGAAATATATTTATATTCCCCCTTTTCCGTAGACATTTCTATTCACAATTATATACGATCTATTTTAATTTGTCTGTATCCATTATCTCCAAGACAACCAACATATTTGCCATCTTTCCCCCCCCCTTTTTAGCAACGACTAATTACGTATTTGAATGCAGGCTAAGTAGATCTTCCGACCAGGAAACACGCCTAGAAGCACTCGCCACTGAAGATGCCCTCCGCAGTTGAGGGCGAAACGTCTGGTATTAACACCAACTATGGACCACGGCCACATAACCCGGAATCACTCAACATTATAATTACGTATTTGATTATAATGTTTGCAAACAAATTTTTAATTACTCTAATCCATTTATTAATAATGGATAAATAATTGCATGACACACGAAATTTAAATATGCTTACAATCTTTGAAAATCAGCTATGTTTCGGACTTAATTTTCACTCGATATTAAAAATATATGGCTCCAAAAATTCCATTTTTGAACTATCTTGAGTTACAAAAGTTGTCCATTTAAAAAAATGCACTCTATTTATAGAAATAAAATTGACTAAATGCAGTTTTCGAAGTCTTCGTATTCCTTTTCATATTGAAGGTGGAAGCAGCTCTAATACAAAATTATTTGAAGGATCCTTTATGTTTTCTGGTATGTCCATGAATTTTTTCATCGCTTTTGCCACTCATTTTGATTTATATTATCGGACCAACGGATCTGTGCCCCTTTAGCGCTGCAGTCGTTCTTAGAAAAGTTAACACCTGCACTCACACCATTCCACGCGCTTCCCCCCCACCACGTCAAACAGTAGCCAGGATAACTTACTGAGTAGGGATGTTGCCAAACTTCCCCCAAGCAGTGTCATGGATCTTGAATATTGAATAATGTAAGGTTAATTAAATATTTAAGTTAGTCTAATTACGCCGATTGACTTTTATTATTTGCTTAGTAATATTTCTTTCATCACTCCGAGCTACAGTGTTCATGCTGAGTTGACAACGCTGGACTGCAAGTGCAAATAACCTGTCCCCCAAGAAGGCTCAAAATTGTGAGTACTGGGAGGGGCGAAAGAAAAGAGAGAGATATGAACGCAGGGAGCAGAAAAGGAATTAGCGTTTAGTTCGCATATCTTACGGGGGCACAGATCCGTTGGGCAGACTATATAAGTATTTGCCTCCGTAAACAAATCAATGACGAAGCAAATTATTATTCATTGCCGTATGATAATAACGACAATAACGTAACAATTAACAAATTCATAGCCTGCAAAATATAACTAATATTATCATCACATGGCGCTACAGCTCACATCGAGCCGTGTCCTCCCCAGTCCTCTTCCTCCACACTTCTCTATCTACCGCAACCGACTTTACATTCCTGACACCAAGCATCTGGTTAGCGTCTTTTCATACTGCATCCTCCCATCTATTTTTTGGTCTTCCTTGAGATCTCAAATGTTGTGTTCATTACCTTCTTCGGAATGATTTGATCCTGCATTCTATGCACATGTCCAGGCCATTGTAACCTCTTCAAACGGAATATGGTGTCTAAATTATGCATTCAATGTATAGTTGTGTCCACCGCTGTGGTCTCGAGGTAGCGGGCTGCCTTGTCACGCAGCTGGCCCGGGTTCGATCCCCGGTCGGGACAGTTTTTCTGGGTGAGGTTTTTATCGGGTTTTTCCTCACCTGTAAGACAAATGTCAGGAAAACTTTATGGCCCAAACGGTCTCCGAAATCATATGGCCATCATCATCATCATCATCATCATCATCATCATCATCCTTCACCGGCGTGGAAAGCAACGGGAAGCTACCACACCTACAATTCCCTAGTAAAGCTGCAAAGCATAGCATGAAAATGCTATGATTGCAGTGAAAGCCTGCCCTCGGGCAGAATTACTATGGATGGATATATAGTTATTTAAGTTTTAAATTATTTATAATTCTCCAAACACCGTTGTCATGAATGGTTCCACATATTCTTCGTAATATCCTTCTTTCGAAGGTATTAACCATATCAGCACTCTTCTGGGAAAAGGTCCAGATCTCACAGCGATACATCAGAACTGGTTGAATCATAGTTTTATACATCATACAGTTTTCCTATGGACTATTCTAGACTTCATTACATTAATAAGACTAAAATATGTTTTATAAACCGTAGTTAATCAAATAATGTCGCTTCAAATTTACAAATCTTTTTTTAAAATAATAATCCTGAAAATTCATGGTAGCATAAAAACATTTGCATGTAACAAGTATAGAAAGCTTATTTTTGGCTCATTCAAAAAGTTTTTCACCGCGTACAAAAAAAAAGAGCAAGCTACGCTTTATAAACTTTTTGCATAAATAACTATTATGTTCTCTTATACCGTATCATGAATTACTATTATTTTTGAGAGTATGCTATGCCAATATATATCAATAACCGAGCGAGTTAATCAAGCTGTATGGTTTGAGAATCGTATATCGGTGCCGACCAACCTGACTGAGGTTTTTCCCTAGTTTACCTCAAGTGTTAAGGCAAATGCTGAGTTAGCATTTCATACGAGGACCCATTTCAACATATTGAATCATTTTATAATATAAAAATAAATAAAATACCATCGGCCTCTCATGTCATAGTACTGAAAGGACTGTTATTGTCTTATAAAGCTTGGATCAAAGAAAATGTTAAAAGGGGGGATGTATATATCTATAATAAATAAATGGACGCTATAAGAACTTATATTATAAAAGTCTATATGAATCAGAAGAAAAAAAAATCAGTATAACTTACTATGTGTATTGTTGTCTAGACTTTGTGTGTTATCGGTACTTATGTATATGTCTTGTGCAAGTTCATTGTATATTGATTTTAATGAAATGTGAAAAGGCGATTAAAGATTAAATGGAATGTGCTAATGAAATTCAAACCCGACATTTGCCTTCACAACTGAGAATAATCACGTAGAGAACCTTCAATAAGGTTGGTCGACGCCAGAATTTGTACTTGGTACCTCCAAAATACGGATCTGAAACGCTACCGTCTATGTAAACTCGTTCAGAATTGGTATTATTGATAGTTTTCATAGAAAACATTTATAGTTGTATTTATTCAGATTTGTTTCCTGTGTATCGTCACACCTGCTGAAGTTAACCTTGGTAGTTCACAGTTCGAATACTTAAATCACGCGTATTTGGAATTCCTCAGGCAATAATTTGTCGATAAAATTCTTTCTGGACCGAAAAGTAAAATAGACCCTTTTTTTTCCTTTTCCAACAGTTCCAAGCCTAGCTAATGCAACACCAGGTCGGTTAAATCAAATTAGATAGGTTGATTAATGTCTTTGACATCGCCCGATTCCTAATAGTCAATTTTGTCGGTCCATCCAATCTCCTGGTTGTAGAGCTTTCTCCTTCATGTATAAATATATTCTAATCGGCACAATTGAGTCTATGGATCTAATATAAATTTTATACACTTACTATAGGCCTACCAAATGAATATTAAAATATGACACTCGAAGGCATTTGTTGTGATATTAGTCTATAAACCTAACTTGTTCTGCATTTTGTCCACCACTGTGGTCTCGAAGTAGCGTGCTACCTGGTCACGCAGCCGGCCCAGGTTCGATCCCCGTTCGGGACAAGTTCCCTGGGGTTTTTCTCACCTGTAAGACAAATATCAAGAAACTTTAGGGCCCAAACGGTCCCCGAACATTATATGGTCTTCTTTAATCGTCATCATTCATATTCGCCATAGATTAAACTTGGGAATAAGGACTCTTCTGGCGCACCGCTATTGTCATCATCACCCATCATATCATCGGGGCAGCTAAACCCCGCCTTTCAGGTGCCCCAACCTCAGAAGTGGGTTACAAATACGCCAATGCCAGGAGAGGACACCAGAAATGTCGAAATGACAACCTGGGACATTGAATAAATTAAAAAAGTTCTGCATTCTTACGAATATTGGATAGAACAGCATTTCGTGATATTGTGTAAGAAATTACCGTAGTCTATATGATAAATTCAAAGTAGCGATATCGAATTTTAAGAGTCTCTCTCTCTCTCTCTCTCTCTCTCTCTCTCTCTCTCCTCTCTCTCTCTCTCTCTCACTCTTTCTCTTTTTCTCTTTCTATTTCGTTTGAGTTATATGATAATTATGAGAGAAGGGTAAAGCTGAAACCCGTCGCGGCACGTGGACTATTTTTGTCGAAAATAACCAAAGGGGGCATTCAGTCTTAACATTCTCATCCGACGATCGAATCGATATCAACAGTACCACGTGAATTCTCAACATATGTACTGCGAAGATGTTTGGGATTTAATCCAGACATCTAGTGCACAATCTAACAATTAAAAATTGTACATCGCCACCTCTCCTAGTCCGGAATTAAAAAAAAAAGAGTTAAAATGTCCAATCCCGCCGGATTCGAACCCGGGCCCTGTATTCATGAACCAGGCATTCTACCATCTGAGGTAATATTCTAGTCTAATCTATACCTGCACACCCCCATATGCGAACCAAGCCAATTTAGTTACCCTTATTTCCCTACAGATGTCAAAATGACATGTAGTTAGCACATCGCCTCAAAGAGACATCTAATATGCAACTAAGTTATTATTTGGATGGGGAATGACAATTAAATGTTGCTCAAAGGCACTAATTTAGGCTTGAGGTTCTTTTACAAGTCTGAAATGATCAGACTCAGGATCCACGGCTTAAAGTCCCTTCCGATGAATGCCCCTTGGATTTTTCCATCTTAAAAATTCCATCGGCTCCTACTGGGTTTGGGGGGGGGGACCCCGTAGCGTAGTGGTTAAGATAGTGCGCTACAAACCGGAAGGTCGTGGTTCGAGTCCCGGTGGGGTCAAGATTTTTAAACTGACCCAAATCTTCTGGCACTATGATCCTGGGGTTGACTCAGCCTCTAACTGAAATGAATAACAGATGCTTGTTCTGGGGTAAAGGCGGTCTTCGCGCAGGGCTGACAATCCGGCTGACATCAAGTGCCGATTGTTTAGAAAATGTGGGAACCTTAACTTCCCACTATCCCAAGGATCTCCTATGGCCTGTAGTGGGATCACTTTACCTTTTATCTGAGGCAATGCAGGCGGACAAATTAAAAACAATTTCATAGGTATTTCGAACACAGATGCCATCACCTAAATTATATCACCTCGGGATTACTGCCTTGGTAAATTTTGGCCTATGACAGGAAAAGCCTATCGGATTGGTCTGTCTTGGGATTTCAACCCTGAATTTCCAAAATACAAATATACTATTTGTTTTTGCAGATTGGATCGTTAAAAAAAATGTTATCTCGAAGTTAGTCAAAATAATTTGCGCAGATGTTTTGAAGAATCCTTGATTTTTAGAGCTTTTGCACTTTAATACGTAAACAGATGTAAAATGATGACCCTTAATGTGACGTATACTGCTACATCACTGTTTTGTGACGTTCTCTAGCGCTTGCGTACACTGGCCGTCCATACAAAACGTCGCCATTGGTTTAGTATTGAGCTGAGCCCTAGGCGAACGCAAGCTCATATCTGTTTTGAGTGAGTGTATATTATTTCACTCATGAAATGTAATTACGAATACACGATATATATGTAAACTGAAGTGATTACCTGAAGAAATTCGTAACAGTTACAGGATAGGTAACAACATTAGATATTCTTGGTGCTAAATCTAATATTGCAATTCTATTATTGACAGCTGACATTTAGATTACAGTTCCCTGCATTGGAGTGAAAAGTGTGTTATTTTTTTCATTTAGTCTTGAGTGTTAGATTTGATTTATCATTCACTTGTCATGTAGTTGATGTATCATAACAATAGAGAATTAAGGCATGTTTATGTCAAAAGGAAGTATTTAGTTTCACTAGCAGTGAATGCCGACGAAGGTACAGAGGGAAAACGTCACAAGTATTATTTATGTGAACAGAAATTGTATTTATTTGCTATCTGTTACATTTCGATTGCTTATGTCATTCTCCATGTGGAAACCATTATAAACTCTATTACCAACTTTACACGTAAGGCCTTGGTGAAAGTATGGCAAGGTTAAGTTACCATTTTGATATAATTTGAAGGTCGGATTTCTCGGACTTAAGGAATCAATTAAAACGGGCGTAGAATTCTTATAAATTTGAGCAATAGTGCAAAATTACGACCTTATAACCTAACGACATTTATTCTTGCCATGTTGCTTGCTTTACAAAATATACACTCACGAGAGAGGCAGGCCAACACTGTCTACTGGATACAGTACACGATTGAAGATGATTATGGCCCCATGTGTTAAAATGCATATAAATATGAATTATATATTTCATATGCAAAGAAAAGAGAAAATATGATTTTTAAACATTTATAAATTTGGTCTTAAAATGTTAATACTCTGCGTCTGTAGAAAATCCATAGCGTTATTATAATATTGTTCCAGATAGTGATTTTTATACTGCAATTTTTAGTTCGCGGAAACTGAAAATAATATACTCTTACACTATTTAAGGCATTGCAAAATTACAGCGAAAGCTGTGTTTAGTGTTTAAAAAGAAGAAAATATGAATTGGCCGTGTAAGTAAAGAAAACAAAATATAACCATTGTTTTTATTTGTCCAAAATAAAACTTTAAAAAGTAAACTAAAAAACTTTGAAAACCTTTCTTCAGAAGGGCATACATATAGCCTACTGTTAAATTCTTAGATCTGAAATGTTTTTTAAAAACTCATAGAAATCTCTATATTATTTTCTATTTTCACATTATTTTAAGTGATACTCGATTTTTAAAGCAATTGCACAAGTGTTGTACGCTGAAATAAGCTGTTAGTAAAATAAGGAAATGGTGTTTATTATTTTAACAGGAATTCTATGAGAACTAAGTGAATGTAAATCATTTCTTACTAATAAGGTTAATTATAAAGGTCGGTTTAAAATATGAAACATTAAAGGAATTTAAGTTTTTATTTTATATTGTTTCTGATTTTTGTAATATTGAACCAGATCGTTTTTATTTTATCAGGCAGGGTATAAAAACAATGTAAAATAAAAACCTTTAATGTTCCTCAAGAGCAGCATATCGTTTATTTGATGAAAGAACGAACTCTCTTTAAGAAATGTCAATAATGCATAGATAATATATTGACAGTACAGCAAATGTTAAAAAATATCAAGATCAATATACTGTGCATCCAAGCGATGAGAAGGATCCCGTGGGAGGCGTTTCATTTTTGTTTGTTGCTGCTACTGTGAATATTGACGTAAGAACTCGTAGTAAACCAATTCCCCACTCCGCCCCATCGGTAGGAGCACAGCGCTTTCTTTTTATTGATTATGTTAAAGTTTTTGATAAAGTTAATGGGCCAATATTATGGAAATGTCTAAAGAAATTCCTTTACATCTAATATATTTATCGAAGTTTTATATAAATTAAAAATTATAACCAAGTAAAAATTATATAACAAATTAAGGTCTTCGTCAATGTTTTTTTCTAGTACTGTTTAATGTATTATGTGGACGATGTAATTAGGACGTGGAAAGTAGTTAATGTACGATTTAATTAAAAATTTTAATACTAACTCTTTTTATATGCTGATAAGCAGGCTCTAATATCTGGATCAGATAATCTTTAAAAAAAACATTTTGTAATTTAGATAATAAATAATTATGTGTAAATTAGGAATTTCAACCAACAAAACTAAATTGTAGCTTTTTGTGGAAACGTCCAATTAAATGTAAAATTGATCACAATGTGATAATATAACAAGTTAAAGTATTCAGTTATTTAGAACTTCAGGAACTTTGAATTTTAAAAAAATCGGAAAAAACTGCACTTAAACTTATTTGATATATTTTCAAAGTCCTATAGAACAACAGTGCGCATCCGCCAGAGTTTATAGAACCAACGATAACCCACCATCGAACCACATATCTATTATCATCCTTGCCACATATCTATTATTATCGATATCGTACTAAAGTTCATACAGCTTATGCTAGATGGCTATGAAATTTAAATGACCAATCTTTGCAATAAATCCCCAAATCTATGTTAAAAATATATTAATAATAGTAAAATTACCAAACGTTCATTAAAAATGGGTGTACAACTTATCACTTCCTAACGCCGTTCTAACCAGTGATAGAAAAATCATAGACTAAGTAATGTACACTGTGGAGAAAATTGCAGTTAGCATCACAATGTTGTCTAACAGTGTCACATTGTGATTTGCGTATTTAAATAAATGCTTGAAAATTGTCTAATAATGTTATAAAATTGTGTGAAAAGGTTTAAAATATTAAAAGATGTTAGTAAATACAGAAGAGCTATAGTTTACAACAATAAACTGGAAAGTGAAGGGTAATTAGAAGTGCAGTTCAGCCAAAACTTCAGCATTCCAAAATATGTGAGGCACAATTTTAAGAAGTTTAAAACATATTGCCGAGACTCTCGGCTAAAAATTTAGAAAGTAATGGGGCAGTGTCCGCAGTGTTGTACGGAAGTGAATCTTTTGGACGTTAACTAAAAAGGGCCGCTTGCGAACACAAAGTATTGCAATGAAATTTATGATATCAATAATTGGTTATAAAAATAAATTAAAACGTTGACTATACTATTCTACGCCACCGTGCCACCAGTGAATATTAGATCGTGATTTTTAGCGTAGTGTTGGCCAATGTGGTAACACATGTTCCCGCTAGAGCCAGTTGCCAACACGTATGCTCACAAAAAGGTCATTCTATCCCATGAGTTAGTGGGCAAGATAAGTAGAGAAAATGCGAACGTTAATATTAGTTAGGGCAAGTAAAGGTGAGCAAATGAGTGAGTTGGCACACCAGATTAGTTTAGCGTTCACTTGTTTGTTAGCGGGTTTTTGTGTAAAATTGGCTACACTGTCTGAGTAATGACTAATACACATTTTACAATACAAATGTGCTGATTTTAGGTTAGTTTGTGCGTAACTTTTCGTTTTGAAATTTTTTTGAAATAAAAAATATACATTCTTCTCTACGTGTTTGTCACTGAACTACTAAACGACTGGACAGATTCTGTTGACTTGTGTGTGTGTGTGTGTGTGTGTGTGTGTGTGTGTGTGTGAGTGAGTGAGTGAGTGAGGGAGGGAGGGAGTGCCTAGGTGGTTTAGATTCATAATTGGACCCTCGGCTCAACTGCACTTCTACTAGCGCTTGATTTTTCAGTTATATTGTTGTAAACTTATTGCTCTTCTGTATTTCTAACATTATTTAATATTTTAAACTTTTTAAAGCAGTTTTTATAACATTCTTAGACAATTTTGAAGTATTTACTTAAATATGCAAATCACAATATTAATGCACTGTTAGACAATATTGTGATGCTAACTTCTATTTTCTCCACAGGGTGTATTACATAGTCTATGATTTTTTCTATCGCTGTTTTAGGTTATCGTTGGTTGGATCAACGTTAGGGAGTGATAAGTAGGCCTAAGTGTACACCCGTTTTTAATAAACATTTGGTAATTTTAATATTATTAATATATTTTTTAAACATAGATTTGGAGAGTTATTGCAAATATTGGTCATTTAAATTTCATAGCGACGGATAGTAATCGAGGATGATAATCGATGTGGTTTCGATTGTGGGTTATCGCTGGCTCTATAAACTCTGGCGAATGCGCAGTGTTTGTCTATAGGACTTTGAAAATATTTCACGCTAGAGTTTTTCCGGACCCTCTAAAACCGTTAAGTGTAGTAGTTCACCTGAAATGAAAATTTAAAAATCGCTCTAGTGGCCATAATTTTCGATGTTTTACAAATAAACTCGCTAATCCTATTAGCATAAACCGAGGTAGGTACCATCCAAAAAAATGAGCGAAATCCGACAATTAGAAGTGGATGTTTACCTGAAATCCGAAATTAAAAACTAACTAGCGACCGCCATGTTTGGTTCGTCTCAGCGTATACTATGCAAATTAATTAACATTTAATATTTCGTTTATTTAGGCGTAGCAACGCACGCCGGGTATTATCTAGTATATATATTTCTTTGAGGTAATTATTCACATACTGCATTAATAAATTGTGTTTTTCTGTTTTATTTATTTGAATTTATGTTGGTGGCATAACCCCCCCAAAAATAATAGTGAAATAAGAAGAGGATTAAATACATACAATATACTTTAAATTAAAAAAAAATACATATCCCACGACCGTAAGAGCCTTTTAAGGCCTGTAGTTTGGTCACTATATTTGTAAAGATAACTAACAAACCATTTAATCAGGAACTAACAGATGATATAGCAATACAGCAAAGGGCAGAGGAGTTAAGAACGACAAGATGGATGGATCAAACTATTTTGGGGACCAGCAGAAATAATTGACTAACCCCTAAAATGGGAGATAACTAAAATACTGCTCATTAAAAATTATAAACAGTGTCTATTGTCGATCATTCAGTGTTTGGCTGTTTTTATGCCTATTTGTAGATGTTATAACATTTCCCGTTTAGTAATTATATTGAAATTAATCTTATTAATGAATTTCCAACTCAGCGTTTGGTCTAAAGACTGAGGAAAATCAGAAAAAAAAAAAAAACTTCAGGTTGGTCGGCATCGGGATTTGAACCTGGAATCTCTCGAATCTTAAATATCACTGACTGAGCCAACTTCCTCGGTTTTGTTGGTACTTTTGTATGTCTGTGTGACTGCCTATACCAGTAGGCCTGTATGCCCATGTGGGCCAAGGGTGCTCCCTTAAAGGAGTTAGTTTTTTTTATACAGATGCCCTCGAGTGACAAGTAATTAACTTATCGCCTCAAAGAGAAACTTAGTAGGGAAATGAGTGTTACTTGGATGGTAAAGATCAATGGAATTTTGTTCAGATGCTCTAATTTAGGCTTGAAATTCTTTTATGAACCCAAAAATCTTCAGACTGGGAACCCAGATTCCCCCTTTCCGGAAGACTTGTCCCTTGGAGTATTCCATCCTTTTTTGTTGGCCCTTATCGTATCGGTACATAATTCGTTTTTTATTTAGGTTTATTATTATTATTATTATTATTATTATTATTATTATTATTATTATTATTATTATTATTATCATCATCATCATCATCATGGAAGACTTACAATATAACAAAAATTACATCCTGTGAGAAGAAAGGAATTTTGTAACAGGATCTTCATTTACTTTATTTTAACCTAATTAGTGGTTTCAAAATTATGATTGAGACAATTAACTATTTCTTATTAAATGTTACCATTCATTAATAATATGAAGGGATTAGAGAATATCAATATTTCGGAAGGGAAATAAGACTTTGGATTCCTTTGAGTATCTAACGGCACGTAAAAAAAAAAACTGCAAGCCTAAAATAAGCTCCTGAGAAAAAAAATTGTCCTTTTATGCTAGAATTGAATTGTGATATTAATGATCGGAATTGTTAAAGAGTTTATAAAAATAGTATATTACGATGCGAGGCAGGGAAGTTGTTTTTACAGAAGCGAGGAAAATGTTTAAAAACCGAGAGATAGCGAGGTTTTTAATTTCCGAGATTCTGTAAAACACTTCACAAACGTGCGTTGTACCATTATTTTTTTGCGCGATGGTGTTTCAAAATAATAAATAATAGTAAAATAATATCTTCGTTGGAAATTTTGCGTTCATTATAAACAATTGACTAACGTTAACAGTGTGGACAATGTTTATTAGTTGAAACTACAGGTGGCTGTGAGACCAATTAGTGATAAAATGGCGGCAAGTAACCTACGTATTTATTGTTTTATATTGTTTCAAATAAAGTTCAGTTCATTTAAAATGCAGTGATTTGTTTCGTATAATGTATATTAACACTACCTTTTGGATACTTTTATATATACATTAATTATATGCAGTATGTCCACCGCCTATGGACTCGAGGTAGCATGCTGCCTTGTCACGCAGCGGGCCCGGGTTCGATCCCTGGTCGGGGCAGTTTTCCTGGGTGAGGTTTTTATCGGGGTTTTTCCTCACCTGTAAGACAAATGTCAGGAAAACTTTAAGGCCCAAACGGTCCCCGAAATCACACGGCTATCATCATCCTTATCATTATCATCATCATCATCATCCTTCACCGGTGTGGAAGCTACCACACCTACGATTCCATAGTACAGCTGCAAGCATAGAATGGAAATGCTATGATTGCAGTGAAAGACCTGCCCTTGGGCAGAATTACTATGGATGGATGTATATGTAGTATATATAGAGAGCAGTGGTATTACTTCGCACACGCGGTTTGTAATATGTAATATTACAGTATAGTTATTTAGATTGGCAACCCCGAAATGTAGGAAGTTCAACTTTGTCATGGTCGCCATTGGTGTAAGTACGACAAAACGCACTATCGCGCAAAATATATGTTTTTGATATGGTCAGTTAGAGTTTGCAGAATGAATAAAGTCTAGATTATAATACTCTAGTTATAAAAATAAAAAAATACTCGACTTCCATTAAACAATCGAGGAACAAACATTCAAAACTTCATATAACATTAGAAAAAGATTAAAAATGTTAGAGGAACAAGTGACAGAATTAAGTACAGTATACATTTACTTTTATGGAATAAAAATGAATAATACAGACTCTCAGCGAGTTGGTTTAGGCAGTAGTTTTTGCATCTCGTATTCGGAAAATCCCGGATAAATGATTCGGTACTGACTGACCTGAGTGTGGTTTTTCCCTGATTTTCATCAGTCGTAAAGAAAAATGCTGGGTTGGAATTTATTAGCTCATTTCGTCATAATCACCATTTCATAATATTGAAATTAAATTGGTGATCTAGGCAAAATATACGACAAACAATAATTTAAATTCATAAACTGCTGGATAAAACAAAAGGTTGTAAACGCGATATAACTACAGATGTTAAATCGTCTGTAAATTAGAAGTAAAAGAACTTCTAAAAAATTTCCAAAAGGAAGATGAAGACGAACAATTGATTGAATGCAAGGATTATGAATGATGATTCATGAAAAAAATTAAGGAGATCGATTGGTCTATTCTTTAGAAAGGGTATAGGCTTATATAAAAATAATTGTCCACTTACAAAAATAAATAAGTAAATATGTATTATAGATATAAGTTACTAGCTAATACCCGGCGTGCGCTGCTAGTCTAAATAAATGAAAATTAACATGATTTTACGATTAGTTGAATAAGTAAAAGGAAAAATAATTATAAATTTATATTTTTTAGATACCCGTGCTGATTACCCGATGTTGCTCGGGAATCTACTTATCTCGATCTTCTTGGCATAAATGAGCTAAAAGACAAAATTCGTTATTGTGAGTTATCCGTAAAAGAATACTCGCAATGTGCTGCTATGCTTGCACAGGAATCTACGTACTTGTCTCGATCTTCTCGGTATCAATGAAAGACAAAAATGGTTATTGTGAGTTATCCGTAAGAGATGAACATATGCTGTCGCGGACTTTTTTATAGAGCTTTTTGAGATATTCAATTCTGTGTACGCATAAAGTACGAACAAACAAACATTAATATATATATAGAGAGAGTGAGAAAGAGAGAGAGAGGGGGGGGGAGAAGAGATATAGAAAGTGAATGAGTGAGTTTGTTCCAATTTTACAAACGTGCAAGCCGATCTAAGTAGTTTGATATCCAAGGATTGTGAATTTAGGCTATTCATAGATCTATTTGCTTTAAGATCATTCAATTTATATAGTATTTTCCTCTATAGATATTACTTGTAATGCTTTAAATGGTTAATAATCGTGATTTTACAATATTAGTAGTTAAAGGTGATTTTATTGATAATGCAGAATGTAAACGTGCTATCTGCCGTAGGCAGAATATTGCGTTATTAAAACCAGATTTAAGTATAAGACCAACTTTTTTTTTTAATTTCTTTCTTTGTCATTTTTCTTTCGTTTACACTGTTGTTCCTTTTTTTGTTTTACCTTTGTTAACCTTTTTATCTTATTCACACATACAAACACTAAACAGGACACACACCCAGACCCAAGGTGGAGATTTAAAATCCCCTACCCCGCCGGGAATCGAACCCGGGTCGTCGGAGTGGAAGGTAGGGACTCTACCGACTACGCCACGACGACGGACTCCACTTGATTTCTTTAATTTCAGACCAACGTACGATTCAGCTTGTTTTTAAGACGACCTTCGTGTAATTTCAAAGCTCTTTGGTTTTTTTTTTAGCATTCTGGGAACCGGTGCTTTTAATTTGGAAATAATTCAATTGCCATTCTAACGTAACAGTGCGCTATCCAATTAGATTTTAGGCAATTTAACGCTGACCGTTTCTGCTATTAACGTAATTTTGTCGCCAGGACATGAGGATGTATATCTGCGAAATTTTTCGTAAATGATAGTCCTTTAACGTGCCACAATATGACACGGGACCGATGAGACGGTTTTTATAGAGGCACAAATGTGTTTACGGTATATACTACCAGTAACATTTAAATGTAATACTTTTGTTATTCTCTTCCACTGCATCTCTCAACCCGGGGTGGGATCCAGACTTAATGTGCCTTCAATCCGATCTATCCAATACCCTCTTCCTCCATATTATAAGTTTAGTTTTCTTCTTTAAACTGACCAAAAACCTCTGGCTGCACTATGGCCCTGGGGTCGACTCAGCCTCTAACGGAAATGAGTACCAGACGCTTGTTCTGGGGTAAAGGCGGCCGTCACGCAGGGCTGACAACCCGGCTGACATAAAGTGCCTATTGTCTAGAAAATGTGGAAGCCTTAACCTCCTACTACTACCCCAAGGGCTTCCGGGCCTGTTGTGGGATCACTTTACTTTTTTACTTTACTTAGTTTTCTTCTTATTTTTACTCCCATATTTTCCTTGTACAGTAGTGTATTACCAGTTTCACTATGAGTTTATTTTACTTTTTTTTTACATTTTTCTCATGAAGAGGCCTTTTCAAACACTGTAATGTGATAAATCTCGAAATGTCTTATCCACTAATGAATTTCTGACCCGATCTTACTCTTTACATCTATCTTATATATTTTTATTAAACAGTTTCTTTTAAAAACTTTGAGATTTCGTTAACCTTTCACATTACCCACGTTTCTGCTCTTGAGGTCTAATTTTTGTTTTATACATTTTTAGTTTGATATCCTTTGACAGTAACGATGATCTCAAAATATTACTTTTCAATAATAAGCACTGTTACCTAATATTAGAATTTTAAAAATATATTTATAATGTACTTATCCGCTGTCATGGCATTGTCGTTAGAGTACCGGTACCTAATTTCCATTTTGGCGGCCCGGATTCGATTCCTGCTTGAATAGAAGATTTTAAATCTCCAATTTTATGTACATGTGCCCCTTGTTTTTGTGATATTTGTTAGTTCCAACTACATTAGATGTAACCATAATTAATTAAATATTATAACATCTCACGTAATTATAACCATAGGCGTTTAATTTTAAAACACGAGAAATATAATTAAATAAGTTAAATTATTCTAAAAGTTATATGTTGTTAAAGTAAATGTGCTGTTTTCAGCAATGCTCTTAGCAATCTGCTTATCAAACTTCAGGAAAGCCTGATGGGTGTGTATCAGTGTTGTGAAAAAAAAGAACGGGATCCGTTCGGGGCATTTTCTTGTGCGTTCCATAGGGGCGTGTTAGTCTTACGAAACGAGGGACGATGAAACGAAAAAAAAAAAAAATAGAGTTAAATAATATTTGGCAAACTTCAGCTCTCACCTCTTGAATATTTTAATGAAGTTAAATATTTTCAAAATGTTTGTGTAAGGACATGCACTGGCTTCGTAGGTGACACTGACATTCTACTAACCATAGATCCAAGAAGACTTGTCATTGTATATCTGTCTAGTGTTTGATTCAAAGTTCGTTGTTCTTTGCAAAGCCAGGGTACGCATCGGGATCTGGGTTGTAAGTCACATGGGCGTGTTAGTCGTATGAAAGGAGGGAAGTTAAATCAATAACAAATAAAGAAGAAATATCAGACTTTAAATTGAAGGGTACAGGGAAAAATCCTGGTAAGTTACCAGTACTTTTTTCTTGAAAATTAGAAAATGTACTTTTACCTAATATTATAAAAATCAGTGACGCTTTAGTTTGTAGTTACTAGGCAACAAAACCTGTACTTTATATTCTAACAAAACACGTTGTGAAAACATTTTTTTTTTCAAATGCCCCAGGTTTGTCTTTCGACATTCCTGGTTTCTCTCCTGGCATGGCGTACTTGTAACCCACTTCTGAGGTTGGGGCGCCTGGAAGGCGGGGTTACGTTGCCCCGATGATATGGTGGGTGATGATGATAATGGTGCGCCAGGAGAGTCCCTAATCCTAAGCTTAACTTGAGATGAATGTGAATTATGATGATTGCGATGGCCATATGATTTCGGGGACCGTTTGGGCCTTAAAGTTTTCCTGACATTTGTCTTACAGATGAGGAAAAACCCCGATAAAAACCTCACCCAGAAAAACTGTCCCGACCGGGGATCGAACCCGGGCCCGCTGCGTGACAAGGCAGCACGCTACCCCGAAGACCACAGCGATGGACCGTTATCAAAACATAAAATACAGGTTCAACAAATCGTAAAATATACTTCAATGATTATATATATATATATATATATATATATATATATATATAATTTTTTTCAAAGCCCATATTACTCTTTCTCTAAACATATCGTTTCCGCGATAAATAAATTTAATTAAATATAGGCCTACGGAATATACAGCATGTACTGAAATATCCTGAACGTAGATAACATATTGTGGACAACACGTTACAAAATTAGGTTCAGTAACTCCATGTTCTAACTTAAGCATCTCGTTACTAAACCTCTGCTTTTGTTACTAATCGTCTAAGTAACTATTAGTTTTACACTATCCATGCTTTCTTATCTAGTACGCTAAACGTTGGAAGTAGCCTAAATACACCCATAACTGAGCTATATATTTTACTGTTTCAGACTTCTAAATGATAGTACTTTCCTTGGAGAATCTAATGAAACCTCAAACTCCATAAAAAAAGTTACTTTTTCCCTATCCCTTCAATTTAATTGTCTCAAATATTTTAGTGACTGTATATTTATGTGAAATGTTTGTTTACCAGGTATCATAGAATCTTGCTCATTGAAGTCCAGTATCATGCGTTGCGATGTGTTATTGAGTGAGACACTTGCGGTAACAAATAAACACAGTATGAATATGTTGAATGTAGACATGATTAGTTTCCGATCTTGATGAAGAACAGACACCAAGTAGACAGCGAGGTGAGAGCGTATTCTCCACCAGGACGCAATTGTTATTTGTACGGAAATTTCATAATGTTTTCTCAAGATATTTGAAATACTGTAATGTTATTTTTACGGGCGTGTCTTTAGTGGTTCGATATTGTATGTTCTGTCACAGCCCCTCTTATTTCACTGTTTCCGTTCTAAATATTTCAATATAAAAAGGAATTTCTGGTGAAATAAAATATGAATCCATTATATCCATTATTAACTTTTTTTTGAAACTTACATTTCTCGTGGGACTTAACAAGCAAAAATGTCCTTGGGTGAGACGCTTAGACTGGAGCAAAAACTGCCTCATACATGTTTGACGGGTCTTTCTCTTCCTGTATCTATGGTTAGCATTATGTAAGGGCCACCTGTTGAAAACAACACAATTTACCACATAACAAGAGATACAGAGACTCAAGGTAAGATTTTAAACCACATACCTCGCCGGGTATCGAACCCGGGTCCTTTGAATGGAAAGTAGGAACTCTTCCAACCACGCCGTGACGACGGATTCACAGTTGTACCATTTTTTAAAATTAATTTTTCCTTATTTTTGTTCCATTGGTTGTGATTTAATTAAACAGTGATAGTAGTTTCCATCTATGTCTTCATGATAAAGGTTTTAACGTACTCTCAGACCTACAATTTGAGCTAAATATAAATTTATTAAGCAGTAAAAACACAATTTCCAGGTTGAAAAAGACCAGCTACAACAGCTAGGGGATCCAAAATGCTGACCACATGTTACCCCTACACTGGCTTATGATCGTCTACCTCTGTGATTAAAGCATGTGGACGTGAGGCCAGCAGCCGGATAGTATGCCAAAGGCCTTCTAGGCCTTCCGCGCTTCGAGTTAAAAAAAACAAAATTTAATTGCAGGTGTACTAAAAAAAGTCGAAATTTAGCGACTCTGAAATTGAGAAAATCGACTTCATATACGTTACATCTGAGGCAAGGAATCGAGAAATAAATCAGTACCGGTATTATGAGTTTTGTGAAATTATAATTAAAAATCATCAAATTTTCGAATGTTTTTCTTCGAATGAAACGTCCAGAGTGAATTAAAGAACAAGGCACCGTAGGGGGGGGGTCTAATTTATTTTTCTATTCCTCTAACATTCCCTTTATTAGATTAACTATATACTTATTTTTGTACTATTTTATACATATTATTTTTGAAAGTTTTATATTAAGAGGACTGTTATACTTATTGTGAAAATATAAATGGCTGTAAATATTTATGTATTTTCCAAAGCAGTTATAAAATTTGATATTTCTTCGCATACTCATAGTATTTTAAAGCATCTACAGAATTCAAGAGACGCTTGTCATTTGTTCTTATCTATTGACTTACAGTAAATCAATTAGATTTCTCGAGTTCGTAAGAACAAATACGGGTTTATCAATTACGAAAACACTTTGTTTAAAGGAGTGGGGGATGGATGTAGAAACTAAGGGAGATATCTCTATTTTAGATTGCATACATAAGTCAAGGAAAGCGGAATATATTCCTAACAAGAAAAATATGTAATTTTAAAAAGTTCCCTTATCAGTTACCACTTAAACCAAAAGGCAAATAACTGAAACATGCGTTAACTATAGTAAAAAATAAACCGGATTGAATATACGATGCGATATAGGTAAATATATAGTTCCACTATTCCAAACGGGACATTTTGGTGGATTTCCCATTGCAACTATCGTAAACTTTTTACGTTTACTTTTTACTTATTAAATTCTACAGTTCTGTATACATTGGGAACTGGAATTGTATATAATATTAACTTAGGCAGTAATATGTAGGCCTACTTAAAACAAAGCTCAACTCAACTACTGCGACATATTGAAAAATTTGCTAAGTGCTCAGTGTCTAACATCCATTACTAGGCCGATCTACGTTAATGTTAGATTGTAGAACAAGGTTGTTACTATTGTGACATTTCTGCGACTTGGAAAACACTATCTAAAATAACTTGGGAAGCTCCACTTCTTTTATACCAAACATATTTTCTCATTGGATATACTTTTTGTAAGGAACTCTGCATTAGCTTTGACGCTATAAATTTGTGTCATATTAAATTTATGTTGATCTTATACAATATAAATTATTTGACAGAATTTTCAAGGAACGATTTATCTAAATGGACCACACGATTTTCCATAATCGGAAATAGTCTTTGCATGCGCAGATATGTCTGGTAGACTTCGCAAATTCCAAACATACGTCACGCAGGGTCTGTATAAACTAAGCGAATCCCTCGGCAAGCCCAATTTATAGACAATTTTTTTTGTGGTTTACGGAATATAAATTAAAATTTTGTTAAATTTGAGAATCTCGATTTTTATGCCATTTTATTTAAAAGTGTCAGACAGCAATGAAAACAAATATAAATTTATTTATTGTATAATTTGACACCAATTTAAATAATATCTACCGCTTCAATTTACATTACTTTGTTAAAATATTAAATAAATCAAACTAATGTAGGCCAATCTTATAGTATGCATTGTCAATTTAAGGGTTAATTAAATTGTATAGTATAAATTGCGACAAACCAAACATGGCGGTTGCTATAGTAAATCTTAAATTTCGGGTTTCAGGTAAACCCTCGCTTCTAATGGTCGGATTTCGCTGATTTTTTTTTTTTTTGAGAATACCTTCCTCGGTTCATTTAAATAGCATATACTGAGTTCGTTGTGAAACATCGAAAATTGCGATCGCTAGAATTGTAAATTGTCATTTCAGGTGAACTCCTACACCCAATGATCTCGACCTTGCTTTTTTAATTAATTACTGCATGCCAAGTTTGGTTTCGATGATACAAAAATTGCTGCTGCTAGAGTGTTAATGGGCTAATTATATATATATATATATATATGTGTGTGTGTGTGTGTGTGTGTGTTTGTGTGTGTGCGTGCGTGTGCGCGCGTGTATTCAAGTTTTGATCATGGTCATTTTTGGTATCTACTAGATAGGATCGATGAAGATCTGTAAAAAAAATTAAAAATATTTTCATGAGAACAACCTAATAAGTCCACCGCTGTGGTCTCGAGGTAGCGTGCTGCCTTGTCACGCAGCGGGCCCGGGTTCGATCCCCGGTTGGAGCAGTTTTTCTGGGTGAGGTTTTTATCGGGGTTTTTCCTCACCTGTAAGACATATGTCAGGAAAACTTTAAGGCCCAAACGGTCCCCGAAATCATGTGGTCATCATCATCATCCTCCTTCACCGGTGTGGAAAGCAACGGGAAGCTACCACACCTACAATTCCCTAGTAAAGCCGCGAGCATAGCATGAAAATGCTATGATTGCAGTGAAGGACCTGTCTTCGGGCAGAATTACTATGGATGGATGGAACCTAATAAAATTCCTTCGGTATTCGCTAACAATTATGGAGGATTGCATTTGAAAATTATACACTTAAGGAAAAATGCAACACCCTCGAAGATAGTTCATGTTATTGAAAAGTGATGTGGCAGGTAGTTTTTTTTTTTTTTTTTTTTTATTTATAATGATAAATTACTGCATGCTCCATTGCATGGCGCAATACTACATGCATGTTGTAGCAGTTACATCTTTTGTCTGCACTATTTGATGTATATTATGTTTTTATTTTATTAGAGAGTCAAAGTCTAAACTATTTACAAATTTCTGAAAATGTTTTAAGAATTTGGTGACTAGTTCACTTTTATTTGTTGGCCACGTTCCGCCTGCCCTAGTAATATTTGTTTCTAGCACTTTCCTATCACTGTTTAGCACTTCGCATTCGTACAAAATGTGATCGACTGTCTGTGCGTTTCTGTTGCAGATGCAGGTCGGATCTTCTATTATCTTGAATCTTTGTAGATATGCACCGATTTTGCCGTGTCCTGTGGTTAGAACTGTGATGTTGTGTGTAAGGGTGATGTTTGACTTTAGTCTATGCTGTACACTAGGGAAGAATGATTTTGTAATAGCGAACCTTTTGTTGTAGTTTGCCCACTCTGTGTGCCCATTTCTCTACACTATTGTCCATTAGAGCTCTTTTGACCGCACTCAGTGGTGTTCTGCTGAATGCGATTTCTTCTTCGCTGCTACTTGCTGCTTGTTTGGCCAGACTGTCCGCCATTTCATTGCCTTCGTTTCCGTCGTGGGCTTTCACCCAAGTGAAGTGAAGTTCCCAATCTTGCTGCTGTAGATGCGTCGTAATCTTTCTGATTCCGTCAATCAGGCTGTTGTGCTTCTTGTTGTTACTTAGTAGGTCGAGGGTTATCTTACTGTCTGTGTGAATAGCGGCTGATTTTGATATTCCGCTGGTGTCAATTTCTTCTAATTTTTCCAAAGCTTTCTGGATGGCAAATTGCTCTGCTTGATTGTTTGAGCACTTGTTGTGTAGTCTGTATCGCAGCTGGTGGGCTGGTTCATTGTTTACGTATATTATCACTCCTGATCCCACGCCGTTGTCACTCTTGCTTCCATCTGTGAAAATATTTATTTGGTATTGACGTTCTTCATCCTTTGTTGGTATGCGTGTGGTCTCTGCTGGATGGGGCCAGTGCTTGTAGTTTTGTAGCTGTGTCCATGATTGTTTCCTCTCCAGCTAGCATGACAGTTCCTGTTGGCTGGTGCGTTATGCTGTAGTATTGAGCAATCTCCTTGAGCTGTATTACTATGGGAATTAATCCTGTTATCACGCAGAGTGCTTCATGTGAAGTCGTCCTGTATGCTTTTGCTATCTTTATGTTAATCATTCGTTGTACTCTTCTTAGTTTATCGGCATTTTCGTCCTTGACAGAGAGTTGATCCACACCGGGGCTCCGTATGAAACCATGGGTAGTACGGCTCCTTTGTATATTGTCCTTAAGACCTCTGTTCTTAACCCCCAGTTGATTTTGGCAGACTTAGAGAGAGTGTGTAAGGTTTGATTGCCTTTTCGGATATGTAATCAATGTGTTGGTTGAATTGGAATTTCTTGTCTATTACTATCCCAAGATATTTCAATCGGTCTACTTGTGTGATTGTCTTGTTGTTTAAGTATAATTGTATGTCTTGTCCGTCTCTCGGTCTGTTCCTTGTTATGAGAAGTACCTTTGACTTTTGTTCATTAAATGTTAGTTTGTTGTTTGCTGCCCATCTTGATATTTTGCTAAGTTCTATATTAGCGTTATTTTCAACTTCTAGTTTACTGTTCCTTTAATTAGAATTACGATGTCGTCTGCAAATGCGACGACTTTCGTACACTTTTTATAATCCAGCTTGAGTAATGAATCGTACTGGATGTTCCACAGTCCCGGTCCGCAGCAAGATCCTTGTGGACATCCTTGCTTATGTTCCTTTCTACAGTGACGTTGTTGACTGTAAGGGTGCAGTGTCTTTCGCTTAGATAGCTTCTCACTAGATTGAAGAGGTTTCTTGGACATCTGAATTCCTTCAGAGCGCAGAGTATGCTGGGCCACCAGGCTGCATCGAATGCTCCTTTCACATCGAGGCTGATCATTGCGACGTATTGTTTTCTGTTGATACTATCTTCCACGAGGTGTTTGACTTCCATGATAGCGTCTACTGTTCCAGTTTGGGGAGTAAATCCGAACTGGTTTCTGCTTAATAGATTCCTGGAGAACAAGTAATGCATTATTCTGTTGATTAATAGCTTTTCTAGAACTTTCGCTGCTACATTTAGAAGACTTATTGGGCGATATTTAGAAACTGAGTCATCATTTTCTCTGCCAGGTTTCACTATCGGTATTAAGATTGCTGTTTTCCAAATTGAGGGGAAATGGCCGACTTCCAATGACTTGTTGAATAATTTTGTCAAGTATGTTGGCATTCTCCTGTGTACTTGACTTAGTACATCACTAGTTATCCCATCTTCTCCGGGAGCTTTTGACCCATCCATGTTTCTAGTATGTCACGGATTTCTTCTTGCGTGAAGGGTCTGTCGTCCGGTGTATCTGGGGGAAGTCTAGACTCTGCCCTTTTCTCTTTATGGTATTCGTGTCATTCCCTTCCTCATCGTTCGCTGTAAAGTGGTCAATCATGTAATTAATTGTTTCTTCTTGGTTCTCCGTGTAAGATCCATCCTCTTTCCTTAGCGTCGTGAGCATGCTTTTATTTCTCATCTTGCCCGATGCGAATTTATACACTGCATTCCAGGGATCACCGCTTGTGGTGACATTGCAGTATTCTCTCCATGACCTTAGCTTCTCCCGTGTTATGGCACTTTGATACTCTCTTTTTGCCGTGACATATCCTTCTTTCCTTTGCTGTCTCAAGTTTTCGTCTCCTGTTGTCCTCTGATATCTTCTCCGTAGTGCGTTAGTCCTCTTCCTCATAATGGTTAACTCGCTAGTCCACCATGGAACTGTCTTGTGGTTTATAGTTTTCACTGCTCCTTTGCGCTTTTTGAAGGTCTTATTACATGCTGCTGTTAGAATTGTCTGAAATGAACTTGCCACATGTTCCGTATCTGCCTGTTGTAATATGGTGTCTAGTTCATTTTCTAATTCTTGTGTAGTTGCTGCTTTGCAATTGAGCTGTACCTTTAGTTCTTTTATAAAATTGTCGTCGAATGTGTTGTAGTCGTCTTCTTTTATTATGTATTTGGCTCTTTGGAATATTACTGTCTCATTTCTGCTCTTAGACCACGCTATATGAAAGGAGATAACTTTATGGTCGGAGCAGCTTTCTTCGATATCACAATCCCAGTTCGACACATATGTTGCCATGCGCATGTTACTGAGTGTGAGATCTATTTTGCTCTTGCGTCCGTTGCTCTCAAAAGTCGGTATCCCGTTGTCTTCATTCATGATAAATAACTGATTGCTTATCAGAAACTCTTCCAATTTCCTGCCTCTACTGTTTGTAAGATCATCGAACCATACTTTGGATCTCGAGTTGCTATCCACTGCTATTACCACGCCTTTCCCTTTAGCAAAATCTAGAATCCTAGAAATTTTTGATAAATCGGCCTCGAGTTCGTTTAGGATGTCTAGATACAAGCTAACTGCAATAAAGCTGTTGGCTCCTTGGGTTATTTCAAGCACCGTTGTATCTTCGTCAGATAATTGGGTCAAAATCATGGCGCCTATTCCTTCATTTGTTGTTACTATTGCTGATCTTCGCCTTCCATTCCCGCATGAGAATATTTTATATTTAGTTGGTATTCCTATGAGTTTGTTGCGAGTTACGTAGGGTTCCTGTAAGAATGCTATGTCTATTCCCTGTTTAGATATTAGTTGTATTAGGTTATGTGTAGCTGCCCTAGAGTGCTGTAAATTTAGTTGCAGACATTTTAAGGTTGCTTTCGTTTCTCTGCGGTTGGTTGCTGAAGCCATTAATAATCGGTGTTCTGTCTATATTTCCGAAGTACTGCAATTAGGCTAGGGCAGTCTCTGCTAAGAGCTGTGTGGTTTTCACAAACTTTTTCGTTGCTGTTGAATCTATTGTGAGTTATGCAGTTTATGCATTTGTGATCCTGTGGAGGAGCCGTGCATTCTTTGAGTTTATGGTTGCCTGCGCACAGGGGGCATGTTTCTTCTAAGGCCCTACAGTCTCGTTGTCTATGGCTGAAGCGGCTGCATTTGAAGCATCTCGTTGCGACCAGATAATCTTCTACGTTGCATATGAGCCACCCCATTTTTATCTTGGCATTAAGTAGCTGTTTGCGCACTTGTGATGCGACTTCTACGATTAGGTTCCTGTAGTTGCGTTTTGTTCTTAGGATAATTTTAGGTTTGATATCTCCTTTCTTTATATTTAATTCTGGGTTCTGCGTGATTATGGTTTCTTCTACGTTCTCTATGTTAGCATCCTCTGGTACATTAAAGATGATCATGCTGGGGTTCCTTAGTTTTTGGACTTTTGCCTCCAGCAAGTCGTGGCAATCTGCATTGATTTTGGTATTCAGTAGGTCAATTTCTTCTTTACTCCCTGTCTCTATTAGGATCCTATCATCCGAGATTGTTTTGAAGGTTTTTATGCCCACTTTCATTGCAGTAGGATTGACCGCTGCTTTTAACGTAGTTTATCATAAGCAATGCCACGAGTGATTTCCAAATTATCGATAAATTCACGACTCACGAAGTGAGGAGTGAATTTATCTAGAGAATTTGGAAATCAAGAGTGACATTTGTTAGGACTATATAACGAATAAAATTAAGCTGTTTACTCACTCACAAATCATTATTTAACTATAGTTATTTTAAAATATTTATATATTTCATGTAAACGGCTATGTTTGAAAACAAATGAGAAACGATTGGTTCGCTTCATCTACTTCTTTTGTTTATCACTGCAACCAGATCATACTATTTATTGCCAAAGGAACGCAATATTGTAAGAATGCTCTCTAGTGGAGAAAAAATGAAACACGCCAAACTGTATATTAATTCATTTCTGATGTCGTATGATGTAAATATGACAATTATATTTTTCTGGATTATTACCTGGAAAAAATACATTTAAGAAAGTGCAAACAGTGGTTTCTTTTTTTGGTGGTATAATCAATTGCTACAAATGTTTTTATATTAACTCCTGCAAGCGCTATGTGTTGATACCCATGCACTATATATACAATCTGGTAGCCGTATTTCTTACAGAGTTAATCACTGCAAAATAATGGTCAGACCTGTTCAGAATATTAAAAAAGGAGTAGCTTTCTTTAATATAGTAAATTTAATATTGATAAATATTTGGTGAAACACGACAGTGATTGGTTGTAAAACAGAAATCATTGAAACGTGATTGACTCCCATTTGGGGTATGAGTTAAATAGTCATTGTAGGAGTATATGGAAACAAATTCAGACCAAGTGAAACACACTTGTCATAAGTAATGCCACGAGTGATTTGGAAATCAAGAGTGATATTTGTTAAGACTATATAACGAATAAAATTAAGCTTTTTACTAAAAAAAATCGTTATTTAAATATAGTTACCGGTTTTTTAAAATGTTCATAAATTTAATGTAAACGGCGATGTTTGAAAACAAATCAGAAATGTGAGGTTATATATATACACTGCAACTTGATCATATTGTTTATTGCCAAATAGGATCGCAATATTGTAAGAATCACCCTAGTGGAGAAATAATGAGCCACATCAAACTGTATATTATAATCAGCATTGTAGGTTATTTATTTATTTTTTAATAAATAACTCTGTAAAACCACGAAATCTGTTCATTATTTGCCATATTTAATGTATTTGTTGGAGAAAAATAATGCTCTGACCTGATCAGAATATTAAAAAGGAGGAGCTTTCTTTATCACAAAAGCAGGAGCTGATAAAGAGAAATCGATAAAGAGAGAGGTGAAACACGACTATCATTGGTTGTAAAACAAAATCCATTGAAATGTGATTGGTCGTTGACTACCATTTGGAGCATGAGTTAAATAGTCACAATAATGGGTATCCAAGTCTCGTCAGTACACTGTGTGTCTTCCTCTGGCAGCAACGGGAATGAAGGTGTCAAATGGCATCCTACGATAGATTGTCCAAAGTATATTGCACCTGTCGTCGCAATTCGGCAATTGTTGCAGGTTGTGGAGAAAGAGTCAGTTCCTGCTTCACCCTGTCCCATACGTGTTCAATTGGCGAGAGATCTGGTGATCTTGCTGGCCAGGACAGTTGTACAGCACGAAGAACATGTTGCATCGCAGCAGCCATATGTGGACGTGCGTTATAGTGCTGTCGAAGATATGACAATAGCAGGGGTTAACAACCTGTACAATGTTTACTTTACCCTGCTGAAACGCCAAATGTGAACGCGAGTTATAACTCGTGGCCCCCATGAAGCCTGGGGTGAGGTATGTGTGTCACGGGCAAATGCACTCCGGAAGATGACACTCACGGTACACCAGCCAAACATGTGCGGTAATCCGTCGATATAATTATCCAGCTTCCCGGAGGCTACAATGCGACCCCGTTCAAAAGGTTAAAGTTGTTCAACGGCGGGGCATGGTTGTATCCTAGAGTGAACGTTACAAACACTGTTCACCTCTAAAGCATCACAGTTACTGCCTACAGAGTCAAAACAGAGAGCGCAAAGGTAGGGCTCATGAGCGCCATCTGATCGCCAATGACCGTGACAAATGAATCACTAACACTATAACCCCCCAGTAGTCCACCGCTGTGGCCTCGGGGTAGCGTGCTGCCTTGTCACGCAGCGGGCCCGGGTTCGATCCCGGTCGGGACAGTTTTTCTGGGTGAGGTTTTTATCGGGGTTTTTCATCACCTGTAAGGGCCAGTTTCACCAAGAGAGGTAACTGTATTACGCCAGTTTAAGCTATACATTATACATGGAGAAAACCGGCGTAATAAAGTTACCTATGTTGGTGAAATCGACCCTAAGACAAATTTCAGGAAAACTTTAAGGCCCAAACAGTCCCCGAAATCATATGGCCATCACAATCATCATCATTCATCTCAGGTTAAGCTTAGGATTAGGGACTCTCCTGGCGCACCATTATCATCATCACCCATCATATCATCGGGGCAACGTAACCCCGCCTTCCAGGCGCCCCAACCTCAGAAGTGGGTTACAAGTACGCCATGCCAGGAGAGAAACCAGGAATGTCGAAAGATAAACCTGGGGCATTTGAAAAAAAATAACCTCTCAGTATGCGCATATTATACGTTGGTGCCAATGAAAACAGTCCTTGAGAGTGTTACATTTTTTTTTTCTCCCGGCAGTGTTTGTTGATAATTCAAATTGTTTAATAATTAATCAATTATAACTGTTTAATGTAAATGTATTTAAAACTAAAGATATTTTAGAATGCTGATTGTGTACGTAAAAAAGGAAGCAAATAATTGGATTAAAAACCTGGATGATTGTAAACCGGCGGGAATTTCCCGGACAAAACTGGACATATGGTAAGCATGTGTAAATAACTGCAGTGGCAGAGTAAGAAATATGTCCCTTTACACATTTAATAATATATAATATATTTATAAATGTTCCTTTGGCATAGTGAGTAAGTTTATAACATATATTGGGGATCTGTAGACTTGTAGACTTTCATTGTATTTATAAAGTTTCATTCTTGTTTGAATTATTATGTGGAATGACCTTTTTAGCAGGTTTTTTTATTTTTCTTCTTCTTCTTCTTCTTCTTCTTCTTCTTCTTGTAAGCCCATGTTTCCCTTAACAGAGATTTAGGCGCTCTTTCCCTACAGGGAAGAGTTTGAACCATACTAATTTAGTTACACTTGTTTTCGTATAGATGCCACTTGAGTGGTCCGTGGTCAGCGTTCCGCCTCATACTGACATCTAGGAAACCAAGGTAGTACTAGGACGGGAAAATTGGGTAAATTTTGCTTCGAGGCCTTTTCATTCAGGCTTAAGGATCTTTCAGGAGCCTGAAAATCATCTGACTCGGGACCCGCGGCTTGAAGTCCATCCAGGAGGACTTGCAAGTCTCAGCTCCGCATTATGAGCCGGTGGGCACGCGTTACCATGGCAACCGCGCACGCGCGTAAGACTAGAGACTAATAGGTAGGTGCGAGTTATCAACGCCCTTCTTAATATCAATCCTTACATCAGTGAGCGCCACATTGGTTGTGTTAACTGTGTAATAAAGTATCATGACGTAAACATTAGCAACAAATAAATCACGCCAATTTTAAGCAAACGTCTACAAATACAAATTAAAAATATAATTCTTAAATAAATTAATTTAGTAAATATGATTGCTAGGCGGGCGACGTTCCTCAGCCCCATAAATAGCCTCCAGGCCACCGACTTGAAAGTCTTAGGGGGCCTTAAGATTTACCTAAGAGAGAGAGAGAGAGTACAATTGTACGGCGTTATGCGTCTTTCGGCTATGTGCCATTATGTAAGTTTCGAGAAAAATACGTTTAAAGTTTAAGTCAATCTTCACTATTTATTCTAGTGCCAAACTAACTACTGGATATTGCAAGTTATTTTTCATGTTTGACAGTTATGCATCAACAATCTAAGAGCGGGAACATTTGGTGCTTAGCTGTATGATGCTGAATTTATATTAGCATTTATGAAGATCTGGTTTCATACCCGTTTGTTGCGGAAACATAGAATTTCTGACGTTTACAATTTTCTTTAATAATAATAATAATAATAATAATGCTATATTTAAATATCTATTGCTAGCTAAAAGTGTGCATGCACTTCATGAGCCAGTGCAACAGATGACATCAAAATCTCATAAAAAAAACTGGTGCATAGTTGGTTAATACATAACATCATCCAATTAAAAGGATAAATACATTTCCTGTTTTTTTAATGATGAAATATTAGTGGTGTCTCATGACCTAATTTGACCAAGAGTGATATACCACACTAGTGAAACTAGTGAAATGACACAATTTGCCGCGACACTATAGAACTAGCCTCGTCTGGTAATTACAACGACAACATTCTCCCATTTATCATAAGTAATGCCACGAGTGATTTCCAATTTATCTAGATAATTTGAAAATCAAGACTGGCATTTGTTAGGACTATTTAATGAATAAAATTAAGCTGTTTACTCACAAATCATTATTTTAATAGTTATTTTAAAATATGTATATATTTAATATAAATGGCGATGTTTGAAAACAAATGAGAAACATTATGTTTCATTTGTTCATCACTGCAACCAGATCATATTTATTGCCAAATAAAATCACAATATTGTAAGAATGCACCCTAGTGGAGAAAAAATGAAACACATCATTACAGGTTATTAATTAATTTCTGATGTCTTATGATTAAATATGTCAATTATATTTTCTGCAACATTAATTCCTGGGAAATAATATGTTTAAGAAAGTGCAAACAGTGGTTTCTTTTTTATGGTATAATCAATTGCTACGAATGTTTTTCTATTATATCTCACAAGCAGAATCTGGTTACATTCATGCACTATGTATACAATCAGGGAGCCACTTATTAGAATGAAAATGATAAATCAAGGTAAAAAAACAACTGTGATTGGTCGTAAATCAAAATTCATTGTAATGTGATTGGTCATTGACTGCTATTTGGGGCATGAATTAAAATAGTCTCAGTAAATTGTAACACTAGCAAACTATTAATTTTCAAGTGACTACCTCCGGTCAGAATTATAGCAACAATTATACAAATGTTCGTTTCTTTGGAGCGAGTCACAAATAATACCAATAACATAGTCAAATATTATTAGCTTGAAGATTATTATGATTATGTAGATGAGTCTATTTTCTTTTTGGTTTTAATCACCAGAAGCCTGAAAGGATGAGACCCCACTGCATTTTATACATTGGATCTGTTGTCCTGTAAGAAGAAATTATGCATAACCTATATTGAATTTCCTGCTATTATGATGGTGGATGAAGTGCTTTTAATAGATTCAGATTGAATAAAAAAATCTCTGGTTCACTGCACATGAATAAAAACGACTGATTCAATATACTTAATTCCCAGTAGTGGCTTGTGAATTTAATAACAGAGGGTGTTATCATGTAAAAGTTGCTTTCTCATAAAATACTAACTCAAATACACTATCGAACCCATAGGTTCATGGCCATGTGGATCCTAAACTGTTTTCTAATCATCCCCTATATAAATTACCATCTTTAAATTTGGATAATGATTTTCTCCCACCTCATTCTTGGCCTACCGGGCATTTTCCCTGTAGTTTTCCTAAAAGAAGTTTCTATGTGTCTCTTTAATTCTCCATTTGTGCCACACGTCCTCCACAACAAAGTATTTGAGACTTTAACTGTTCTTATTACATTCTGGTTTCCCATAAAAATTATGTAACTCACAGTTATGTAGTTTCCTCCATTCACTTATCTATTCATTTCTCTTTGGTCCAAAAATTTTCCTAAAAACTCTATTCTCAAATATTCATAACGTTTTTCCTCTCTTATGTAAGAATGCATGTTTACATCTATATAACTGTAATAATAATATTTTTATATTTTTAGTTTAATGTTTTTTGAGAAAAGTTGGGATGACAAGAGTGTCTGTAGTGTAATAACATATATTTCCAGAATTGAGCCTTTAATTTCTTCCTGCACCTTATTCCTGTTGGTAACTATTATTCCTAGGTATTTGAATTCAGTCACTTCATCAAAATTTCCCTGATTTGTCATTAACTGTCCATTTCCATTATGTATTATATTTACATGTATTTTATTTTTGTTGTATTTATTTCCAGCTCCAATTTCTTAAAGATACTAAATAGAATGTGCATGTTGGACCTTAGTATATAATACATCATCAGTATATACCAACAGCTTGTTAATTCTTTCCCATACAATTTTATTTTTATAATAATTTTTATATCTTATTTTAATGTCAATACTAATAAAATTCATTGTTATTATTTTAATATATTATAAACTGCACCACTATTTGGCATGATTTAATTCAATCTGCATTACAATGCTCAAATTTGTAACATTTTCTAATAAATTAATGGTTGATGTTCTGATCTTCTTGGAAATTTTATAATGCTTGATTTGTTGTATTCAGTGTTACAATAAATATTATTTATATAATATCTTATATTAGATTAATAAAGTGTATTTAGTTAGTATATTATTTATATATACTTTTGATATGTAAAAAAATTGTTTTGTTGTTCTTAGTAACAAACAATCACTGATTCCTAATTATGTCAGAATTTTTAAAATGGTTTTAAATATTCTGATGGTACCATGGTCGATGAGTCGACCAAGTCTCTAACAAAAATGAGAACCAGTGGAAATTCTAGGGGTAAAGATGGCCATTACACAGGGCTGACAACTCAGCTATTTTTAACGTTATCAATTATTTTAATTATAAATTTCCTCCAAGTATTTTTCATCAGTCAGACCTTTTTGATTGAATATCATTAATATTTATAGGATTTATAGGCAGTTTATATTCCAGCATTATAAGATTTGACATTTTAACAATAAATTATTAAAAAATGACATCTTGTGTTGTCTGCAAAAGTGGGAACCTTAACCTCCTACTACCTTTAGGGCCTTCTTAGGAATGTGGTGGAATCTCTTTTAATTTGTTTACTCATGAAGGAACTATCAGTGTTCTTGTATTGAAATCTACATACAAATTTTATTGACTATTTAACTCATGCACCAAATGGGAGTCAATGACCAATCACATTTCAATGATTTTTTATTTACAACCAATCACAGTCGTGTTTCGCTTAGAATTTACCAACTAAAGTTTATCATAATAAAGAAAGCACCTCCTTTTTAACATTCTGAATAGGTCATAGCATTATTTTGCAGTGACTGACTCTCTAAGAAATACAGCTACTAGATTGTATATAAAGTGCATGAATGTCAACACATAGCGTATGCGGGAGTTAAAAAAAACATTTGTAGCAATTGATTATACAACCAAAAAAACAAACCACTGTTTGCACTTTCTTAAATGTATTTTTTTCCCAGGTAATAACATTATATAATATAATTGTCATATTTACATCATATGACATCAGAAATGAATTAATATACAGTTTGATGTGTTTCATTTTTTCTCCACTAGAGTGCATTATTTCAATATTCCATTCCTTTGACAATAAATAATATGATCTGGTTGCAGTGATAAGCAAATGAAGCATATCAATCGTTTCTCATTTGTTTTCAAACATCGCCGTTTACATTAAATATATAAATATTTTAAAATAACTATATTTAAATAATGATTTGTGAGTAAACAGCTTAATTTTATTCATTAAATAGTCCTAACAAATGCCACTTTTGATTTCCAAATTCTCTAGATAAATTGGAAATCGCTCGTGGCATTACTTATGAAAAGTGGTCAACTACTGAGAATCCTATCTGTTTAAAAATCAGGTGCAGTTCCAACTGCAGATTCCAGAGATCAAAATTAAAATATATACCTGTTGGCAGGTGCCGTCTTCCTCAACTGTGTTAAAATACTGTATTTAAAATGTTATCTGGAGGCCTTTCGGAAGGTAACTTCCATCATCAGCAGGATGAGTATTTGCTACTACTGTTGTTGTTTAGGACATTGTAGACTTCAAGTGTCATTTGTAGAGAAACTGACTTGTTTTAACAATCTCATATAAAGGGTTGTACGACTGGGGTGTGTTCTCATTGAGTAGTAAGGTGTTCCAAATGTTTTATGCACGTGGGTGGTAAATCAAGCTATGCCAAATATTTCATTAATGCTGGTCACCGAATGGACATAATAGAAAACACTCTAACAATAGTTTACAAAGAAAAAAGCAAAGATAAATATATTGAAAGACCTTGAAATTATAAAAGAAATAATCAACACCTTACTGCTCAATGATAACACACCCCATCGTAAAACCCATTATACGAGATCATTAAAAACAAGTCAGTTGCTACTAATGACACTTAAAGTCTACAATGTCCTAAAACAATGACATATAGTAGCAGACACTCATCCTGCTGATGATGGAAGTTAACTTCCGAAATGCATCCAAATAACATTTAACGGCATCTGCCAACAGGTATATATTTTAATTTTATGACTATTCACCTCAATGGAATTTGATATGAATTTTATTAGTATTGACCCTGAGATCAAGACTGGAATATTTTTTAGTATGGTAACTTGGCAGTAGCACTTGGACAACTGTACACACTGTCTGTTGTTATCTCTTGCACTCATTGCTACTTGCAGCAAAGGGTGTTCAAACATGACATTTAAATTTCACTGCTTTTTTTCAAGAAATTGGGGTTGGTTACTTACAGTTACAACAATTGCTAATTTTTTGTCTCTTGGCTCAAAACAATATGGGGATGCCATCATAAAATTTTCAAGGTTAGTTGAGAACATTGGTACTTCCCTTGTCAGTAATATGTAGATAGTTACTTTAGGCATATTATTGTATGTTTTTAAATAAATTTTATAAATTATTGTAAGTTTTTAGATAACTTTTATAAATTATATATCTATTCGTTTTAAGAAAAATGTAACATTTCTTAGTTCTGGCTGAGTGGAAATGGTCTGAAGACTTTAAAGGTCGGTTTCACCAACAGAGGTAACTGTATTATGCCAGTTTAGGCTATGCATTATACAGGAGAAACTGGCATAATACAGTTACCTATGTTGGTGAAACCGACCCTAAATAACTAGTAAATTATTCACTTTCTTCATAAGTTCAATTTTTCTTGGGGTTCAATGAATCAATTAACATATAGGATGTGCTGCCTCTGCATGATATCATTATTTTCCGGACTACAATTAGACTGAATTATATGTATGTTAATAATATAAAATATTTCATCAGAGTGTTTTATGATTACAGATGGTGTAGAGGACAGTTTTGTTGGTCAGAATCCCACAGTTGCAACACATCATCATCATAGTCTGATTTCTACAGGAGAACTAAAACTACCCACAACAAATTCAAAGGGATTTAGTCCCCAGTCATTTGTAACTACTAGTAAACATACTGGAAATGTACCAACTTTGCAGACATCACCTTATGAGCTACAAGTAGCACCAAGCAGCACAACTAGTTTCCTACCAAAGTCAGATAATTTACAAGTTAACTTACCACAACATGAACCTTCATTGTACACTCCAACAATTAGTGCTGGAATAACTGGAGCTGCATCACAATTACCATTCACCTCATCTCAGCCTGTAGGAGAAAAATATTCTTCTGAATTTCAACGTGAGCATCCAGTGTTCACGCCGCCTCCTATTGCAACAGTTTCATCAATAAGTAAGTTCTACTAAAAATCTATTTATGTCTGAATAGATATGATTAGATCCTTTTGCATGTATGTTATACAATTATGTTAAGTAAGCCTTTATGACAGTGGCAAGGCATGACTTTAGGGACAAAGGAAGCTCCATACTAGGAAAAAAAACTTTTACAAAAAATTACAAGATTATACGAAAAAGAGATGTTAGGCATAATTCAATTCTAGTTTTGCCGAACTGTCTCAACTGCTTAAGGCTTACTATTTGATGAAGTGAGATTTTGGGGGAATAATTTTGAACATAAAGAAAACAAAATATTTATCAATTGGTAAATCAGAACAAAATTTAATTTTGGTGATTGGAGAAACAATAAAATCTTGCAGTGAGATCACAAATTTTGGAATTAAAATAAATAAAAATGGAAGTTATGAAGAGGTAAGTAAGAAATAGAAATAATAAAGGAAAATTTGCAATTGCTTGCCTCAATAGAATATTGTGGGATAAAAATATAAGTAATAAAAATAAAATAATATATATCATACAATTGTTAAAAGCATCATTACTTATGGAGTAGAACTTCGGCCATTAACAACAAAAACAAATAAGTATCTTTTGGCAATGGAAATGGATTTTATGCAAAGGGCAGCAAGAATTTCAAGAAGAGAAAAAAATTAGAAACTCAGTTATAAGGGAGAAAATGAAAAAATTGAAAACACTATTTTAGATTATATTAAAACTCGACAATTAATATGGTATGGACATATCCAGCAAATCGAAGAGGACCGGCTACAAAAATGTGTTTTGGAATGGAAACCTGAGGGAAAACGAGGCAGAGGAAGACCTAAAACCTCCTGGAGTCAGGGAATATATTTATACATGAAGGAGAAACATCTACAACCAGGAGATTGGATGAACCGACAAAATTGGCTATTAGGAATTGGACAATGTCAAAGACATTAATCAACCAATGTTCTATCTATCTAATGAGAGTTTGTCTTTCTTTGGGGTTTATAAATTTTTTTTTTAAATCCTCAAAACCTGTCTTGTTGTAAACATTCTTTCCAGGCAAAAACAAGACATGCCCAGCAGAACAATTTTTTGTTATTATTGCAGCCACATAAGCAAGTGATAGTTTGATATGAATTTGGATTGAAATGTTGTGTGAAAACTTTACAGCCTTTAGATTGATTATTTAATTCAGTGAGAGGTTGTGTAGGTCTGTCATTTTCTGTGAATTTTATTTTGCCTTGAAATGAAAGTTAATTAAATGAGTAAAACTCAAAGTTTTTCAGTAGAACAGTCACATATTACAGCTTTATGATGCTTGATTGAACTTTTACAGTAGAATATTGAGATGAGATGACTGGAAGCACCTTGCCAGTTCGCTTTTACTCAATTCTCCAACTCCAAGTGCGACAGGCCTTGAAGTCCCTAGGCCTATCAGCCGGCTGCTGTGTTAATCACAGAGGTAGATCATCATAAGCCAGTGTAGGGGTGACATGTGGTCAGCATGTCGGGTCCCCTAGCCGTTATAGCTGGTCTTCTCAACCTGGAGTCGCTACTTATGTAGCTACCCAAATGCCTCACAATGCTGGGTGGGCACCGGTCCCCTACTGGCCGAAATTCCATGAGAAAATTTCTTCCCCCATGGGGACTCGAACCAGTGCAAGTCCCGTAGCTCTGCGCCAAGGCTTCTTGCCTTAATCACTCGGCTACAGCACGGGACTTCTACTCGATTCACTCATGACAAAATGCAGAATAAGTTACAATAAACACTATTGAAAGTTCACTATTTACATTCTCACTAATAGTCTAGTGACAAAGTCACCAAAAAATATAACATACAAACTATATAAGCCTACTATAAACAATTAAACTAAATTAAATTGAATAAAACTTTATGGTATTTCATTACTAACTGAGGGCAACAAACTCTTCTTTTCTTTCTATCACATATGGCTACATTGTCAGCACTAAGATGTATTGCTTCCAATCATAGAGAACGAAACTTCCATCATGCCATTGGAAATGGAAGATGTAATTTGGGAAAGTACAAATAGGTGACACTAGCATACAGATTTAACTTATAAATTGACTAACTGCGGCAGAAATGAAATTTATGAGACGTACTGCAGATTACTCAAGAACAGACCATAAAAGGGATTCTGAGATTCTCAAAGAGTTACAAACAGAATAAGTCATGGAATATGTACAAAAATACAGAAAAAACTGGAAATCTCACTTAAGAAGAATGAGCAGAACAAGAATACCACGTCAAATCTTAAATTACCAGCCACCAGGCAAGAGATCTTTGGGCAGACCCTTCAAACGTTGGATTGAGACCGTAACAGACCACTAGGTCTATCACATGAAAGGAAGAAGAAGAAGAAGAAGAAGAATTATTTTTAAAAAAGAATCAAACTTTTTACTAAGAATTAATATATTTAAAATAGTTCGTTCTTACAAAAATTATAGGAAGATTTACTTTATAAATGAATATGTTATTAATCACTCTTGAACAGCTTAATCCAATATTTTAAAACAACCTAGAGTATTTATTTTTCCAGCTTATGACAATATACGATTACACCATCCTTTCAATAATCACTTATGCAGCGGACATTGGTATATCTCCATATTGAAAAGAGCAATTCTCAAACTATGACAAATACAAAGATCTCTCCTAATAATCATGATAAAAGCATATATAATGGTCTAAAGCTTCATTTTGCAGCCTGTGGTTTGCAAACCCCCAGGGGATTGCCAAATATTTTGGGGGGTTCGCTAACTTTTCTGTAATGGAAAGTTTCGAAGTCAGGTCTATTATTGTTTCCTTCGTTTCTGCAGAATTATAATAATAATAATAATAATAATAATAATATATATTATTATTATTTTAAAATTAAATTAACTCTATAATGCCCGTTGTTGCATATGTGTAATATCAGGAATTTATCACATTATTTCCACAATAAATTAATATTTACTGTGAATGCCTGATTTACAGTTATGTAACAACGTTAGGAATGCATTTGATTTTGCTACAACTAGGCCTACACGTTGTGTAACTTTTAAGCCATAACTAGAGTAACTTTAGGTCTTAACCGTTACGGGTTAAGTTAATTTAAGGTTATTAAGTCTTTTGCTTGGAATTAAATTTTATGCATGGGTACTGTATTGTAATGGGAAAAAAGGGCGTAGTAAATGCCAGGACTATAATTCTCTCAGGATTGTGGATTTTCACCGTGGGAAAAAGTTGAGGAGCGAACTAAGGACACTGAGTACAATCAGGAGGCTTACCAAGACAAACACTGGTGTGCAGTTATATTTTATTAATTAGAATGAAGCACAATGGGCGTTCAACAGTTCACAGTTCATATACACGATTCAAAGTATGGATACGTGATGTTATTCCGGTATTTTTACCTCGGAATAATACAAGAGCTAATAGCGGTCGACACCAGACCAATTTTATTAATATTATGGCGAATCTATCGCATTTTAAAGCACTGATAAATAATGGTCTTCACTCGACCTTAAGTGTTGATATAACACTTAAATATTGTAATGCGATAAGCACACTGATGCTTTTAAAATTAACTTTTAAATGTGCCGTTAATTACCGTCCTAACACTTTTCTAAGTGGCTAATAGGTCGCTCGCCTGCAACCGGCGAAATATACGAGTCCGCACTGCCGCGGAACTCAATCAATTAACCCTCCGCGGGGTTCTTAAGTTCTTTTAGCTCCACTCGGGAGTCCTTCCCGGAGCAGACTAGTCTCGATATATTCAAATATATCCATACTCCTCATTAAAAACGCAATTTCCAAAACCAATATTTTCATTGGCTGAACATACAATTAACATATAAAAAACGCCTTACTCGCAGAATTATATTTACTTATGGACTCTAATTGGATATTATAGTTCCCACTCTACTTAAACTAGAATCTCGGGGAAATCATTGGTCCATGTATTTCCAGGGTGTGTTCTTCACACGGCTGGTGAGTAGTTCTAACGAAGCCGGAAATTGGTCATTAATTTAAATAGAAAACAGATGGACATAGTTTTTGGCTACTGTCTCCATCTCAGTAGGTGGTTTGGTGGTCTTCAATACCCAAGACTGACCGTCATTTATCTTAATGGAAGGATGACTTCCATAGCAGGACAAGGGACATTTCCTAGTCTCCAGCAGTGAGACCTTTTTACTACAGAACCAATTCGTCCCGGTTGTAAAACCATTTAAACTAACATGTGTTCATTTTCAAAACTTGAGATACAAAGACAGAAATGTCTTCATATTATTTACTCAAGCATAACAAATTTAGTAAAAGGTTCTCACGAAACAGTTTTTTGGACAGTGTAACTACATATTTAATAATAAAATTAATTAGTACAGTTATTTCTGCTACAGTATGTATATTTAAAAGTCAGTGGTTCACCCAACTCAGATTGTTATAGAAAGGGTTTGCGAGTCGAAAAAGGTTGGGAACCGCTGGTCTGAAGGAATGCACTATATGCAATAACTTCTCCGACGAAATTTTGATTTACACTTATATTTTCTGAGCATAGCTCATTCGAAAACAAATCCGCATAAAGAAACAGCGGGCTATTGTCTCATGTCTATTTCAACTTGTATAATGTATATCCTTTAACTCCCAGACAATCAACAATTCTACATATTTAAAAACAATTAAAATTTTCTTAGTTACTCTAATTTAACTATTAGTAGTGGATAAACTACGGTATTGCTCATGAATATATTTAAAAATCTCATGAAAATGATTACCCTCTGCTATGCCTCGGGCTTTAAAAGTTATCATGCAAAATATATGTTACTGTTCAGTTCAACTTCTTCTGATGTGATAATTAATAAAAAAAATTCGTATCTCACTTTATACACTGTGTTTTTCAAGCACAGAGAAATTGCAGTTTTCATGAGGAATCTCTCCCATCTTCAGCCATCATTATGACTGTCGAGTTTTGGTCTACATCTTCATCTTTAAAGTTTGATGAACTTTGGGATCAAATCTTGCTTGGGAATTTCAAAATTCATGGATCTAAATTTGTTCTTTTGAATATATATATTTCATAAACTGTCAATTCCAAGGGTTTTGCCAAATGTTTTAAAATGTTCTTCTGACTTTTTGGTTTTTGTCTTAAGAATGTAAGATCAAAATTTATGAAACGATAATCTTTCCTGTGGTACTCTATTGTAATCTCTGATGCTCTACTGTATTTCTGTAAACATGGTCTCCTAAGGTAAAAAGACAAGCTAAAAGTATTTAAAAGTAAGATCATCAGGTAGATATTAGGTTTAGATATTAGGTTTTCATAAGGAATAAGAATGGAGGAAGCTTCACAGTGAGTAACTGCATAATTTATATCTTTATGTTGGAATGAAAGATGTGCATGGATGCTTCTTGTAGGAAAACCAGAGGGAAAACACCCAGTTGGTAGACCAAGAATGAGGTGGGAGAATAACATTAACCATGATTTGAGGGAAGTAGATTATATAGGAGATGGTTGGTAAACATTAGCTCATTAGAGATGTATGAAGAACTTATATCCATAAAGCCTTGGGTTTGATAGTGCCAGTGAGTTATTTATGTTATAAAGCCAGAAGGTCAAGAGTTTGATTCCCGATTGGGCTAGAATATATAAACTGGTTTAAATTGTTTGGTAGTCTATGGTCAACTCATCTCTAACAAAAATAAGTACCATATGAATATTCTGGGGGTAAAGGCTGTTGTCATACAGGAGTGACAACATGGATGACAATTCATACTGATCGTCTGCAAAGATGGGAGTCTTAACCTCCTACTACCTCAAAGGCCTCCTAAAGACCTGTAGTTATATCACTTTATTTTTTGTTTGTTTTACTCAGTAATATGTAGATTTATTAGTAGGATTATAATATATGTAAATTCAGTTATTATATAACTCCATGGTGTGACAAGCCTAGAAGGCATTTAGTCTTTCTCCTGGCCACTGGCTTCACTTCCACTTGTCATTTACAGAGGTGGATGATCATCCAGCCAGTACAGGGGATATGTTGTCAACATGTCGAGACCCTGCCATTATAAACTGGTTTTTCAACCTGCAGATGATATTTATTATAGCTACCTAAATTCCTCATGATTCTAGGTGGGAACTGGTCCCATTCTGGTCAAAATTCCATGAGAAAATTTCTTCCCAATGCAAGTCCCATAGCTTTGCAACAAGGCATCAAGCTTTAAACCACTCACTTATATCAATTGTATAGTTTTTTAGGAAAATTTAAAACTTGTATATCTATTAGTTTTAAGATAATCTGTAGCAGTTACTAGTTCTGGCTGAGTGGAATAGAAGGCCTTAACTTACTGTTAAATTAAATAAATACAATTGTTAGGCATTAAGTCTCAAAAATTAAGTTGGCAGGTCATGTTGTCTGATGGACGACTGTAGAAATGCTTTTTTTTTTTTAATTTTATGAAGACACTCTTTGGGAGAAAAAAAACATTAGGAAGGCCTAACGTACATATCTTATTTTATGATTTATGTTTCTACTCCCAGCTGACACAAAGATCATCCATCCATAGTAATTCTGCCCAAAGGCAAGTCCTTCACTGCAATCATAGCATTTTCATGCTATGTATGCAGCTTTACTAGGGAATTGTAGGTGTGGTAGCTGTCATATTTACCACATGAAAGATGTTTTGATACAGGTAACTTAATATGAATTAAAACTGTTATGATTAGCATGCAAATCTCTGTTTCACATAGTACACTGCAGGCATGACACAATAACTGTGTCAACACAGGATGGTAGATCCCTGAAATCATATGACGATTGGTCATCAATAAGGCAAGCCCCTTTACGTTCATGATTGCCCACATGGTCTCAATCACTTTCTTGCATCTCGTGCACTGCAGGTGTAGTGGAAGGAAAGATAATATTCAAATAGATCTTATGGAACTGGATAGTGCAGATATGAACTCGATTCAGTTTGCTGAGAATAGGAATCAATGGACTGCATTAGTAAATACTGCATTTGACCAATGGATTCCCTAAACCGTAGAGTTACTTTGTACAGTTTTATTATATTTTGTGAGATTTATAATCCTTATTATTTCTCAGGTCGGCCGTGGTGGACTAGTGGTTATGCTCCTTGCCTCTGGTCCCGAGGGTCATAGGTTCAAACCCAGCCGGGGTCGATGGATTTTTTAGGACGGAAAAATCCAAGGAGCAGGTCCTCCGGGAGGGACTTAAAGCTGTGGGTCCCGAGTCTGAAGATTTTCAGGCTCGTAAAAAATCCTTAAGCCTGAATGAAAAGGCCTCGAAGCAAAATTTACCGAATTTTCCTGTCCTAGTACTACCTTGGTTTCCTAGATTTCAGTATGAGGCGGAATGCTGACCACAGATCACTCAAAATTACATCTATACGAAAACAAGTGTAACTAAATTAATATGGTTTAAATTCTTCCCTGTAGGGGGAGAGCGCCTAAAATCTCTGTAAAGGGAAAACATGGGCTTACAATACAATTATTTCTCAGACTACATTCAAGATTAGGGGATTGTTTAATGTACTGTTCTTGTACGTTAATAATATAACGCACTCATATCATTGCAATGTTTTAATCATTACAGGTGGTGTAGAGGACAGTTTTGGTTGGTCAGAATCCTTCAGCTACCATACATCATCCTCTTAGTCTGACTTCTACGGGAGAAAGAAGAGGAAATAAAAAGCCATACACAAACAAATTCAAAAAGGATTTCAGTCCCCAATTATTTGTCAAGTCACGTGAAGGGTCATCATACTGGAAATAGTATGTACGTGCCAGATCATCACCTTATGAGCTACAAGTAGCACCAAGCAGCACAACTGGTTTACTATCAAAGTCAGATAATTCACAGGCTAACTTACCACAACATGAACCTTCATGTACACTCCAACATTTAGTGCTGGAATAACTGGAGCTGCATCACAATTACCATTCACCTCATCTCAGCCTGTAGGAGAAAAATATTCTTCTGAACATGAACCTCCAGTGTTCACTCCACCTCCTGTTGCAACAGTTTCATCATTAAGTAAGTTCTACTAAATATCTATCTATGTCTAAACAAATATATTTATAATCTTTATATATACACTAGCTGGCCCGGCGAACGTCGTATCGCCTTTAAAAAGTCCCGGCCACGTGTTGCTGTGGTTAAGGTATACATTAAATTATGTTGTAGTAAACTAAGTGAGAAATCTAAATCAGAAAGTTTTTGTTTTACACAATTTTTTAGTTCTGATACGTTAACTACACCCAGTATAAATATGGGTGGTGGTTTATGTGGAAGTGGTTTTGTTGATTGAGATGAATTTATGTTGTCTGCATTCTCAGTATCATCCATAAGTGTATCATAAGGATTATATACATTTATTGATGGAATATTTTGAGGAGGCTTGCTGATTTGATTATACTTTCATTTTTTTCTACGAACTTGTTGGCAGTTTGGATTCTCATCATCATCTTCAAGAAGTCTCTGTATAGTAATATCATCTTGTGATATATTATAGTCATCTTGTTTTTCATTTAATTGAGGCATGGAGATGGTTTCTGTAATATTAGGCATATTATTATAACTAACAGACTTACTTACAGTTCTGTTATTCTGTTCCTTAGGACCTTCATATGTTTTTGAATTGACATTCTTCTTAAATGTAAGATTTATGTCACATAGGCCTATACCAATTTGCGGAAATTCTCTTGATATCTTATCATTCATGGTCTCTAGAACTGATTTGCTATATTGTTCAATGTCTCTTCTCGGCCCAGTTAAATTTAAATTAAGTTGCTGTCTTTCAGCCAGATTACTTAAGACTAATACTTACACAAGAAATTAATATTATTATCAATATATTGAAAATAAAATAAACACTGAACACACTTAAATTATGAAATAATCAATATTTGTAATTCAATTGAAATTCGTGGTTGCAACAAAAAGCACAGCCACCTGGTTAAATAATAAACCAATTACCTTACACCACCATCTGTTAGAGTCATAAGGAACTCACAGATAATTATAACTCTTTGTTAAATAATAAACAAATAATTTGCAATAAAAAATAATGCGGCTATAAATTTAGTTATAAACAACCGTAGGTCTCAAGTTGGATCAAACAGCACACAGTGTGCAAAATTTTATTAAAATCGGTTCAGTAGTTTAGGATTCCATCACGGACAAACAACGTGTCACGTAATTTTTATATATTAAGATATAATTCTTTTGTACATGTGTTTGTCACTGAACTTTTCCTAAACGACTGGACCGATTTTGATGAAATATTTTTGTGTGTCTAATTGGGTTTCCTGATGGTTTATAGATTCACAATTTGACCCTCTAAAACCGTTAGGTATAGGAGTTCACCTGAAGTGAAAATTGAAAAATCGCTCTAGCTGTCACATTTTTTGATGTTTCACAACGAAACTCAGTATATCCTATTAAAATAAACAGAGGTAGGTAGTATCCAAAAAAATAGTGAAATCCGATAATTAGAACTGGAGGTTTACCTGAAATCCGAAATTAAAAACTGCCTACACTACTGAACCAATTTTGATGCCATTTTTTGTGTGTGTTTGAGTGGGTCCCTGGATGGTTTAGATTCATAATTGGAGCTTCTAAAAACCATTAGGCATAGGAGTTCACCTGAAGTGATAATTTAAAAATTGCTCTAGTGATCACAGTTTTTGGTGTTTCACAACAAAACTCAGTATGTCCCATTAAAATAAACTGAGGTAGGTATTATTTCCAAAAATGAGTGAAATCTGACAATTAGAAGTGGAGGTTTACCTGAAATCTGAAATTAAAAAACTGACTAGCAACCACCATGTTTGGTTCGTCTCAGCATATACCATACAATTTAATTAAATAATTAAATAATCAATTGAGTTGGTGTTTACTTGATGAAAATCCATATTTATTAATTAAATATTTCATTTATTTAGGCATAGCAGCGCACGCTGGGTATTAGCTACTTTAAAATAAAGTTCTTTACACCTCACCTCATATCCTGTCTTCTAATTAGACAGTTTCATAACCTTAATGGTTATATTTTTAGTACATGACCAATGTTCTGTTGTCCATGAGAAGCAGTGCTCCCAAGATCCACAGGATTACACCCAAATGAAAACCACATTGATATAAATACAACAAGTGTAGAAGGACAAGCAGATGTTATAATATATGCAGATGGATCCAAAATAGAAAACAATGATGGAGCAGAATGTATGCAGAAGATAGGTTGAAGGAGATTCACATCAATATGAAAGGCTTGATAAGAACTGTTCTGTTCTCCAGGCAAAACTCTTATGCATTAGAATGGCTATGGACTGGATTAAAACACCAACAAAAGGGAGCATCATCCTATGCTATGTGTGCAGACCCAAAAGTTGCACTACCCGGCATTGGCAACAAATAAACTTCACATCCCCTAGCTGCTGAATGTAGGAATAAATTTATCATTCTTAAAAGTTCAACTCGTATTACACTGCATTGGGTTAAAGGCCATGCAGGACTCCATGGGAACAAAGGACCTTGCAAAGGTGTAATTTTCACCAGCTCAGAACAATCATAGACTAAGAAGCAATTCCTTTTTCTTGAATCAAATAACTTCTGACAGTCTATTACATCAACATTTGGAATTCACCTATAGCAACTCAACAAATTCCTCTGCACCAAACTAACATACGCTTTCCTTATCCCTCTGGCCCAGTAAATTATGATTACCCTATTCTGATATGGTTCGATCTTTCTATACAAGATGAACTAATCAATTTGCCCACTACACATTTGCCTTGAAAGGCTATCACAATTGGCTATTCATCTAATGACTGTGTGCGCCTTGTTTTTGAACAACTGATCAGTATTTTGAAATCAGTGCCTTTGCCAGTCATATTGAAATTTACCATATTGACACAGTCATACTACAAGACTTCTCTAAAACAATTTCATACATCCAAGGTTATCATATACATCAACCAGAGGCATTATCACAGATTCCAACATTTTTGGTATTTTATGCAATTGAAATAAAGTCTTTATCTATTTTTTATAAGGTGTCCCAAATTAGGGTAAAAAAATTACAGATACTAAAAGACTAATTTATTTTGAGATTATAAACCATTGGATGGAAATCAATGTGTGGCATCTACATTGCTGGTGATACCACTGGTAACATTTAAAAATGTAAATTAAGTACAGTGGACACCGATTAATTTGACAATCGACAATTTGAATAATTGGGTAATTTGAATATAAGTACAATCCCCTTGAAACTCCTATCTAAAAATAATGTTAAAAATTGATGTTTATTTTGACATTTTGAAGCCAACATTTGGATAATTTGAAGCCACAATTGAATTTGTGATATTATTTCATTAGAAGTAATCTGAATTCTATAAAAGTTGAAATATGGTTGAAAAATTCCAAGAATTCATCTAATGGCTGTATTCCTAGTTGCTTATTGTTAAAGTCCCTTTAGATGGCAAGCGAACTGGACCGCATTGTCCAGTGCCTTGTATTGTAGGGTACAGTACATAGACACCCACCCCTCATTCTTAGTCCAAAAACTGAGAATAATGCATGTACCCTCCCTTACTTTTACAGTACAGGTACATGTACACATACAGTAGAGTACAGTAAAAACTTCAGTCAGTACAAATTTGTTAAGTGACTTGATTCACAATGTTGAAATGCGGAGTGTACACCAGTTTAACATTAGCAAAAAAAGTTGAAAAGCTCAGGGAAGTAGTAAAGGAACAAAGAAGAAGTGTGATATTGCCAAGGAATATGGAATACTGCCGAACACTTTATCCACCTACATAAAGAATAAAGCAAAAATAATGGAGTGTTGAAACTTACGAAGTGGTGGAAGTAGGAAACGCATAAGAGGAGGAGAATTTCCAGAAGTTGATGAGTGTGTGTTCAAATGGTTATTGCCTGATCATAACATACTATTGAGTGGCCCATTAGTGCATGCCAAGGCCGAAGAATTTGCAGAAAAGTTGGGCGTTAAAAATTTTAAAGCAAGTTGAGGTTGGTTCAGTGGTTTTCAGGAAACAAATGGCACTTGGTTTAAAAAGTGTGCAGTGAGAGTGCTACACATTTTATGACAAAATAAGGAAATTAAGAGGGTGACTTACAGAGCATGTTAATGGCAGTATTTGCATGAAATAAATTTATTTCAGGGTACAGTTCTATGTAAAATAAAGTGTCTCTTGTTAATTCAAAGTTTTGATACTTCAAATTTTTAAAAATTCCCCCTTGAGTTTGAATTAAAATGTGTCCACTGTATATTTAATATTATGTAATTTGTATTTTATCAACAATCTAAATTCCCTAATCTCCCATAAAAATATTTGGTTGCTATCTAGCATAGAAATGTTCAATTGATACATACCACTTCATAGTTTCCAATTTACATACAAGTGCCTGCAGCATATTAGCAGCAAACTTGTGCAGGGTTAATGTCAGTGACCCTCAGTAGACTGTCAGGCTGTGAAACAAATTATTTGCTGGTTAGACACAATCAATTGTTTTTCTTTCTTTGGTCCCCTTCCCCAAATGTGGTTTTTAAATTTACCAGTGAGTGTGATTTTGTTATAAAGAGCCTTCTAAATTGTTCTTACATTTATTGAGGAATGTAGTATTTTGAAGACAGACCAACTCCTGAATTAATAGATTTGAAGGTTTAATCACATGGAGATTTCAAAATACATTTTAATGTATCATGGTATGCAAATTCACTGTGGCTGTGCACTGGTGCAAAATTAATCATACATTTTTTGCTGAGCATGTTTACTTTTTCAAATAATATTCCTTAATATTTTATTTAAGGAAGTTATATTTTGAGGTTATTTTAATTATATTATTTTTTGTCTGGACATCTTACCTCAATATTAATGTTGATTTGTTCTTGAACATGTTTCAAAACAATTCTGTTTTATCCTCAGCTTTTCCAGACTGGTTTTATTTATGTTGCATTATGTTGCACAACCTGGATGTCGATGTCAGCTCCATCCTGTGGTTGGCCAAAGAATCTCCAAACAAGGTCACGTTCCATCGGTATATCAAAATTCATAACTCTGTTTCTGTTCTTCTGAATATAAATTTTTTCCCAAATAGTCAGCTCTTTTGTATTTTCTAACTGTTTTAATAATTTAGTGTCTGAATTTATATTATGTTTTTCAGACCAAACATGAGCAGCAACTGCAGATTTTTCAATTTCCCCATTTTTAATATTATTATATTATGAACACACAAGAAATATTAAAAATGGGGAAATTGAAAAATCTGCAGTTGCTGCTCATGTTTGGTCATATTTGCCTTTTATGACATTTCTGGCTTTCTTCTCTGGGATTGGCAGAATTGTAAGCCATTTCGGTTGGGGCACCTGGAAGGCAGAATTACGTTACCCGATGATATATTGGGTGATAAATGATAATGAAATACCAGGAGAGTCCTTAACCTAAATTCTAGACCATGGGCAACCACAGGAATAATTTCCTACCTGTAAGACAAATGTCAGGAAGCTTAGGGTCCAACGTTCCCCGAAAATCATCTGGCCATTATCATCATCATCATCCTTCACCGGTGTGGAAAGCAACAGGAAGTTACCACACCTATAATTCCCTAGTAAAGCTGCAAAGCATAGCATGAAAAAACTATGATTGCACTGGAAGACCTGCCCTTAGGCATTACTATGGATGGATGTACTATAAAGGATTAAGTTCTCTGAAGATAAGATTGGCAAAATTCTAACATTGTTGATTCACCCATCCAATTTCTAGATTCTTCGTAGTTTTTCAAATATTCAGATGATTCATAGAAATGAAACTTAACATGTTTATGTAAAACTATTTATCTGTAAAGTATTTCACATAAATAAGAAAACAAGTTTTTCATCCTGTTCAAGCCACTAAGTAAGAATTTGATGTTCCAACAATTAAAAGTCCAGTACAATGTTGTAACAAAAGTACATTTTATGATAATCTGGAGATAACTTTATGAATATAAATAGTAATCATTCATCAAATAATTAATAATTAATCTTAACATTATAGTCTTCTTCTCTTATTCATAATTTGTAGGATTTTCAGCCTGTTTATTTTCCAAATCACTCCTCAGAGGAAGACATATTGGATGTGCATCCACTGTCTATCCATCTCTTGATTGGTCTTCCTCTTGTTCTTCTCCCGTCCACTGGTCTATCTCCTTTACCTCTTTTTTCAAGTTTTTTCTATATGACCTTTTCAATATTTTCGTCTATCTATAATAAATTTGATTATGTCTTGAATATGACATTTGTATCGTGTATCTTATCAAATAATGTTTTCCCCTGAATAGTTCACATGTGCTTATTATTTGTTTAGTTTTTGTTTTAGTTATAGTGTGACTTCCTTTAAATATCAATGAGTAATCAAATAAGCTTTATTATTTTGTTAATTTTGCAGCTGAGGCTTCAAATTCTTATAGACTGAAGAGTCAAAAGAGACCAGTGTATGCACAACCGCCAGGGCTATCAACTGTGTCAAGCACCCCAGCTGTTCCTAGCAGCATACCTTATGCAAGCCCTCCTAGTGCTGTGATGGAAGCAGCAGCTGCAGCAACTGTGCAGTATCAGCCTGCAGGATCACAGCCTCAAGTTGTTTCATATGTGAATCAGGTACAAATGTCAACTAAAATATTATTTCTTATAAAAAACTCCTGGCCTGACAGGCCTACAAGGCCCTTAGCCTACCATCCGGCTGCTGGCCTCACATCCACATGTGTCAATCACAGAGGTAGATGATAATCAGCCAGTGTAGGGGTGACATGTGGTCAACATGTCGGGTCCCCCAGCCGGTGTAAACTGGTTTTCTCAACCTGGAGTCGCTACTTATTGTAGCTACCCAAATGCATCACGATGCTGGGTGGGCACCGGTCCCATACTGGCCGAAATACCATGAGAAAATTTCTTCCCCCATGGAGACTAGAACCAGCGCAAGTCCCGTAGCTCTGCGCCAAGGCTTCCTGCCTTAACCACTCGGCTACGGCACGGGACATTATTTCTTATAAAAGAGTCAAATTTTAAAAGTGGTTATTCCCTGCTGAACAGATGTGATGTTATAAATATTATATAAGACTGTATGCACTGAAAATAAAGGACACTATTGTGTTGGAATAAATCCTCCTTCAGTATGATTGATGATCGGGGCAAGAGGTACTATACCAGGATTCTTAGCTAAATTTTGGAATTCCTTAGATTTGGACAGGGTGTATCTTTCTAAAATTGCCATCACTGCCATTAGAGGATCAATTTCAATTCTAAGAAACCATATTTACAAAATTTCTACTAGATAGTGTGTATGCTTCGATTGCAATTTGAAACTTTTTATTGTATTTCATCAATTTAAAAAATTAATTGTCTATATCACTTTGTCCTTGAGGCAATCCTCTAATGAGGAAAGTTGTATATAATACAAAAAATAACTATCAAGCTGTAACTGATGGTAGTAACTCATTACACACTTTCAAGTTCAGTTGAATGCTAATCTTGTAGTATAAACTGAATATATAACAACAAATGAGGGAAATTTTGTAGAACTGGAAGAATTCAAATACTTTTACACTTTTGAAACTAAAGAATGGAGTAGATCAATGGCAGCTAATGGTAACATTCTATGGGTGTACACTCACATAAACTTATAGATTGACACTCATATTAAAATAAAATTAAAAATTTGATTGAAGTACAGAGTGAACATAGAGCCTCGATCCATTTTTGTGGAAAACATATTTTAGATTGAAACCAATATAGTGAATGTAGACCTTAAGAAAATATAATCCATCAAAGTTTATTCCACATGACCACCCTGCACTTCCATACATAATCCCAGTGATGCACCACTTCATGAAACACTCCCCAGCATTGCAGGTATGATGTTGAGCACTGCCTGCATTATACACTCTTTTAAATGTTCAATGGAATTGATTTTGACTTTGTACACTTCTGACTTTATGTATCCTCATATAAAAAATAAAAGTAAAGAAATGTGACGTCAGGAGAACATGTAGCCGAAATACGATTTGAAGCCCTACCAATCCACCTATATGGAAATTTGGCTTCTAGATATTCACAAACAACCAATGCAAAATGAGGGGTTCTCCATACTATTGGAAAACATTAAAGTCTAGTTGGAATTATATATTTATATGAAAATAATAATTTAACTTTTTTTAATGATACTTTTGAGGTGATATTAGCCCTGGTGAAAGAAGGTTTATGAAATTTTCTTACAAATTCCACCTGTACCTCTCTGTAGGTAAATCCCCTCACATGCACACAAACCACAGCTATTCTTTCTTCAATGGGTACAATCTTTCAGATCTCAAAGTAAACAATAATCAGCCACTTTCTCCAAAATGGATTGAGACTTTAAGTTTATCCTGTAATAAAAAAAGTCACATGTGTATATATTGAATAGGCAATAAAATATAATTATCTTTGAAAAGAAAAATATATTCCTAGACTGGGATTTGAACAATGCTCTTCCATCTGAGCATTGACATAGAAAGTCAAAGGTCCTGGGTTCAAGCCCCAGTCTAGGCGTATATTTTTCTTTTCAAATATAATTTGTCCATCATTAAGATGTTTAAAAACGAATAATATTAACAATAAAATATAATTTTAGCTTCAGAATTGACATTTTTATGGTGGGAGCACTGGTCATTATTTCACTAGTAAAAAGAAAAATTTGTCTCTGTAGCATGAGAGAGAAAGAAGAGCAAGAGTGACAGAGAAAGATTATTGACCAAGGCATGTCCAGATGTAATGCCACACAAGATTTTGGCTATTTAAACTCTTTTTTTCCTTCTTTGTCCCACCAAAAATTTGGAGCCACAAGATCGACTGAAGAATGTGTCTGGGAGTTGATTATTTAAATGCATCAGAAACAGAAATACATATCTGGGAATGTGTTCATTTTAATGATATATAACGTGCAATGGATAACTGTTGACACTTTACTTAGTGATGTTTAATTTTTATTTCATCATCATCATCCAGGGATTAAGCCTGTTGGCTCGTTCCAGTTTCATGCAAGCGAGATAGATTGTTTAAAAATGGTTCAGACTATCTTCGTGGGTAGGTCTGTTTGTCCAAACATTTCTCCTTTCTGTGCGTTATATAATTTAGCAATAATTTTGGAAATCGTACTTCTGGCATTCTTTCAATATGTTCTTTCCAGTCATTCCTGTATTTAATTCTCCAGTCTGTAAGTTTGAAAATATCAAGTGCATTTCTTATATCTTCATTTTTTTTCTTATCCAGCAGAGGATATCCTGCTATATGTCTCAAAAATTTCATCTCAGCTGCCTCCACAATCTTAGTTCCTGTCTTTAGTGATCGTCCAAACATTTTGATCCATACATCAATACAGGAACAGTCATTACTTTAAAAGCTCTCATCCACCTTTGCCTTGTCCTTTCTTGGTGTTTTTCAAGGATTATTTTAATTAGAGCCACACATTCAGATTAAATTTATTTGAGTTTTGTCATTAATATCTCCAATTTTTATTTATTTATTGGTTATTTCATTACTATTTACGACGTTTAAGGAGGACGTAAGACACAGTTGGTATGACGGAGGGAGCTGCAGTAATGTTTATACGGGTGAAGTAGAAAAACGTGGACCCTGCTATCTATGAAGTGCAGAGGGGGAATGGGATACTGTGGGATGCTGACAGTGCAAGTCTAGTAGAAAGTTCGTACGCAGTGCACATGTGCATATGTAAATTATCTTTTCTGCCTTGTGAATTAATCACTTTTCTTGGAGAATTTTAGGTGTCTCCATACTTATACAATACAAACGTAGGTCTATAATACAAATTGTTGTATTGACACAAAATCACTGTTCAAGAGTGAACGATGTGATTACAAGTGCTATTAAAAGGCAACTGTTATTCTTTGCCCACTGTACACTGCCTTATATTACATCACGTGTAGCAACAAACAGTTCTTCATAATGTGTCCGCCTGCAGAGATATTTTGAATGACTAATATTTAGGTTGTGAAATATCTTATCAAAATGAAAAAGATGTGAACAAGAAAATCACCAAATTTGCACAAATTTTAGGATTAATACATAATACATTAAAAGCTAAATTAGTACAAAAATCCACAGGAATAAAAATATATAATACTTTGGCATTACCCTCCCTTTTATATGGAAGTGAGATTTGGACATTAAGAAAAAGAGAGAGTAACAGAATCAAAGGAACAGAAATGAAATTTCTCAGGATGACAGCAGGATACACTCTTTTAAATTTAAAAAAGAATTACATTTTAGAACAATTAGAAGTAGAATCAGTAGAAGAAAAACTCAACAGATATAAATTAAACAATGTAAAAGTTAAATATAAATTAAACTGGCTAGACCATGTAAAAAGAATGGATAATTCAAGAATCCCAAAAATGATGATGCTATACAAGCCAAATGACATTATCGATCCGGAAGACCGCTTAAAAGACTGCTGGATGAGGCCAAAATAGGTCTACAAAGGTCATATTCATGACGGATGATGATGATTGTTATTAGAATACCAGTGTCTTAGATAATAATGGGTGTGCACTAGCTCAGTGAAGAATAACTATTGCTATAGTTGTAAATAAAACCCACGTAATCTTGCAGCTTTTCATTCACTCTCAAACCATTTACAATCTTGTACTCCTCTATGTAGTATTTTCTGCCCATTGAAATATGCCTTTGCTGACATTAAAACATATCCAGAATAATGTGAAATGTAAGAATGAGAATAATTTTTTTTATTCAATGCCACCATTTTTTCATTTAGACATTTCTGGTATTCTCTCCTGGCATTGGCATATTGTAACCCACTTCTGAAGTTGGGGTGCCTGGAAGGCTGCCCCAATGATATGATAGGTAATGATGCACCAGGATAGGAATTAATCCTAAACTTAATCTAATGAGGTGAATATGATAAATGATGGCCAGATGATGTTTGGGGACCGTTTGGGCCTTAAAGTTTCTTGACATTTGTCTTACAGGTGAGGATAAACTCCGAAAAAACCTCACTCAACTTGTCCCGACCAAGAATCGAACCCAGACTTGCTGCTTGAAAAGGCAGCACACTACCTCCAAACTACAGCAGTGGACTGAATGAAATTAATTTGATTGTAATAATATGGATGCATGAATTTTCTGTAACCATGGAGAAGTCTGTTTATTTTGATATACTTAAATGAGATGACTGAACAAATTTGTCCCCGTATAATTAAACATAAAAATGGCTTGATTATATCAATCACGTAGTGAAGTTGAACAAAAAATGTGGATTTAACTTTTACAGGAATTAATCACCATGAGGTTTAATTTATGGTAAAATCAAATGTTTCTTACCTTTCCTCATACAAATCTTCTAAGTAGATCGCAATTTCGAGACTATAACGGTCTCATCTTCAGTACTTTTTTTGCGACTGATGTTATGTCGATCGGAAGAAACTCTTCTTCTTCCCTCTATTGGTGGACCGATGAACCTCTGGATCAGGTCATAATTTGTGGGAATTTCGATAAGTTTTCCTTTCACATTCAGAAAAACAAAGGAAAACTTATGAACTTCGAAATTCCTGAAAATTATGACCTGATCCAGAGGTTCATCGGTCCACCAACAGAGGGAAGAAGAAGAGTTTCTTCCGATCGACATAACATCAGTCGCCAAAAAAGTACTGAAGATGAGACCATTATGGTCTCGAAATAGCGATCTACTTAGAAGATTTGTATGAGGAGAGGTAAGAAACATTTTATTTTACCATAAGAAATGTGGAATATGGAGAAGTATCACAGATAATGTGGTAGACAAATTATTAATAAACTTAGGAGACAACTCGATAGTCTCCATGGTTGATGTTCTGGAAGATGAAGGAATTGTACCTTTGGCAGATTCAGAATGTTACTGACAGTCACATAAGTACTGCTTAAGTTTCATCTTACACATATTTTACTTTTTATTTTTCTTATGCATCTTGTTTTTATGACGTGCGAAGTGATTCACTTTGTTTCATCTAATCTGTTTTTCAATGAAAGGAATTTAGGAACAATAATAACAAAAATGAATGAAATGTAGAAAAAAATTAACCATAGTTTCAACCCTGGAAATGCACATTTATATATATTTCAGGGAATTCTTGTCATTAAATTATTTTCAGTCTGATCATTTTACCTCATTATTAATGTTGATTTTTTGTTGAACATGTTTCGATTATACCATAATCATCATCAGCATCTCGTCAACACCATTATCATCAGCGAAGGCTAAGCATTGTTTTGTTCTGGTAGATATATTTTCTCTCGAATCCAGCTATTTAAGTAGACTATCATGTCTATGACAATGCTAAACAGTGTAAGTGAAAGAGGATCTCCTTGTTTAACTCCAGAAACTACCCCAAACTTTTTACTTATTTGGTTATTAATCTTTACTCTTGCTTTAGTATTATTTAATGTCTGGGCAAGATGATGATGATTATGCCATAATCAAAACATATTCAAGAACAAATCTACATTAATATTGAGGTAAGATCAGACTGAAAATAAGTTAATTAAAATAACCTCAAAATATCACTTCCTAAATTAAAGTATTAATTCTCGTCATTCCAACTTTTTTTCAAATTTGTGAATAAAGTGCTTAGGAATTAAAGAATTAATTTCATTAAGGTAGAATATTTTTATCACTCACCTCATATTGTTCTTCTTATTTGATTATAAACTAGTTTCGGAACATAGTTTCTGTTCCATCCTCAGTATCGTCACGACCGTTGTTCTGTCGTCTTGAAGAGCTCTTCAAGACGACAGAACAACGGTCGTGACGATACTGAGGATGGAACAGAAACTATGTTCCGAAACTAGTTTATAATCAAATAAGAAGAACAATATGAGGTGAGTGATAAAAATATTCTACCTTAATGAATATACCTCATAGTGAGAATTCCTAAAATAAGTAATTAATTTCATGTTTTTATTACCTCACCTCATATCCTTTATTCTTCTAGACTGCAGTTTTGGAGCTATATCTCCACCTGCAGTCTAGAAACTGCAGTGTAGAAGAATAAAGGATATGAGGTGAGGTAATAAAAATATGAATTTAATTTTGTTTATTTTTTATTATTTCACTCACCTCATACTTCATAACTTCTCGCAAACCCAGGGTTTCGTTACATCATTTGTGACATTCTCAATGCTGTGTTACGTTCACAACTGACGTCCGACTGCCTTCTATCCTGCAGACTGACCTCCGCGCCATCTGATGGCTGACCGACTAACTTCCAAATCAGTCCTCTCTCCTTATAACCGGGTATTTCAAAATTCATAGTTGTATTTTCATTCTTGCATATGTAAATTTTTTCCCAAATTGTGAGTTCCTTCGGCTTTTCCAATTGTTTAAGTAATTTTGTTTTGGTTTCTATTCTATGTTTTTCTGACCTGGCATGTGCAGCTATTGCAGATTTTTCGGTTTCTCCATTTTTAACATTTCTGAGGTGTTCCTTTAATCTTGTATTTAGATTCCTTTTTGTTTTTCCTATGTATATCTTTTCACAATCTTTACAATTAATTTGATAAATTCCCGATTTTTTGCAATCTTCAATCTTTTCATTTTTGTTGGTTTTTATTAAATTACCTAAGCTATAATCATTTTTCGGTGCTAATTTAATGTTGACTTTGTTGAAGATTTTTTGAGACTTTTCAAATACTAAAGGATGGTATGTGAACTTCTTGAATTTTTTACCAATATTTTTATCTGTCTGAAGAGTACTTTCATTAATAATTTTTTGTCCTTTAAATTTATTTATTTTCTTGTGTATCATCTTCTCTTGAAAACCATTATCCTTCGCAATTTTTATGATATGTTCTTTCTCTTTATTGTAATTTTCTTTGCTCATGGGGACATTCACAAGTCTGTGTGTTGAACTATTAAATACTGCCTGTTTGTATGAAAAATGGTTAAATCCAGTAGCTTTTATATAATTGTCGATGTGAGTTTCTTTTCTGTAGATTCCAAATTCTATTCTCTTTTTCTCCTCATTCCTAATCAATTTAAGGTCTAAAAATGGTATTTCATGATTATTTTCTACTTCCATTGTAAATTTGATTGTTTTATTTTGAATATTTAACAGTTTAATGGCATCTTCTAATTGTTTCTGTTTTACTATTGCTATGATATCATCTACATATCTTCTCCAAAATTTAAACATCAAAGGGTGTGCTTTGGTTACATGACATTCAAAGTTCCCCATAAACATATTTGCTAAGAATGGTGATAATGGATTTCCCATTGCAAGTCCTGATTTTTGTCTAAAGTACTTTCCTCTAAAGGTGAAGAACATTTGATTTAAGCATAATTTTGTTAAAATTCATCGGAGAACATATTATATTTGAAAAAAAATATACGCCTAGACTGGGGTTTGAAACCCAGGACCTTTGACTTTCTATGTCAATGCTCTTCCATTAGATGGAAGAGCATTGACATAGAAAGTCAATGGAAGAGCAATGACATAGAAAGTCAAAGGTCCTGGGTTCAAACCCCAGTCTAGGCGTATATTTTTCTTTTCAAATATAATTTGTCCATCATTATGGTGTTTAAAAACGAATAATATTAACATTGGAGAACATATTGTTTAAACAACTCACCTCATAGGATTCATGCTTCCATGATATCGCGATTTCAAACATAGTCATGTTCATCTTCAGCCATAACTCCGACTGAAGATGAACATGACTATGTTTGAAATCGCGATATCATGGAAGCATGAATCCTATGAGGTGAGTTGTTTAAACAATATGTTCTCCGATGAATTTTAATGATTATACCTCATAATGTTTACTTCCCAACATTAATTTAATATAATTTTGTTAGTTTTATGTATTCTTTAACACTATCATCATCTAATTTGTTTTATTTCAACCATTTAGACAGATAAAAATATTGGCAAAAAATTCAAGAAGTTCACATACCATCCTTTAGTATTTGACAAGTTTCAAAAAATCTTCAACAAATTCAACATTAAATTAGCACTGAAAAATGATTACAGCTTAGATAATTTAATAAAAACCAACAAAAATGAAAAGATTGAAGACTGCAAAAAATCGGGAATTTATCAACTTAATTGTAAAGATTGTGAAAAGATATACATAGGAAAAACAAAAAGGAATCTAAATACAAGATTGAAAGAACAGCTCAGAAATGTTAAAAATGGAGAAACCGAAAAATCTGCAATAGCTGCACATGCCTGGTCAGAAAACATAGAATAGAAACCAAAACAAAATTACTTAAACAATTGGAAAAACCGAAGGAACTCACAATTTGGGAAAAAATTTACATATGCAAGAATGAAAATACAACTATGAATTTTGAAATACCCGGTTATGAGGAGAGAAGACTGATTTGGAAATTCGTCAGTCAGCCATCAGATGGCACGGAGGTCAGTCTGCAGGATAGAAGGCTGTTGGATGTCAGTTGTGAATGTGACACAGCATTGAGAATGTCACAAATGATGTGAAGAAACCCTGGGTTTGCGAGGAGTTATGAAGTATGAGGTGAGTGAAATAATAAAAAATAAACATTATTGTATCTAATTTTAAATTTCTATTGATAGTGATACTTCCATGTTTTGTTTCTCTAAAGTCTTTTACAATGGCATTCATATATATGTTAAAAAGTAGAGGGGAGAGGCCACAACCTTGTCTGACTCCTGAGTTTATTTCTTTCCACCGAGTTATTTTTTCTTTTATTTTTATTGCAATGAGAGTTGACTTATAAATGTTATAAATATTATATATGATCTGCTTGGGGATCTGATCTTTCATCAAAATTTCAAATAACAGACTTCTGTTCACTTTATCAAAGGCATTTTTAAAGTCAATAAATGCGAAGTGTGTTTCTATATTAAATTCACAATGTTGTTGTTGTTGTTTTCTAATGGCGAGATTTGACGCTTAAGTCATTTTCTCTCTGGCTTCCCAGTACAAGCGAACAAGGTCCTTAGAGTGTTGTGCAGTTGGATTTAAAGCTGGACAGACTAGAAGGTGGTGTTTGTCCATGATCAGGTCCGGGTCTTTGCATATGACACATCTGTCGGATTGGAAAACGTTTATTCTGTGGAGGTGATGAGCCAGGCAGTCGTGTCCTGACATCAGTCTGAATTTTGCTACTGCTTCTTTGCGGCCTTTATATTTTATTTCTGTGTATAGCTCATCAATTTTTTCCCATGATTTCCCTCTGGCTGTTGCAGTGTTTTCTTTCATGTTTTCCATTTGGAATGCTTTCTTAATTTCTTCGATCTTTCTGTGTAGGTTCGAATTGGGGTGGGTTGTTATCTGTATTTTGGTACCCTTTTTGGCAAGTCCATCAGTTATTTCATTGCCAACTATTCCGATGTGCGAGGGTATCCACTGGAAGGCTATTAATTTATTTTGGTTGTTGAGGTATTTCAGAAGTTTACGGCATTCCAAGATGGTTTCATTTTCTGGTGTTTGGTTGGAGGTTATTGCTTGTATAGCGGCCTTAGAGTCTGCCAGAATAACAGCTTTTGTAAACATTTTTGTTCGGAATGGGAGGTTGTGGAGTGCTACTTCTATGGCCTTTACTTCACCATCGAAGGCTGTATTGTTTGTGCCTACTGCAACATATTGACTAAACAGATGGGAGTAGATTCCTGCACCAGCATTTTCACTCTTGGTTTTGGAGCCATCAGTGAAGACTCTTAGCCACTCTGGTTCTGGGAACTTTGTACTAATAGTTTCTAAGGTCATTTGTTTGGCTATTGATGGGTTTGTATCATTTTTCTTTATTATTTCGTCTATTGAGAGGGTTGCATTGTACAGTTGGTAATCTAATGGGCTTGGTATTTGAGGTGTTGGTTCAGTTTTGGCATCTAATTTATGTTTTTGGAATAGATTACTAGTTTTGTGGAGAAAGGAAGGTTGTGTGATTAATATCTGGGGTGTTGTGCTTTGAGGTTGGATTGCTTTTGGTAGCGCTGCTAATTTTGTGTGCATGATGCAGGATTTCTTTTCTATCTCATTTTTAATTGAGGGGTTGCCTGTGAACATTCTCATAGTTGCAGTGTTAGTTGATTTTACTGCTCCAGTGACTAACCTTAGCATTCGGTTCTGGATTATTTCTAGTTTATTCATTGTGGACAAGGTTGTTCGCCTCCACGCGGTGTCCCCTGGGAGCATATTTTGATATTTTGCTGCAAAATGAACAACAATTATAGGCGCAAGAAGCACCAGTACAAAAGAAAAACTGCTCTTATTAGAGCAAAAGAAAGAAAGAAATTCACAATGTTTCTCAATCAAAATTTGCATTGTGAAATATCCATCAGAGCATGATCTACCCTTCCGGAAGCCATTTTTTTCTTCTCCAAGTATATCTTCATAATATTTATATAATTTATTCTTAATAATTGTGGAATAAATTTTGTAACCAGAGTTTAATAAGCTGATCCCTCTGTAATTATCACAATTGGTCTTATCTCCTTTTTTAAATATTGGAATTACTAATGATTTTGACCAATCTTGAGGTGGATTTTCTCCTTGTCATGTGATATTCAAGAAGTTTAAATATCTCTTAAGAAATAATCAACTTTTATAAGATTCATGATGTGTTCCGTTGAGGTTTATTCAAAATTAATATAAAATTATAGAATATTCACCTGAAAGGTCCGTCTCCTCAACTTAATTAGCTCACAACGACAGCCTGATAAACGAAAACAAACCAAATACATGCAACCCCCTCTACCAGATCTTCAGTGAAACACCAGTTTTGAATCCTGCCGATGATGGGACAAGTCCCGAAAGCGCTACAGTTAAATGATAATTAAGTTGAGGAGACGGACCTTTCAGGTGAATATTCTATAATTTTATATTAATCTTAAGAAATAGTTGACTGGAATGTTTAAATAGATCAGTGGGTATTTCATCTTCACCAGGTGCTTTGTTACTCTTTATATTTTTTAAAGCTATTTGAAGTTCTTCTAAGGAAATAAAGTCTCTTTGTAAATTATCTGGCTCTTGTATCTGTAAAGAGGGAAAGTTGTTTGTCTTCCTAGCAACAAGTTGGTGGGACATTCTATTGCTTTCAAGCCTGATATTTATAATTAACCCTTTGCCCCGCTCAATGATTTCTACTAGTTAGCTGTGGAGAGACATATTCATTTTGGGGTATTTAAATTTTAAATGTCTTCTCGACTATTTTAATTGAAGAGTGGCATATGTGGAATAATTCTTTGAAAATAATGTGAAACAAATTACATCAGAATCTGGTTGTTTTATAATTACGAATTTCTTCATGAAATAATTAAGCAAATATACAAAGATACTATATATATATATAATAATCTTAAATCAACATCTTATGGAGATGGTATTGTTTACAATATCCATAACATATATTTTTAAAATCAATATATTAAGAAACCATATTAATTAGGCAATTTCTAAATTTTAAATTCCAGTTGAAAGTATTATGCCAATGTTTAAAAAAATAACATATATTGAATAAATAAAACAATGTACACACAGAGAAAGTAGTATCATTGATTACATAAGCAATTCCAATGTTCGAATACGGATAAAGTATATTTGTTGAAATTTATTAAATTTACTTACTACTTTATTTGCCAATTTATTTTCTTATTACTCTCTCTCTATATAGGCCTATTTTTATATCTGAAGAAAAAATTCCCCCATATGCCGTGATAATTTTAATATAATATACCGACAAAATACGAGTTTTATACTTTAAAAATAATTTATTATAATTTTGGTCTCCCATTAAATTTTTCGCAGTAATTACCGAATTTGAATATTTTTTTAAACTCGCTAATAGCTAAATTATTAAATATTTAATTTAGTAAGAGTACTCACCATTTTCGTGTCTAGCTGTTCTTCTCAATTGCATAATATACAATATTTATTGTTATATTCATATAGTCACACATATATCACTATGGGCCCTACTTAAAAATCACTCTACCTAAATTAAAATTTAAAACTCTTTAAATTAACACTAAGTTTTAATTTGCACTCCTCTCTCACTGTGATATAAATTTATAAGACCTCTTACAATCAGCCCTAACATATTTACTGTATGATGTTCAGTGCGTGGCGCACTTTCAATATTATTTCGTAATATTCTTCCCATAACATCACTCAAATGGAGATACTGCGATGTTTTTCGAATCGCTTAAGAGTCATTGCTTGTCTTACAATAGGACATACACAAATATCATCAAAAAATAGTCTCTAATTAATGTAAATTTACTATAACTCAAAATAGATATAAGATGGTATCCGTGAATATATTCAATAGTCTTGAAGACGGTATAGAGTATTTTCTTGTTTCAAAATTTAAAAATAAATAAATCAGCATTGACTTTAAATCCTCTTTATACTGTCCATGAATATATCAGCATTGATTGGTTGAAAACACCACATTAATTACGTACTAATTGAAGTCATACATTGTACTATGTTTCTGACAATAAAAATATCTATCAAAAGTATTAAAATTCCAACTTAAGCTTTAATTTCATTTAGATATGTTTCCACCCATTTTAGTTTTATTTATTTGTTTCCTCTCAATTTTCGCGGCATATTATTTTCTTCTGAAATCAGGACATTGAAATTACTGTCTATAGGCCTGAATAGTGGGAAAAAATCTTTCGTTTGTTCCAGCCTCCAAACTATGTACAACATAAGTAAACGATAAAAAGTTTTTTTTTTTAATTCTGAGGACCAATTTTATTAAAAGAGTAATAATATTCTTTCCTTGGTTATCTCTAGGCTCGGCAGTTGACGCTTGGAAATCTTGTTCACAGTCACACGCTTGCTCTATATAACAGTCTTGCGCTAAGCTACCCCTCTACTTAGCGTTCCAACCATCACTTTAATAATAAATTTCTTCATCAATCGCGGCCACAATGTCTTCACTGCACAGTGGATTGAAACTAGAAATAGTTTTCCTAAGACCTGAATTTTTGCTTTCGTTAACAATGGTTACAGATGAACCGATAGAGGTTTTCAAAAAAGGGTTCGGTACACAAAGAAAATACCGTTAAGAAATTTACGAAAATGTACAAAGCAAGCCTTGTTGCCACTTTTAATGCATTCCACAGATACCAAACTATGGCAAAAATAATAAAATTTTCCAAGAAAATAAATACAAGTAGAAATACAGCCCTATTACAGTCTACTACGCTTTGGTACGTTATGCGGGGCAGCGACAAAGCACATTCAGTACGTTTTACTACGCTATACGGGGCAAAGGGTTAAACAGACTCTAGAGGGTAATCTATGTAAGAATGAATTCATACAACATGAAGATATTCCATACAAAATCCAAAATTCAATTTAACCATGAAATATTATTTGTGAATTTTGAAGGAACGTCATACTGATATTTAATTGTAATTACAGACACAGCAATCAACAATGTACCGGCCTGTATATCACCACTGGTTTTACAAGAAAGAAGTTGAAACGAAGGTTTTATGGCAACCATTTAGTATGGTTGATTCTCTAGCTTTAGAAGAAGCTTTCACATCAAGTAAGTAAAAATAATGATGGTTTTATTATTGATTTAACATTTCTCAATGAAAGATAAATTATATTTGAAGAGAAAAATTTTCGCCTAGGCCGGGACTCGAACCCGGGACCCTTGGCTTTCCGGGCCAAGTGCTCTACCAACTGAGCTACCGAGGCGTTGTAATTACAACGTATATAAGAGAAAAATTTGCGTCTAGATCGTAACTCGCCTCGGTAGCTCAGTTGGTAGAGCACTTGGCCCGGAAAGCCAAGGGTCCCTGGTTCGAGTCCCGGTCTAGGCGAAAATTTTTCTCTTCAAATATAAGTAAAAATAATGTTTAATGCTTTTAATAATTTTATTGCAATATAATTTTATTACAAAATTTTATGTCTCGTGTGTCCCACATTATGACCACGCATCTTGCCTTGGCACAAAACTATGAAGTGCACAATAGTTTGTTTCCCCATGGGAGAATAAATTTACTCATGAATTTTTGTCAGTGTATAGCCACCCAGCGTTGTGAGAAATTTCGTAGCTGCAATGAGTAGTGACTACAAGAGTATGGTCTCTTCTACAAGAGTATTGTCCCTGAATGGACAATATGCTCAACGGTTCCCTGATGACACAATTTAAATGTCGTCTGTAGCTCAGTCCAAAATTCAGGAGCCTTTTTCTTTTTATTCAATGCCACCTGTTTGTAATTTCGACTCTTCTGGTATTCTCACCTGACATTGGTGTATTGTAACCACATTTCTGTGGTTGGGGCGCCTGGAGGGATTACGCTACCCCAATGTTATGGTGGGTGATAATGATGGTAATGATGTGCCAGGAGAGGCCTTAATCCTAATGAGGTGAATATGATATTGATGATGATGATAACCAGATGATGTTCAGGGACCATTTGGACTTTAAAGTATCCTGACATTTGTTGGTAACTTGTTCTGTCCGGGGATCGAACCTGGGCCCACTGCGTGCCAAGGCAGCATGCTACCTCAAGATCACAGTGGTGGACAAATTCAGGAACCTGAATGTAATCCTAGTCCCACGCCATAGCCGAGTGGTTAAGGCAAGAAGCCTTGGCGCAGAGCTACGGGACTTGTGCTGGTTCGAGTCCCCATGTGGGAAGAAATTTTTCTCATGGAATTTCAGCCAGTATGGGACCGGTGCCCACCCAGTATCATGAGGCATTTGGGTAGCTACAATAAGTAGCGACTCCAGGTCGAGAAGACCAGCTATGACGGCTGGGGGACGCAATATGCTGACCACATGTCACCCCTACACTGGCTTATGATTGTCTACCTCTGTGATTAACACATGTGGACGTGAGGCCAGCAGCCGGCTGGTAGGCCTAGGACCTTCAAAGTCTGTCGTGCTTGGAGTTTTTTTTCTTTTTGGAACATAATCCTAGATATGAATATTTACGAGAGCTATCATGTGATTGTAAATAAAATAAAACACTTTCAGAACTTCACAAACCTTAATTAAAATAATTCAATCTGAGAATATTTTTTAATAAATTAATTTTACTATGAAGAGAATTCACAAATTTCTTCTTATATTACATCTTCAGATTTATTTATTAAACCTTCTCTTCCGAAGTGGAGCGGCGCCATACAAGAACACTTATATGCTTAATATTCTAAATCCTTTCTTGATGTAAGTCTTAAAAATACTCCCTAAGTGGAGTGATACACACATTCCATTACCTTTGTAATGAACATAGCCAATAAATAATATTAATTCTCCCATTGTGGAATATTCTCGCTAGGCAATTACAAGCATTTCCATCTTGCCAGATTCAAAATGCCTTTATATTTCCATTTTTTGTCAATTGAACAAATTTGAAGAAAATAATACGTCTATATTGCATTAACCAATCAGAAAATTACAAGAATGGCCTAATGCAATGTTGTCATATAAATCTCAAATATTTTGTCATTAACAAATGAAACACAGTAGTTTCATAGAAGAACAAATCATAGAGAAAACAACAGTTACAAAACTACCCTGCCAGATTGCAAAGGAATTTAGCAGCAGTCAAAATAACCATCACAACTGTTCACAGATGGAGTGAATGTCCTGTGCTTCCACCAAGTATAATAGATTCATAAAATGAACTAGATTTGCAAAATCATGCATTAGTGTATTATAGTAATGTTACAAAGATTTAAAAGGTTTTTGTAACATGAGTTGAGATGTATTTTATGTCTTTTGGGCTAAATGGACGTGGTCTGGTTTTATTAAAACTCAACGTTTTGTCTACTACTGCGGTAGACATCCTCAGGAGATTCTGGGTGTTCTTTGACTTCTTAACTCTTCAAATGTCGGCTGCAGACTGGTTGTGTGTTGGAAATCGTGTCCTATTTATAGTTGAGTATTGTGTGGTGATGTTTTCTACACGATCCGAAAACATCACCACACAATACTCAACTATAAATAGGACACGATTTCCAACACACAACCAGTCTGCAGCCGACATTTGAAGAGTTAAGAAGTCAAAGAACACCCAGAATCTCCTGAGGATGTCTACCGCAGTAGTAGACGAAACGTCGAGTTTTAATAAAACCAGACCACGGCCATTTAGCCCAAAAGACATAAAATACATGAATCAAAATACCTGCCGTGAAAGTCTACAATTTTACATGAGTTGAGATGTTTTATTTTAGGAAGTAATATTTTGAGTTTCTTTTAATGAGTTGAGATGCTTATGCTAAGGTCAGAATTTTGTAATAGATTTTTAAAACATTTTCAATCCTTGGAACATACATAATTTTATCTCATACTATGTCAAAGTTAATTAATTTTAATAAATATTAATTACCTATTCGGTAATTACTGATATAAAACAACACTTGCTAAATATGCTCACAATTGAAGATTTAAATTAAAATGTTTGTTTGTTTTCTAATGGCAAGATATGACGCAGAAGTCATTTTCTCTCTGGCTTCCCAGTACAAGTAAACAAGGTCCTTATAGTGTTGTGCAGTTGGATTTAAAGCTGGACAGGTGTTTTTCCATGATTAGGTCCGGGTCTTTGCATATGACACATCTGTCTGATTGGAAAACGTGTATCCTGTGGAGATGGTAAGCCAGGCAGTCATATCCCGACATCAGTCTGAATTTCACTACTGCTTCCTTGTGGCCTTTATGTTTTACTTCTGTGTATAGTTCATAAATTTTTTCCCATGATTTTCCTCTGGTTGTTGCAATGTTTTCATTCATGTTTTCATTTGCCAGCTTTCTTGATTTCTTCGATGTTTCTGTGGAGGTTTGATTTGGGGTGGGTCTTATCTGTATTTTGGTACCCTTTTTGGCAAGTCCATCAGTTATTTCATTGCCAACTATTCCGGTGTGTGAGGGTATCCACTGGAAGGCTATTAATTTGTTCTGGTTGTTCAGGTATTTTAGAAGTTTATGGCATTCTAGAATGGTTTCATCTTCTGGTGTTTGGTTGGAGGTTATTGCTTGTATTAAAATGTTTTATACCTCACCTCATATCCAGTCTTGTAATTATACCGGTTTCAAAGCTTAGGCAGCTTCATCTTCAGTAATTTCTTGTTCACTGATGTTATGTCTATCAGGTATGCTGCTTCTTCCTGCCTGTGGAAAAAGCAGTTCTCCTGATCGACATAACATCAGTCAACAATAAATTACTGAAGATGAAGCTGTTTAAGCTTTGAAACCGGTATAATTAGATGACTAGATATGAGGAGAGGTATAAAACATTTTAATTTGAATCTTAAATTAAACCTCATAGTGATTTTTTCTTATAAAAGTTCAATGCTCACAATTAACTTGCTCGTATGAAATATTGAGCTATTAGGAGTATGAATAAAGCAATATATCTAAAATATATAATAACAAAACTTAATCTAACTACTGTACTGTTGGGCTCAAGTTAAGGAATTATACTGTCAAACCAGCTCTTGAACACATCTCTGTTTATCTCATCATGTCAATCCACAGTTTTCAACTCAAACACCAGATTATCAACCTGCAACAAATCCTGTACAACTTCCTATGTGTTATACAATAAATTGCTTGCTCTTCCCGTTTGAATTCTTTATTCCTATGAATAATCCAGAAATAAATCCTCATTTCTTTGTTTTCACTTTACTGTCACTTCATGATTACAACTGTCAATCCATGATTAACAGGTTATGTGGCCTTCTTTCATCCACGTCTCTTCCAGATAATATATTTTCTGTTCCTGCTGTCTGATTTTTTTAAATTTGCCATAGGTAACATCTGTACCACAAAATTATATCGTCACTATTCATTATCACATATTTGCATTTTCAACTCGTAAATTAAAAACTTTTTTCTCTTAACAGTGTGTGCAGTGAGGTCTGTTTTTAATTTGCTCCATATCATAGTATGAAGTCTGAATGGATTCCTAATTAATCCTGAAAAAGGGTGGTATAATAAACTGGTTCAGTCTAAGAACATAACTTGGGAGGGATTGATTAAAGCAAAATTACTTGAGCAAGTGAAATGGTAGGGGGGGGGGGAATTGACAAATTTGTTACTGATAACTTAGGGAACACAGATTACCTCCTTACTATTGTGACCTGAATTCTGTAGAGATGATTTGGAACAAGGAGAATGGTTACATTGGCAATCACAACACTACCTTCAAATTAAATAACACTTGGAATATATTATTTTCATTTGGTTGGATACTCCCAAAAATGACACATGGTGAAGCATAAACAAGAAATGTGGGATTTGGAGAGTGAGCACTTGGCCCGGAAAGCCAAGGGTCCCGAGTTCGAGTCCCGGTCTAGGCGAAAATTTTTCTCTTCAAATATCATGACTAGAGTCCGGTTGTTAGGTACTTATAAAATTAAAAATAGGCAGGCAAAAAGGAACTAAAAATCATTAATATAGGCACTAAAAAATTTTAAATAGGCTCTTACATAAAATGAAAATGGTACTAATCAATTCCCAAACCCTCCAATTAGAATTGGCATTACCATAAAGAAAATTATGATAAAGGCGTGGGCAGTTACGATAACATTATAAATTTGATCATCCTGCAGCCTTATGTAAAGAATATAAAATATGCTATCAATAGCATACGAAGATATCAGAGATGATTTTGGAATGTTTTGCCTTTTTTACAAAGAGCATACTTATGTTTTGCAGTGTGTAAGTGCTTCAAAACGTGGCACTTCTTTGCGCAATTCACTGAAATTTTATGCACTTTGCAAAACAATATTGAACCATCAGTTGAGAATATTTCCACACCAAATTCTTTCACAAAATTGGTAAGTTTGTCTTTTACTGTTGTCCATTCTTTAGGCATTGGAAAACAACTGTTCTAAAGGTAAAAAAAAAAAAAGCCACATACACATGTTGCACTATTGTCTTTGAAGCACCTGTCTGTGAACGAGGGCTACAGACTGAATTCAGTGTTACCAATATCAAAAATAATATTGCCAGTCACCTAAACATTTCAGCACCAAATGTGAGAGAAAGAAAGAAAGTAATCTACCCTCTTTGTCACTCAGCAATGTTTCTATTGAAAAGAAGCAAAGCTGTACTATAGAACTTTCCCCAAGCTTAGAGCCGGAGCATAATATAATGGGACATAGCTTAGGGCTGTTTCGCATAACGGGAATGCACGAGGTGAAAAAATACAATTGCCTGTACTTGTTATTTGGCCTAACAGGAGTGCAATGAAGGGGAAGTTTGTCCATTTCAATTCATTTCATTGAAATACTAAATTAATTTTAAGAAAATATGACAAATAGGCATTTATAGGCATTGTAAGCTGAAATATGCATTTATAGGCAAAATGAACTGCATGGAAAACAGTTCTAAGGTCGTCGGTATGAACTTATAAATAGTCACTTTTACAATATCTATAATAAATAACTGTGGGCATTTTCCTTAACATCCGGTCTCTAATCATGACAATGTGGTGGACAAGTTAGTAATAAATTTAGAAGCAGACTTGACAGACTCAGTAAATGATGATCATGATAATGTAAGAAGCGAAGATGTTGTGATGCATCATAATAACTGTGTTTGAATTTCATGGGCAAAGGCAAGAATAGTGATCTTGCATTAGTAGAAATAGATTCGTGAGTTGCTGACTCGCAAGTCAAAAGACCTGCGCAGATCACCAATGTGTCTAGACTTCCATTTTGGAGGCTTCTCCAAACCTCAATCCTTGCAGTCATGAAGTTTCGATGTCAGAAATTTCCTTACTGGTAAGGTCTCAATCAGGAGCCTAGAAATTTCCTTCCCTTCCCTAGACAATCTGTTGTGAGGGTAGGAAGTGAGTCATTTGTGTTGTGACAGTGATACAGTGAGCTGAGAACGAGAAGATACTGTGGCATGTGGATTCGTTAGAGACGACTGTAATTATATTGAGTTAATATTGGGAAGTAAACATTATGAGGTATAATCATCGAAATTCATTGGAGAACATTTTTTGACAACTCACCTCATAAATTTCGTGTTTTTCATGAAGCTGCAGTGTCAAATGTAATCACATCCATCTTCAGCCACAACTCTGACTCGGAGAATATTTTTTGACAGCTCACCTCATAAATTTCTTGTTTTTCATGAAACCGCGGCTGCAAACGTAATCATGTTCATCTTCAGCCACAACTCCAACTCGGAGAACATTTTTTGACAACTCACTTAATAAATTTTGTGTTTTTCACTGTTTTTTGAAAAACCACGAAGTTTATGAGGTGAGTTGTCAAAAAAATGTTTTCCAATGAATTTTGCTGAAGATAATTGTTGTGATAGATAAACTTTAAAACAAGATTAGTTATTACAGCAATTTGTTAGTGAAATGTCAGGAGGAGTTTATAGAATTAAATAATAAAGTTATTGTGTAGATCCACGGCAAGTAGTGACAGTATCCAACCTTTGGCAGATTCAAAATCATACCGACAGTCACATAAATGCTGTTTAAGTTTCATCTCATACATAGCCTATTTGTTTCCTGTGCTTTTCCCTATTTATGGCATGTGCAGAGTAATATACTGTGGTAATATTTACTTCTTTCTTTAGTACTTTAGTTTGTAAACTGTTCTGTAGTTTGTAAATTGAATAATTTTATATTTTTAGAAGAAATTCTGCCAGAAACAATTGTTGCAACAGATGGTGGCAGATATGACGTGAATATACTTAGACGTCAGCATTTGGCTGTATATTGGAAAGAGAATGCCACTGAAGTTCGGCGTTGTGGTTGGTTTTATAAGAGTTCATCTGACACACGGTATGTCCCATATGAAGAAAATGTGTCAACTCGCCTTGAAGAGGAATTCAAGATAGCCACAACAACAAATGTTTGGCATCGTAGGATTGAATTTCCCAATGGAGAGACAATTGTTTTCCATGGCCCAACAATGATGGTTCATTATTTACAAGCAACTTCACCAGATTCTTGGGGAAACACTCCTGTAAGTATACAGATCTCCTAATAAAGTGTTATTTGCCTCATGACAGTAATGTTGTTAATATCTCTCAACTTCTGAAAGTCCATAGTAATGTTTTAAATATATGTCCAAAATTGATTTTTATTAAATATTTCTTTTAATAGTATATTACAATGCGAGTTTGGAAAGTGGTTTTTATAGAATTGAGAGGTTTTTAATTTCCAAGATTCTGTAAAACACTTCACAAATGTGCATTGTACATTATTTTTTGCGTGATAGTGTTTTCAAAATAATAAATAATAGTAAAATAATAACATCTTTGTTGGAAATATTTGCGTTCATTATAAACAATTGACTAACGTTAACAGTGTGGGCAATGTTGTTGTTGTTTTCAAATGGCTGGATCTTGGTTTACACCATAAGTCCTCTTGCTTCCCAATAAAGCCCTGCAATGTCTTTCCTGTCCTTTTTCTCGGGGTCAAGTCGCCTGCAATTTAGCAAATGTTCCTTGCTTAAGAGAACATTTTCTCCACACAAGGAGCATCCCATAGTGTGGGCAATGTTTATTAGTTGAAACAACAGGAGGCCGTGATACCAATTAGTGATAAAATAACAGGAAGCCATGAGACCAGTTAGTGATACAATGGTGGCAAGTACGTATTTGTTGTTTTATATTGTTTCAAATAAAGTTCAGTTCATTTAAAATGCAGTGTTTTGTTTCGTATAATGTATATTAACACTACCTTTTGGATATTTTTGTATGTACATTGTTTATAGTATACATAGAGGGCAGTGGTTTTCCTTCCCACACATATTTGTAATATTACAGTATAGTTATTTTATTAAAGTATAGTTATTTAGGTTGACAACCCTGAAGTGTAGGAAGTTAATCTTTCAATCATCATTGCTGTAAGTACGACAAAACACACTATCACACAAAAATGTATTTTAAATCCAAACTACTTTATTTACAGCTAAACTAATAAAATATGTATATTATTTTTGTGTTCACTTTTTGCATTATTGAAAATAATTATATAATTTTTGAAGAGAAAAAAATTTTGCTGTACTGGGATTTGAACCCAAGATATCTATTTGATATATCTATTTAATCAAAATTAAAGTGGTGAAGTAACACTATGAGGTATTATCAATTTATAAATGAGTTAGAGAAAATGTTTTATATCTCACCTTATAAAGTTCCACATTTTCACAACACAGGTTTCGAAAGTCATTTTACCTTCATCTTCAGTCAAACTCCAACTGTTGAAATTTTGCTGTTAACACCATCTTCCAAACTGCCATCTGGTGTCAATTTTATAAACTTGGAGATTAAAATTTGCTTGCTGGGAATTTCAAGATTTCGGATGCCAAGATATCTAGTTCTGTGCACAATACGGGGTGAATCATAAATATGGCTATGTGTTTGATCACGTTGTGTGATGAAAATATTACCATTACAGGAAATATGAAATTACTGTTGGAAAGGCAATTATTCAAATTACAGTAATGGAATAAAACAAAACAATGTAGAACTTATGTCATTAGTCAAAATGGCGTTGAATATGCAACACCAAATTACACTTGCTGCATGGGCAATAATGTATGCTAATGATCGTGAGGCTCCAAGACGGGCAAGACGAGTTTAACATAGCATTGCAGCCATTGACTGTGGGGAAGTGGAGAAAAGACTGCTGGAAACGGGAAGGATGCAGAAAATCAAACCTCCTGGAAGGCCTTGCATTAGCACCGATGCAGAAACAACGAAGAGAATTGTGGAGGCATTCGACACTAGCCCACAAAAATCAACCTGCCAAGCTGCACGTGAACTTCATATTAGTCAATCGAGTGTGTGTCATGTTTTGAAGCGTGAGAAGTACCACCCCTTCAAACCGATTCGTGTCCACGAATTTAATGAAGATGACCCTGACAGGTGGATGGAATTTTGTGAATTTGTTGTAAGGGAATCAGCAAACGACGTACATTGGTACACAAAATTGAACTTTTCTGATGAAGCTGTTTTCCATGTGAACAGACGTGTTAATCGACACAATTGTCACTATTATGGTAAAGAGAACCCTAAGGTTATTGAAGAGACACGTTTAAGATGCGGCAAAGTCACTGTTTGGGCTATGATCAGTTGGTAAGGACTGTTTAGGAATGCGAATTTTGGACCTGAGACTGTTAAGGTGTGATTGGCTATACGTATTAGTAATATCCTTAGATATAAATTGTCCTGCCGTAAATGCAAAGTGCTGAAACATGGGACAATGGGTATTTTTCAGCAGGATGGAGACACCTCCTCAATATGCAATTGCGCGTGAGGGAAATTTTGGCATGATCATTTGCAAATCAGGTGGGTGGGAAGAAGAGGCCCCATTGAATGGCCAGCCTATTCCCCTGACCTCACCGATCGTGTGACTGTTGGTTTGTGGGGTGTGTATTGAAGCGAGGGAGAAGTTATATGCCCCGCGAAACCCTCAAGGAAGTCGACTAGCCTATAGCTGAAAAGTAGTCATTGAGGAAGAAATTAGTGCTATTTCCTCTACAAACATGTAGTAATAATGCAATGAATGACTTCCCAAAGCATTGCCAATTATGATTGGATGTAAACGGAGAACAGTTTGAAGCAATAAAGTGACTTGCTTAGTGTTGTTGTAAGTGATTGATTGTTTTGTTTTGTTATACTGTTGTAATTTGAAGGATTCCCTTTCCAACAATATCATCATATTTCCTGTAGTAATAATATTTTTGTCACAAAATATGATCAGACGTATAGCCATATTACTGAATCACACTGTAATTGTGCCATCCAGGCATCTCACTTCAGACACAAATTTTTACATTCTCTTTATATTCATGTTGTACCCATAACAGCGAAACCATTGTTCACAAGCAATTTGCAAATGGACAGCTTCGTATTCAAGAAGCCTATGATGGGAATTATTAATATCTATTATGGTAGGTGTAAAAGCTGTATGAAAATTTATAGCTAGCTCATGTTAATCGATAAATAATTTTTTGATCAAGCTGTGTGTATAAATTTACATATAACGTCATAATAATTATATATGTTATTTATGAATCCAAGACATAAAATTTTAAATTCAAGATGGACCTTCTCAACCTCCGTTTTTCTCTATTTATAGTATTATATTTCCATTTGCTCAACTTTAATAGTTATCGAACTTCCTTTTTCATTTTCCTTGCTTTAATTTCTAGGCACTTCTGCTTATTATGAGGCTTGATTGTAGATTTCTCAGTGAGAAGTTTTTACTGAACATACATGAGCCACTTATAAAGCTCTAAGGGAATTTGAGACACCCTTAAGTTTTGATTTGTCAGGCCACATGGCTGCCAGCAGTATAGCTCTCAACTTCTTATAGGGTACACAATCCTTCCATTATCGAAAGATATGTTTGGAGATATAAATAATTTTTGTAATAAATTCAGTTAATAAAAAGAATATTTAATTAACATTGTATAGTCAGTCCTCCATATAATGAAATTGGTATTGTGCCATGGTGGTCTCGATTTTCCTTCTAGGATATTCAGCCATAAATGAGCACAGTGAATTTATTAAAAATTTCACTTAAACACTTTATTAATTATCAACAAACTACTGTTCACAGATACAAATCACTAAACACTTTTCCTCTCACTGATAAATCTATTTTCCACAACTTATCGTCACACTGTTCACCATAAGACTTGCTGCCCCAAAACTGACTGCGGTCTCCTTGCCTCCGCTCTTATATAAGCGGGAGGAAAGCTCTACTAACAGCTTTGAGTAACTTCGAAGCACGAAACCTCTGGCTTCCGATCTTTCTCCAAGAGGAAGGGAGATACTGGTAGAACTGTCTGGTAACACACTCCAGACACTTCACTAGCTGTGCAGGTCATCTAACTTGCCAGGGGTGACTCACTCGTGCAATTCAAACGTCGCTATGTGCGATACGTAACAGTATAATGACAAGCCCATCAAAAGCAATATTTTTCTATGGCCATGGCAAATTTCAGATCTTAGTAACATTAAGTACAGCTCACTATAACAATTGAAAATTTCAGAAGCACCCTGTCTTATTATTAATATATATTAATAATATTGTGAAAACAGCTGAACATGGAAAAGATTTTTTTCGATACTGCAGTTCTGTGTTAAAAAAACATTGATGTATGAGGTAAGAAGAATTTATGATTTGTTTGATTCTTATTACCGTGTTTTATATAATATATAGTGAAGTTTAATGATTTTTTAATGCAGTAGTTTCACCAGAAAATAATAGGTAACAGGTTCGTGATCAAGGCTTTACAGAGGGATGAAACTATTTTAATATTAATAAAAAATAACACCTCACCTCTTATTTTGTATTCTTTATGTTAATGATATAACTATAGTGAATCACAAACAATTTTTAGATGATGCTTTAAAACTGTTAATAATTCAAATCCAAACTATAAACTTTACAATGGAAACCAAAAACAATAGACAAATACCATTTTTAGATTTAAATTTAACAAGAAATGAAAAGAAAAAGATAGAATTTGGAATATACAGAAAGAAAACACACACAGATAATTGAATCAGTCATTTCGAAAAGGGATCATCTACAGCTGATCAAATTTTACAGGAGAGGCAAAAAACTGATTTAATTTCTCCAGGATAAAGCTGTAACTTTGAAATTTATACTGAATAATTTTCATGCCCATTCACGTTTACTAACCGATTTACAAGACTTTCTTGTTGTTGGTTTTTCCGGAAAACTAATTACAATTTTCTGGAGAAATGAACGAAGAAACGTTTATTAAATTTAACACATTACATTGAAAAAGTTAATATTTGCGAAATAACTACATACATGGAATAATATTGTATACATTTTATTGCATTTTATTACTTGGAAGTGACTATAAAAAAGTACACCCGAAAAATTTTGTCATTGAACATATTCGGCGTTCTCTACTACTTCAGCTGTAGTTGTAGGCCATTTGAATAAAACATCATAAAAATGTCGATGGATATCAGAAATGTAATGATAAAGTTTATTTACATCATCCATTTTTTGGTGATTGATTGGTACTTTGCTGGTGTAGGCAGGGTGTGTTTTTACATCTGGTATTTGCAGTATTTCTGGGGGCTTTGATTTGAACAAGTTGAACTCTTGTTCCCCGAAAATGGTGTCAATGAATTTCCAGCCGATTACGATTCCAGGCTTGTCACTATTACACTCAAATTCGTAAAATTTATTTATTGTAAAATAATGTTTTTGTTCCTTTGGAACACCTTTACCCATACTCTGTATGGACAACACTTTCTTTTTGAAAAATATTGGTCACCATTGTTGAAAATGTATAATGTCCATATGATGAATTTTCTTCAAAGAAAACTTGTTGGTTTGACAACAACTACTTATGAAGCCCTCATATTCCTCTGGAGTATGAACGCAGTCGTGATAGCGGATTTTGCATTTCACTACCGCAAAATTTCTATCACAGTCATTGAAGGAATTACCTCTTTGGGGAAAGTATATTTTAACTTTAGTAAATTTTCCTGTCATCGTAAGGGCGAGAATGACTGAAAGCAACGGCGTGGACATCTAAAATTGAATTAAAATCGGAATTTAAACTTAATTATGAAATAAAATTGTGCAGGTACAGCATTTTCAATGTTAGGTTCAAACTGACTTAATATTGACGATTTTTATTATTAATTTAACACTTCTCATAGAAGGATAAATTATATTTGAAGAGAAAAATTTTCGCCTAGACCGGGACTCGAACCCGGGACCCTTGGCTTTCCGGGCCAAGTGCTCTACCAACTGAGCTACCGAGGCGAGTTACGATCTAGACGCAAATTTTTCTCTTATGTATGTTGTAATTCCCTTGGTAGAGCACTTGGCCCGGAAAGAAGGGTCCCGGGTTCGAGTCCCGGTCTAGGCGAAAATTTTTCTCTTCAAATATGACTTAATATTGCTTACCCAGAATCCTCTCCTGTTTTTCGATCCGGAATTTCTGTTTTGGCATGGTTGACATGTCTGTGTGCTTGATTATGTTGTGCAAACATTTTTCTGGTTGTCTGATCCCTTTCTTTCTCTCAGTCAAACGACCACTTTCGTCAGATTCCGACGATTCCAAAACAGATTCATTAATATTATCATCATTATTAAACGGCTGACAGCCTCACAGTAGCTTAATTTCAATAAACAAATTCACTGTGTAATGTTCCTCAACTGATATGATTGTAATCTACTTAATATTATTCTGCTTATATTGTTATAGTGTTTATGTTATTTATAGTTATTACAAATATGTTAATAAGGTCTGTCATTTGGGTGAATGGTCTGTATTTCAAGTGCCCTGCAATAAATAAATAACAATTGTAGCATGGTTTTAATGTTGTTTACTTTGAATAACACAGAAAGTGTGCAAGAGGATAGATATGCAGCTGAAGTCAAGATCACATTCGTGCGTCAGTCCTTTTGAAAAGGGAACAACTCGGCAAGTTGATCCTTTTTCGAAATGACTACCTGAAAGGTAAAGTCAGAAAGTGGTAAAATAACTGTGTATTTGATCTATTCTCACGCGGAATCGATGTAAGAGCATATGTAAATATGGAATAACGAAAAAAGTGAATTTCAGAAAAAATCGTAGATGATCCCTTTTTGAAATGACTGATTCAATTATATTAAAGCTTCAGGATTTAATCACATTGCTCACAAAGAGACAACACATAGGTTATTAAACATACCCATGGAGAGAGAATTATGATAATGAATCTGAGTACATTATAAACATAGCAATTGGAGAATGGGTTTGAAGAAAGCATGATACACAGGAAGGAGTGAAGGAATGTTAAAAATGGCGAAGTACAAAAATCTGCAGTAAGCTGCTCACGCTTGGCCAGAAAAATATCAAATTGAAAGAAAGACAAAATAAATAGAAAAACCTAAAGAACTCACAGTTTGAGAAAAAAATATCATCATCATCATCATCTTCATTCATGGATTAGGTCTGTTGACCCGTTCCGACTTCAGCCCATCTCTTTCTAGGTCTGCCCACATCTCGGGTGCCTTTAGGTTTGTATTTTGTTATTTGTTTTGGATAAAGAAAAAATATAAGAAGGAAAATTTAATGGATTTTGAAATTTTTGGGGAATGTGATTTGATTTGGAGATTCGTCTGATGACCAACAGATAGAGGAGGAAATAGTGAACAACGACAGTAAATACTGATGATGGAGAATTAATTACTCCGTAACTGGTCTAGAAAAGAAAACAAAATATGAGGTGAGGTATTATTTTTATTAATATAAGTTATTCTTTAAATTATTAATATAAGTTATTTAAGTTACTCTGGTCTCAAAGAGGTATGCACATTGTGCATAGAAGTCAATAAATTCGGAAAAGAAAATTAATTATATCTAGAGTCTTAGATGATGTGATGAAACTAACAAAAGTTATGAAAAAAATGGATTTTCAAAACCTATGTTGATTATGTTTCTTAAGAAAAGAAAAAAGAAATTGAGGAAAGTATTGTGATGGAAAATTCAACTCCATGTGAAAAGAATTCTTCTTCTTTTCTCTCTTCTTCAGTTGTAGGATTTCCATCTTGTATATTTCCTAAATCACTCCTCGGAAGAAGACGTATTGGATGTGTAGCCACTGTCTATCCATCTCTTGGCTGATCTTCCTCTTGCTCTTCTCCCTTCTATTGGTCTCTCTCTCATCTTTAGCTCTTTTTAAGAAAGTAATTGAAGATGGCAATTTCAGATGATGTAGGTAGCACTACAATAAGGAAATGAGTGTAGGAACTATAGGAGGTCCTATGATCTGCCAAAAAAAATTGCTAATTTACTCAGTGGCTCAGCCTTTAAAGCAGGCTGGCTATAGCTGAGGAAGAGACTTTTGCTCCCATTTGCAATGCTGATTCTTTATGAAGAAGAAAAATGAAAATTGTCATCAAAATATATAACTCCAAGACATCTTTACACTGATAAAACATTGTTTTATTAAATTATGACAAAAAATATTGGGGTAATTAATATATCAATTTATTTCAATACTAATGAGTGATGCACTTGACTGTAATACTACAGTTTCAATTATGAAATTATAACTGCTACTAGCATTATATCTAATTACAATACTATATAATATGTATTTTTTAATGTGTTATTTATTTTCAATTATCTCCTTGAATTATCTACAGATTAAATAGAATTTAGTATGATGTATTCTGTTTTTTCTAATACTGCGCAAATTTAATTCATCAAATCATTACAATGGGTTCTTAATAATTAAGACATTTTGTTTGTGCATTCTTACCTCTTATAGTTGTTTTTGTTGAACATATGATTCAAGAGGTAAGAATGTACAGACAAAATGTCTTAATCATTAAATAAACCTCTTAGGGTCGTATGTTAGAACATTACTCTCTACTCAAAATTACTTCCAATCACTAGTGAGCTGATTCACCGTGAGCAATTGCTGAGAACGAATTAACGGCCGACTTATCGGTCATGCACGAGAGTCGACGTTTTCGTAATATTGGCAACGAATTACCCAGAATTCTCAGCGATAAAACCACTTCCGTTATTTTCATCTGCTATAGAGGAATGCATTTATGCTTGCATCCCGCAAATAATACCGTATACAAACACGTCTGCGACACGCAATATTACGCGATTCTCCTGTTCTTCCAGTTGAATTCTTTGTAGACTCTATCAAATTCCTCTTCTCCGTGTATACCGAAAACATGATCGAAGTCTTCAAGGTCCGACATCTTGGATAAATGTTGGATAAAGCAGCAAAGTACATCGATTACCATCGGTTCCCGTTCGGTTCCCTTCAGGATTTTAATTTGAGTTGCTCATTTAAGCTACCTCCGCAGGTGGCTTACAAATTTAACCAATTATTATCGCATGAACAGATTTCTGAGTAAGCAAAATCTTATTAGCATACAACTTGCTCAGCAGAGAAGGCATTTTACTGTCTAATGCGTCCAAACATGCGACCCTTAATGTTACTTCTTATTGTATTTTAAAATAATGGGTTCTCTTAGGGCCTGCAGATATTGTTATACCAAGTTTTGATTGTATATACCATATTTATGCGAGTATAAGCCACATCCAAGTTTTGCAGTAATAAATTGGGGAAAAAATATTTGTCTTATATTTTCGCTTAGAAACAAAAGATTGAAGTAGGCCTACACCATTTTTAAATATGGCAATGTTGCAAATTCCAAAGCTTTTTTTGCCAGCTATGTAACAGTACATTTGGGTTGCGGCTTAATATTAACCTTTTCACTGCTGAGATATTTCCAGCCTTTAAAACCCTCCTTGCCCAATGCAGGGAGAAATATGGAAAAAGTTTATTTAGGTTCCTAAGAGATGGCAGTATATGCCTGCCTGCTTAGTTTGAAAGCAGTGCAATATGTATTATATAACTAGCAGGCATTTGAAGTTGAGAATGGATTTAGACGCCCATAGCATGGCAAGCATTTTCTTTGCCAACACATATACCCGTTCGTAGCAGTGTAAAGGTTAACACAAGGGTTAAAGGGATGGTCAATTGGAAGGTACGGTATTCATTGTCATTCCTGTTCACTGTGGGTAAATATGGGCTGTGCAGAGCAAGTTATACCTCCTAATTCAAGCTACAAGTGTACCCTAAGCACCAGAACATGGAAAAGGATAGCAGGAAGAAAGTTTGATGTGGATGAAAAAAATGTGCAATGGTGGATCCAAACAAAACATGTACTTGAAAATACATCACAACATCAACAATCTTTCCATGGAAAGAAAGTGAAATATCCACAATTAGGAATTTTCCTGGATTACGTATGGAAAACAAGAGCAGACAGATTTTCTGTATCCGTCGAAATGATACAATTCAAAGGGCTTAAGATAGCCAAGAATATGGAAATCCCATGCAATTAATTTAAGGCAAGTTACGGCTGGGCAAGGCGATTTATATCATGTCATGACCTTGTAATTGGGCAGCATACATCAATAGTGCAGAAACTTCCCGTTTTGTAAAAGTTATCTAGTTATTTTATGTATAAGTCATATCCTAATTTGAAACTTAATTTTAGGTAAAAAAAAAAAAGTGTCCTATACATGCATAAATATGGCAGCTGTAACACACCAAAAACTAAGATTTTTAAAATGTATTTTATATTTAAAAATCAATTTGGAAATATTAGATACAATGTTTCTTCTTACTGTTGAGGAACTGAATAGTGATATAAACACCTTTGCAATCTACTGTATTTTTGAGAGTGAAATTCCACACACTTGGTAATTTTTTAAATTGTATGTATATTCTCTTATTAAAGAGATATTCTCATGTGTTCATAAGTGATTTCTAATATGCTGTAAATTTACATGTTTTTTACTTTTGTACTTTTTTTTTTCTTCTTTTCATTTTGTTAATATAAATATGGGATAGTGGCATTATCAATAGAATACAAACATGAATTGGAAACTTTACACTTTATCTCATAAAATATGAGTCTCTTAACTGGATATGTTTGAGAGAATTTTGAAATTCGTGGCAAGAAAAATTTGATCTCGAAGTTCATTCAATTCTCATCAGGTGGCATGAGAAAAGCTGGTATTAAAGGCTCATTTTGGACAGTCAGTAAATGAAAATAAACATAAAAAATGAATTATATTTTACACCTCACCTCCATATTTTCATACAAAATATGAAATGAAGTGCAAAATCTGTTTCATTGATTGTTTAAATAAAACCTCGTAGCGTATTTCCTAACAAATATCTAATTAGACGGAATTTAGTTGAGAATGGGGATGTGATATCCAAAACATGTATAGGTGAGAGAATATTTGAGGTGAAGATTAAAGTTTCCAATTTTATTTTATTTTCTATTGTTATTTATCTCATATTATTACTTCCCAATTTTTGTAGTGGCATTATGTTGAATTGTATATTGATTTACAGCAAACTCCCCTAAGACCTTGCATAGTTAAACGAGGTGTTGACGAGTTTAATATTGATGAAGGAGAACCTGCTAAAGTAGATCACCTTCTGTTCTTGGTCCACGGCATTGGATCAGTATGTGATTTAAAATTTAGAACAGTTGAAGAAGTTGGTAAGTTATAAATTTTAATATCGTCTAGCTTTAGTAAAAAAAAATGCATATTTATATCATAAGAACAATACAACCATTATAGATTCAATCCAAAAATGTACAAAATGGTGATTCTTCCAGTTTATTGTATGAAGGCAAAAAATTGTCTCTTAAAATAAGAGAAATATAAAGATTATTAGTTAATAAAAATTGTTTTGAATTTTTATAGGAAAAAATCACTATGAGGTTTAATATAAGATTAAATTAAAATGTTTCATACCTCACCTCATATCCAGTCTTTTAACTAGACCGGTTTTAAATCCTGGGCAGCTTCATCTTCAGTAATTTCTCGTTGACTGATGTTATGTCGATCAGAAAAACTATTTCTTCCTCCTTTCTGTTGATGGACCGATAAACCTCCGGATCGACTCAGAATCTGCAGGAATTTTGAAGTTCATAAATTTTTCTTTCTTGTTTTTTTGAATGTGAATTTTTTCTCAAACTGTGAGTTCTTTTTGTTTTTCTATTTGTTTAATTATACTGGCTTTTGTATCAATTAGACTTTTTCAGACCAAGCATGAGCAGCTACTGCTGACTTTTCGACTTCACCATTTTTGACATTTCTAAGATGTTCTTTCACCCTTGTTTTCAAATTTCTTTCTGTTTCCCCCCATGTAAATTTTGTCACAATCCCTGCATTTGATCTAATAAATTCCTGATTTGTTTTCTTTTTTAATTTGTTTGATTTTTATTGGTTTTAATTATCCTATTTAGGCTGTATTCATTCTTTGGTGCCAATCTTATATTAAATTTTTTTTTTTAATTTTGAAGCTTGTGGTGTTTTAATGGATGATCAGTGAATTTCTTTAATTTTATGTTTCCTTCTGCTTGTTTTATTTAAGTTTTTCTTTCATTAAACATGGAAAAACAAAAACTCATGGTTTGGGGAAAAAATCCACATTAAAAAAAAAAAGAAAGAAAAACTTATGAACTTCGAAATTCCTGCGGATTCTGAATTGATCCGGAGGTTTATCGGTCCATCAGCAGAGGGAGGAAGAAGCAGTTCTTCTGATCAACCTAACATCAGTCAATGAGAAATTACTGAAGATGAAGCTGCCCAAGCTTTGAAACCAGTCTAGTTAGAAGACTGCATATGAGGTGAAGTATGAAACATTTAAATTTAATCTTAGTTTTTAATAATAGAAATTAATTAAATGAGTCATATCTCATCTTATATTTTGTGTTCAAGTATGTAAACTGCAGTTTTCAAGAGGACTTCCACCCATCTTCACCTTATATTTTGTGTTCAAGTATGTAAACTGCAGTTTTCAAGAGGAATTCCACCCATCTTCACCTTATATTTCGTGTTCAAGTATGTAAACTGCAGTTTTCAAGAGGAATTCCACCCATCTTCACCTTATATTTTGTGTTCAAGTATGTAAACTGCAGTTTTCAAGAGGAATTCCACCCATCTTCACCTTATATTTGTGTTCAAGTATGTAAACTGCAGTTTTCAAGAGGAATTCCACCCATCTTCATCACCTTATATTTCATGTTCAAGTATGTAAACTGCAGTTTCCAAGAGGAATTCCACCCATCTTCACCTTATATTTTGTGTTCAAGTATGTAAACTGCAGTTTTCAAGAGGAATTCCACCCATCTTCACCTTATATGTTGTGTTCAAGTATGTAAACTGCAGTTTTCAAGAGAAATTCCACCCATCTTCACCTTATATTTTGTGTTCAAGTATGTAAACTGCAGTTTTCAAGAGGAATTCCACCCATCTTCATCACCTTATATTTCGTGTTCAAGTATGTAAACTGCATTAAGTTATGTAGATAGGAAATAACACTATTAGGTTCTTTAATATTGTTTATTTTGTATTATTTCACTCACCTCATACTTCATAATTCATAGCAGACCCTGGGTTTCTTCACATAATTTGTGACATTGTCAATGCTGCGTCACGTTCACAACTGACGTCCAACGGTCTTCTATCCTGCAGACTGACCTCCGCGCCATCTGGTGGCCGACCGAAGAATTTCCAAATCAGTCCTCTTTCTTTATAACCGGGTATTTCAAAATTCATAGTTGTATTTTCATTCTTGCATATGTAAATTTTTTCCCAAATTGTGAGTTCCTTCGGTTTTTCCAATTGTTTAAGTAATTTTGTTTTGGTTTCTATTCTATGTTTTTTCTGACCAGGCATGTGCAGCTATTGCAGATTTTTCGGTTTCTCCATTTTTAACATTTCTGAGGTGTTCTTTTAATCTTGTATTTAGATTCCTTTTTGTTCTTCCTATGTATATCTTTTCACAATCTTTACAATTAATTTGATAAATTCCCGATTTTTTGCAGTCTTCAATCTTTTCATTTTTGTTGGTTTTTATTAAATTACCTAAGCTGTAATCATTTTTCGGTGCTAATTTAATGTTGAATTTGTTGAAAATTTTTTGAAACTTGTCAAATACGAAAGGATGGTATGTGAACTTCTTGAATTTTTTGCCTATATTTTTATCTGTCTGAAGAGTACTTTCATTGATGACTTTTCGTTCTTTGAATTTATTTATTTTCTTGTGTATCATTTTCTTTTGAAAACCATTATCCTTAGCAATTTGTATGATGTGTTCTTTCTCTTTATTGTAATTTTCTTTGCTCATGGGGACATTCACAAGTCTGTGTGTTAAACTATTAAATACTGCCTGTTTGTGTGAAAAATGGTTAAATCCAGTAGCTTTTATATAATTGTCGATGTGAGTTTCTTTTCTGTAGATTCCAAATTCTATTTTCTTTCTTTCTTCATTCCTAATCAATTTAAGGTCTAAAAATGGTATTTCATGATTATTTTCTATTTCCATTGTAAATTTGATTGTTTTATTTTGAATATTTAACAGTTTAATGGCATCTTCCTAATTGTTTCTCTTTTTACTATTGCTATGATATCATTTACGTATCTTCTCCAAAATTTTAAACGTCAAAGGATGTGCTTTGGTTACATGACATTCAAAATTCCCCATAAACATGTCTGCTAAGAATGGTGATAATGGATTTCCCATTGCGAGTCCTGATTTTTGTCTAAAGTATTTTCCTCTAAAGGTGAAGAACATTTGATTTAAGCATAATTTTGTTAGTTTTATGTATTCTTTAACGCTATCATCATCTAATTTGTTTTCTTTCAACCATTTTTCTAAAATTTTCAAAGTTGTGTCAGTCGGTATGTTTGTGAATAATGAAGTAACATCAAATGAGACCAATCTTTCTGAAGGTTCTATTTCTACATTTTCTAATTTCTCAACTAATTGGTAAGAATTTTCTACTGCTAAATTTTCAAATTTTTCCATACCTTTAAATTTATTGTTAAGCCATTTGGATATGTTATATGTCGGTGAGTTGATATTGTTGATGATAGGTCTCATTTTCTTTCCGTCCTTGTGGATTTTAGGAAGACCATGAATGTTGGGGTTTCTGGGATTTGGTATTTTTAATTTAAACTTTTCCTTTTGTGTCATAATTTTTTTAATTGATTTTAGGCTGGTTTCAACTTCTTTAATTGTTTTTGCGAGAGGATTTGTTTTAATTTCTTCATATTCTTCCCCCTTTAATAAATCCTCCATCCTATCATAATCGTCTTTATCCAAAATTACCAAATTATTCCCTTTGTCTGACTTTGAAAAAACAACATTTTTATTATCAATGTTTCTTATTTTCTTCATGTTTGTTTTGCATATGTTTTTTATTTTTGTGTTTTTAATTTCTTCAATAACTTCCCCACATTCTTTTCTGATTATTGTTTGTTCTTCAAAATTCATGTCATCTATAGTAATTTCAACATCAGCTATGTAATCTTCTAAATTGTTAGAGTAACTAATGCAAGTTTTCAATCCCTTGTCCAAAATAGATATTTCTTCTTTTGTAAAGTTTTCATGGTCTTCCTAAAATCCACAAAGACGGAAAGAAAATGAGACCTATCATCAACAATATCAACTCACCGACATATAACATATCCAAATGGCTTAACAATAAATTTAAAGGTATGGAAAAATTTGAAAATTTAGCAGTAGAAAATTCTTACCAATTAGTTGAGAAATTAGAAAATGTAGAAATAGAACCTTCAGAAAGATTGGTCTCATTTGATGTTACTTCATTATTCACAAACATACCGACTGACACAACTTTGAAAATTTTAGAAAAATGGTTGAAAGAAAACAAATTAGATGATGATAGCGTTAAAGAATACATAAAACTAACAAAATTATGCTTAAATCAAATGTTCTTCACCTTTAGAGGAAAATACTTTAGACAAAAATCAGGACTCGCAATGGGAAATCCATTATCACCATTCTTAGCAGACATGTTTATGGGGAATTTTGAATGTCATGTAACCAAAGCACATCCTTTGATGTTTAAATTTTGGAGAAGATACGTAGATGATATCATAGCAATAGTAAAAGAGAAACAATTAGAAGATGCCATTAAACTGTTAAATATTCAAAATAAAACAATCAAATTTACAATGGAAATAGAAAATAATCATGAAATACCATTTTTAGACCTTAAATTGATTAGGAATGAAGAAAAAAAGAAAATAGAATTTGGATCTACAGAAAAGAAACTCACATCGACAATTATATAAAAGCTACTGGATTTAACCATTTTTCACACAAACAGGCAGTATTTAATAGTTTAACACACCAGACTTGTGAATGTCCCCATGAGCAAAGAAAATTACAATAAAGAGAAAGAACACATCATACAAATTGCTAAGGATAATGGTTTTCAAAGAAAATGATACACAGAAAATAAATAAATTAAAAGAACAAAAAGTCATCAATGAAAGTACTCTTCAGACAGATAAAAATATAGGCAAAAAATTCAAGAAGTTCACATACCATCCTTTCGTATTTGACAAGTTTCAAAAAATTTTCAACAAATTCAACATTACATTAGCACCGAAAAATGATTACAGCTTAGGTAATTTAATAAAAACCAACAAAAATGAAAAGATTGAAGACTGCAAAAAATCGGGAATTTATCAAATTAATTGTAAAGATTGTGAAAAGATATACATAGGAAAAACAAAAAGGAATCTAAATACAAGATTAAAAGAACACTCAGATATGTTAAAAATGGAGAAACCGAAAAAATCTGCAATAGCTGCACATGCCTGGTCAGAAAAACATAGAATAGAAACCAAACAAAATTACTTAAACAATTGGAAAAACCGAAGGAACTCACAATTTGGAAAAAATTTACATATGCAAGAATGAAAATACAAATATGAATTTTGAAATACCCGGTTATAAAGAAAGAGGACTGATTTGGAAATTCTTCGGTCGGCCACCAGATGGCGCGGAGGTCAGTCTGCAGGATAGAAGGCCGTTGGACGTCAGTTGTGAACGTGACGCAGCATTGACAATGTCACAAATTATGTGAAGAAACCCAGGGTCTGCTATGAATTATGAAGTATGAGGTGAGTGAAATAATAAAAAATAAACAATGTAAACTGCAGTTTTCAAGAGGAATTCCACCCATCTTCATCACCTTATATTTCGTGTTCAAGTACGTAAACTGCAGTTTTCAAGAGGAATTCCACCCATCTTCACCTTATATTTTGTGTTCAAGTATGTAAACTGCAGTTTTCAAGAGGAATTCCACCCATCTTCATCACCTTATATTTCGTGTTCAAGTATGTAAACTGCAGTTTTCAAGAGGAATTCCACCCATCTTCATCACCTTATATTTCGTGTTCAAGTATGTAAACTGCAGTTTTCAAGAGGAATTCCACCCATCTTCACCTTATATTTTGTGTTCAAGTATGTAAACTGCAGTTTTCAAGAGGAATTCCACCCATCTTCACCTTATATTTCGTGTTCAAGTATGTAAACTGCAGTTTTCAAAGAGGAATCTCGCCCATCTTCAGAATTAAAAAAATCATTCCCATATCTTCGAATTATAGAAACAAAAATTGATAACCCCAAGACCCCCATCATTATGACTGTCGAATTTCAGTCTACATCTTCATCTTCAAAATAGCCAACTGATGTTGATTTGATGAACCTTGAGATCAAATTGTGCTCAGCCGGAACTTCAGAATTCATGGATCTAAATTTGTTCTTCTGTATATATATATTTTCCCAAACTGTCTATGTCAAAGATATTCAGAAGAACCATGAATTTTGAAGTTCCTGCTGAGCTCAATTTGATCTCAAAGTTCATCAAATCAACACCAGATGGTTACTCTGAAGATGAAGATGAAGACCGAAATTTGACAGTCGTGTTGATGGCTGAAGATGATAGAAATTCCTCTTGAAAATGCAGTTTGTGTGCTCGAAGAACACAAAATATGAGATAGAACTCATTTAATTAATTTTTATCAATTGAAAACCTCAATGTTATTTCCCATAATCATTTTATGAAAGATTAATTATTAATATTTAAGAATAATGTCCTTGGGAAAAATTTTTGGATTAAATAGATATAAACAGATAAATGAACAGAGAAAACTTCTTAACAGTGAGTTATAAGATCTTTATGGAAAACCAGATATAATACTTACGTCTCATAGACTGCAATGAGCAGGGCATGTGGCATAAATGGGGATTGAAAGAGTGGCAAGATAATTTTCTGTATGAAAACCAAAAGAAAGCTCTAAATAGTCAAATAATGAGGTGGGAGAATAACATTAAGCATAATTTTAGCTGAGAGGGGTGAATTATACAGGGATGATTGGAAAATATTAACTCAGTATAGGAATGTACTGAGACCAAATGTGCATGCTACAGAATTTCTAGATTTGATAGTGCCAATTATTTAGTTAACTGTTTGTAACTTACAGCATGTTTACAGTGATTGATATGGAAAGCAGTGGTACTTCGAAGTAAGTTTTGGCTTAAATCTTTCCTGTCAAATCGGAAGTCATTCTATTGGGACAATAAAGACTGCTCACATCTATACTTCCAAAATATTGCTCTAAATGAACACAACTAAAGATAAACATTTCTGCCTGAGCCAGTATTTGAACCTAAGACCTCTAGTTTTATGAACTGGTACTCTATATTGAGTTATTTTGACAACTCCATATCCAAGCACACATTTCTCTCTTTTGTTTGTGCATATTATGTTAATTGCTATAAATATCTAATTATCCCTTATTCTTCTTTGGTACTGGATTTTCGACTATATATATATATATATATATATATATATATGTAGAATCAAATTTAACTAGCTAAACACACATGAAACTTATCTGTTTGCATTGTCTGAGGTGTTTAAAGAAATTCTTCTCTCTTTCATTAAACATGCCATTGTGCTGCCGAACTATAATTATTGTGACATTATATGGAACAATCTCAACTTTGACTTGTACAGATACTGCATGTACTCGTAAAATAATTGGATTGATTAATCCCTTTTGGCTCCATATTAGCAATAGATGCAAATTTAACTTTATCTTTTTCTTTTCAATTTTTGTACTTTTGTATTACTATACTTGGCATTTAGCTTTGAGCAGTTATCTTCTCACCACAATTTTGACACCATGTCACAAGATGTTAATCTGCTAATTATACCTCTTCAAATTACCTCTTTGTATTCTACTGCTTTCATAGTAGCCACTGCTTGAGTTCTCTACCTGAGGTATCCAGGGTTGCCATACACTTGACACTTTTAAGTCAAGCCTGTAAAATTACTTATTGTCAGATAATTAATTTTCATTTGGCAAACATTACCATTAACTTAATAAATAAAATAATGAGTCTTAACCTCATACATTCTGTGTTTTTTACAGCAGAGGACCATGGTTTCAGGAACAATTATTCCCGAAACTGCGATCCTGTGCTGTGAAAAACATGGAGTGTATGAGGTGAGATAATTACGACTCATTTTATTTAATTTATTAAGTTAATGGCATTGTTATTATTATTATTATTATTATTATTTATTTATTTATTTATTTATTTAATATAGTTGTTGTTATGAAGTGCACTCTATTATTTTGTGAATAAAATGTATGAATATTTTGTTTTAGTGGACGAGTTCAGAAATTTGTCCCTGCAGTTGACATTGTCACATTTTCGCACATCAATAGATGAAGGAAAAGTAAATAGAATAGAAGTTTTGCCAATATCATGGCACGCTTCACTTCATGAAGATACTGGAATTGATGCCAAACTGAAGAGTATTACACTAGACAGTATCCCCAAATTAAGACATTTTACTAATGATACTTTGCTGGACATCCTGTTTTATACAAGTCCTGTTTACTGTCAGGTATGGTTTTCATTTATATCACTATTATTTCTTGTGTCTCAGTCATAGGGGTTGAGTTTTAGTTATTAGCCTCCAGTGAACTTGATCTTGCCATATCTTTTCATCTTTCTAATACGTTATTTCCTTAGAACTAATGTTTAAAAAGTATCTTAATAATAATAAATATTAATGAGTCGTGAAAATCTCACCTCATAAACTCTGTTTCTTCAAAGCACAGGACCTTTCTGGAACAGTTCAGTCATTTTTATGACTTTCAAATTTTTGTCATCACCTTCATTTTCTGAACTGCCATCTAGTGTAGATTTTATGAACTTTGGCAAAACCTTGGAATTGACAGTTTGGGAAAAGATATGCATTCAAAAGAACAAATTTATATCCATGAATTTTGAAATTCCTGGCAAGCAAGATTTGATCCCAAAGTTCATCAAATGAACACTAGATGGCAGTTCAGAAGATGAAGACAAAAATTCACAGTTGTAAAAATTAATATAATAAATTTGGGAATTTTTTCATTATGAGGTTTTCTTAATATGAATCAAATGAATTGTGAATTCTTCCTTCCTCATACATCTATGTTTTTTTAATATAGAACTGCAGTATCGGAAAAAAACACCTTTTCCATCCTCAGCTGTTTTCACAACTGTCAATTTTTTCTTTTGCAGTAATTTTCCAAACTGCTATCTGGTGTACTTTTGAAGAACTTTGTAATCAAACTTGGTTTGTCTGGAACCTTGAAGTTCATCGTTCTAGATGGGAGTTTGGAAAATTACTGGCAAAAGAAAAAAATTGACAGTTGTGAAAACAGCTGAGGATGGAAAAGATGTTTTTTTCCGATACTGCAGTTCTGTGTTAAAAAAACATAGATATATAAGGTAAGAAGAATTCATGGTTCATTTGATTCCTATTAGTTGTAAAAATGACTGAAGATGGGAACAACAGTTCTAGAAACCATGGTCCTTTGTTTTGAAGAACCAGGAGTTTATGAGGCAAGATTTTCATGACTCACTAATTTTATTAATAGAAAGCTTCATGATATTTCCCATAATAAATTTCTGAAATCTTAGTAATATGTATTTCTGTGTTCCAATGCTATATACTACACTGTATGTGATTTGGATGAATGGAATTTATGTGGAATATTAAATTAATATTGGGAAATAAACATTATGAGGTATTCAAAGTTAAAATTGGGAAACACATTATGAGGTTCTTAATTAATAAATTAATGAGTCATTTTAACATCTTACCTCATATTTCATGTTTTATCAAACACGGTAACTATAGTTTTCAAATGATCTTGTCATTCATTTTCAACCGCCAATATGACTACCGGATATTCGTTGGAATCTCCCTCTATAACGTTGCCATCTGGTGTTGATTTGACGAACTTCGAGATATCGTTGCCATCTGGTATTTCAAAAAATTTTCAAGAAATTCAATATTACATTGGCACCGATAAATAAATTTAGCCTTGGTAACTTATTAATAACCAATAAGAAAATGAACACCCCAGATAGTAAAAAATCTGGAATTTATCAAATTGATTGTCGAGATTGCAATAAAGTATACATAGGAAAAACAAAAATAAATTTGGACACTCGCACAAAGGAACACTTTAGAAATATTAAAAATGGTGAAATTGAAAAATCAGCTATTGCAGCACATAGTTTGTTGGAAGGTCATAGAATTGAAAAAGAAGCTAAACTTCTAAAACATTTGGAAAAACCTTTGGATTTGACAGTTTGGGAGAAAATATTTATACAGAAGAACAAATTTAAATCTATGAATTTCGACATTCCGGATGAACGTGACCCTCATCTCGAAGTTCATCAAATCAATACCAGATGGCAACGATATCTCGAAGTTCGTCAAAATCAACACCAGATGGCAACGTTATAGAGGGAGATTCCAACGAATATCCGGTAGTCATAATGGCGGTTGAAAATGAATGACAAGATCATTTGAAAACTATAGTTACCGTGTTTGATAAAACATGAAATATGAGGTAAGATGTTAAAATGACTAATTAATTTATTAATTATGAGGTATAATCATTGAATTTCATTGGAGAACATTTTTTGACAACTCACCTCATAAATTTTATGTTTTTCACGATACTGCAGTTTCAGATATCATGTTCATCTTCAACCATAACTCCAACTGATGAAATTCTTCGGCCGTCAACTCTTCTGTTGTCACCATCTTCAGTGCTGCCAGCTATAGTTAAATTTATGAACTTCAAAATCAAATTTTATTTTAAAATCAATTCGTTAGGAATATCAAAATTCATTGATCTACTGCTGTGGTCTCGAGGTAGCATGCTGCCTTGTCATGCAGTGGGCCCGGGTTCAATCCCCAGTTGGGACAATTTTTCTGGCTGAGGTTTTTATCGGGGTTTTTCCTCGCCTGTAAGACAAATGTCAGGAAAACTTTAAGGCCCAAATGGTCCCCGAATCATATGGCCATCGCAATCATCATCATTCATATTCATCGTAGATTAAGCTTAGGATTAGGGACTCTCCTGGCGCACCACTATCATCATCATCATCATCACCCCTCATATCATCGGGGCTGCATAATCCTGCCTTCCAGGCGCCCCAACCTCAGAAGTGGGTTACAAGTACGCCATGCCAGGAGAGAACACCAGGAATGTCAAAAGACAACCTGGGGCATTTGCAAAAAAAAAATATTTTTCTGAATGTATATCTTCTCCCAAACCATCAATTCTGAAGGTTTATTCACTTGTTTTAAAAGTTTATTCTTCTCTTCCAATTTTATGATGTTCTAATAAACTATGTGCAGCAATTGCTGATTTTTTAATTTCACAATTTTTAATATTTCTAAAATGTCCTTCGGTATGAGTTTCCAAATTCCTTTTAGTTTTTCCTATATAAACTTTTCGCAATAAAAGATTATCCTCTGACTGCCTCATATAACTTATACCCGTCTGGTAAGAGTGTGGGTGTTGATATGTGTCTTCCTCCAGACATTGTCTAACTCCTGTCCTGACTAATCTGATCCATCTTCAGGTCATTGAATTTGGTTCTCCCTGTTGTTTTCCCTCTTCTAAAACCAAAAATTAACATTTTTTTACAGTGTAACAATAAATTACTTAAGAATGCCTTCATCACATACTCGTGTCATGTCATGGCTCATAATGAAAGAGAGAATTTAGTCATGGTACATCACATTGTATGTGCAGAAATGTATGCAAAAGTTGATCTATTTCAAGACATTTATGAAAATTAACCCTCAGGGGTCCTCACCTAGGGGATATGTGGATGGCGACCACAAGGTGCCCAAGCTGAGCAAAACATTTCTTCCACTTACTTGTGTTTTGCTCTCTCATTTAACTTTACTATCTAACCTCTCTTGGTTAACTCTTGTTTTTCGACCCCGACGCTATTAGGGCATCCGAGGGCTAGGGAGTCGTTCCTTTCTTCCATTTCTTCTTTCCTTTATTTTCTTTTCCTCTCCAGAAAAGCCTGACCAGAGGCTATAAGATGGCAGCCCCATCACTGGTCTTGCCTTCCTTTGGCCAGCAACCAATCGAAGGGACTATTATTATGCTTTCAAGTCTTATACGAGAATTTCCCAGAAATTTTCTATAGGATCGTAACAGGCCTTGGCCTAATACTTGGAAGGAAGAAGAAGAAGAAGAAAATAAAAAGAAACAGTGTTAAAGAGGGTACAAACCAAAGTTTTCTGCCTGATAAGCAAGAGTTGTCACAGAATTAAGGTTATAGATGATCATAAGATAAAATCAAATGTTTGATACCTCTCCTCATATTAATCTTCTAAATCAGTACTCACTAGAAATTACAAGAGAGCCAAATATAAGAAACCATATCTGTTGAAACAGGAATATCCAAAGTTTTGTAGAATTTCAATAAAGATAACATCATTTTATACTTAGAATTAAAAATTTAAATGTAATGTAATGCGGGTAAATTTATTCCAAGAGCCTTAATAAATATCTTCAAGGGCTGCATGCGGCCCGCAGGCCGCGTAATGAGTACCGCTGTTCTAATAGATCACGATTTCGGGTTCATGGCAAACCCGTCAGTATATATATAAAAGTTCAATACAGATGAACATGCACAATTGCTATACATTATAAGTGAAGATGCTTTGAATATATTTGCTTTGACCTGTATTCTGTTGTATGTATCAGGTATTTACATGACTGGAACTGACAAAAATTTACGCTTCAGGTGATTGGTCAAATTCCATGTCTAAATTAATAAGTAGTTAGATTTTTACAACTCACTTCATAATTATAAATTTCTTGAAGACTATAGTTTCGATACACTACATATCATTATCAATTCCATCTAACTATATGTCTAACTCCATGTCTAAAGTTGTGCATGTTATTCTGCGTGATCATGCTTTGACTATTCTATAGTCTTACAATTCCATCCACTTAGAGTAGCCTCTAAGAAAGCAAATCTTTAGTCTTTTAGGACCAAAGTTATGCTGAAAGAAATGTAGATGTTGTTAGTTCTTACGAGGGTGAATCAAATATAAACCGGAATTATTGTTTACAATTTTATTGAATTAACAAAAAAATACAAAACCACCACCTCATTTTTCTACATAGTCTCCTGCATTTCCAACACACTTTTGCCATTGAATTGGCAACTTTTTGATGACGTCCTTGGAGAATGAGGGATGACGTGTAGTCAGCCAGTTGCACACGAACTCCTCTACCGCTGCATTGTCATCAAACCGCCTTGCTCCCAGGTCTTCTTTCAGTGGTCCAAACAAATCTGGACTGTAAGGGGGATGTTCCAGAGGTGTTCAATGCATTTTTGTCAGTTTTTCTTGTGTCAACCGAGCAGTGTGTGGCCTTGCATTGTCATGCAGTACAATCACATTTCGGATCGGTTTCTGGCGGTGCTTGTTGCAATATGCTGCTTTTGTCTCGTCCAAAAGCTGGCAGTAGTACTCTGCATTCATTGTTCATCGTTCATGAAGGAAATCCACTAGCAAAACTTCTTCAGAGTCCCAAAAAACAGTCGCAAGGACCTTTCCAGCAGAAAGGTGTGTTTTGGCCGTAATTGGTCCAGCCGCACCTCGCTCTCGCCACTCCATGCTGGAACATTTTGACTCTGGGGTGTAATGATGAACCCAAGTTTCATCAGAGGCCACGATGCAATTCAGAAAATCATCTCCTTCCTCCTCGTAGCGACTCAGATGCCTCTGAGACACTTCCTGACACAAATTTTTTTGTTCCTGGCTGAGAGGCCGAGGAACCCACCTGGCAGACAATTTTCGGAATTTGAGTTTATTACTGATGATGGCTTGAACACTTCCGAAGCTTATTCCAACGTGTGAAGCAATTTCAGAAATTGTTATGCGCCAATCCTCCTCAATAAGGTCCCGTACAGCACGAATGTTGTCTGCAGTGATGCTTGTTCATTGCCATCTTTGGTGGGGCTCATTTTCCACTGAATCCCGGTCCGCTAAAATTTTTTTGCGCCAATCATACACCTGCGTCTTCGAAAGGGTTGCTTCCCCGAACTGTGCATGGAGCCTTCTCAAAATTTCAGAAGGTTTAGTGCCTTCTTTCGCCAAAAACTTAATAATAATGCATTGTGCAACAGACGTGTGTACCTCTTGCTCACTCATGGCATACTGAAGCAAGCGGTTGCTCTTCGGAGTGTGACACATCAAGATCCCTACTCCAGACACACCCCCACCAACTTCCCCTCCAAACCGCAACCTTTGCAGTTTGCTACCAGAGCCTCCAGATACAAATTCCGGTTTATATTTGATCTACCCTTGTATATAGCATGCATTTTTATTTGAAATCTGTGTAGTTAAATTATAATGTGTTTTTTCTGATTGACAGACTATAATACATACAGTTGGAAATGAGCTGAATAGACTCTATACATTATTTAAAGAAAGAAACCCAACATTTGATGGTGGAATATCAGTTGGTGGTCACAGTTTGGGATCTTTGATATTATTTGATTTGTTGTTTCATCAGAAAGTACCCGAGGGAGAGACTCAGCAAGATTCTAAGTCAATATTATCTTCTGTAAGTACCACAATGATTCATGTTTTATCTAAGTTCTAAATAGTATTAAATTAAAATAATAAATTCAACAAATATTTTTATTGCAATACTATATTTCTTGAATACCCTGCAGCATCAAATAAGCCCCTTAGGAATTTAAAAAAATTATACAATCTAATAATTGAGTTTGTATTTTTTAACATTCTTACCTCATATGTTAGTTTTGTTGGACGATCATTTCAAAGCTTATTGCTCCATCTTCAGCTTGTCACAAACTGTTTTTTTCTCGAGTTGAAGAAAAGAAAAAATCAGTTTGTGACAAGCTGAAGATGGAGCAATAAGCGTTGAAATGATCGTCCAACAAAACAAACATATGAGGTAAAGTAAAGTGATCCCACGACAGGCCTCGAGAGGCCACTTGGGGTAGTGGGAGGTTAAGGCTCCCACTTTTTCTGGACAATCGGCACTTGATGTCAGCCTGGTTGTCAGCCCTGCGTGACGGCCGCCTTTACCCCCAGAACAAGCGTCTGGTACTCATTTCAGTTAGAGGCTGAGTCGACCCCAGGGCCATGGTGCCGCCAATGGGTTTGGGTCAGTTTAAAAATCCTGACCCCACCGAGACTCGAACACATATGAGGTAAGAATGTCAAAAAATACAAACTCAATTATTAAATTAAACCTCATACTATTACTTTCTAATGATTTTAAAATTTAAAATTATACTGTCTGTTTATATTACAACAATATTGTCACATATGGTGGTAGCATAGTATACAGCCAATTTCTTTAATTTAACTTCACAGATGTTTACACGAAATTTTCAATTTCACATTATTTACTTCATAATATTTTACTGATTTCGCACAAATAATTTTCTGCATAATAGAATCAATTTTACACTGTTTATCTTATTACTTAGTCCTTCACATTCATGGTGGCTTCACATAACCACATTTACTGGTTCGTCGCTCTCTTCCTTGCTCTTTCTACAATTTCACTGGTGTACTACCAGATCTTAATGGTTGATCAGATTTTTTGCATCTCCTTATATATGTGAGATTAGGCATAATCTGGGCACCAACTAGACTTCTATATTTGAAGCCTCGAGTGTTGATTTCTCTAGAATCAATGCATTTGGAAAATTATTTCTCCAGAGAGCAGGTCTGGAGAGGTCATTTGCACTATCCATTTTAAATTCTTTATGAAGTGCTCACAAAATCATGTTCCATAAAATGAAATTTCATGAGGGGAATATTGGCTTTTAAGGAGTCCTGCTGGTATCTGTAAAATTTGAATGTGGTAGTTTCAGCTACAGATTAACAATGCATCACAATGTTACAATAAAAATGTATATTGCTCTTTTCTGCTTCCTTTACGGCTTTTAAACGTTTTAATCTCTGTGAAAGAACATAATCTCAAACACTAAGTACTTAGAATACATACTGAAAAATCCCATTTCTTAAGAAAGTTTGAGAGGTTAGTGAAATAACTTTAAAGAAACAAAGGGAGTGCTAGAAAACATCTGCTTAAGATTTTAAATAAAAAAATACTTTCAGGGGCATTGAACTTAATTGGCATGCGAGGTATGAATGAAATAAGCCATCCTAATTTTTAGAAGATTTTTTAGAAAAATCTGCATGAGGTATTCAAGTAAATGTGGTATATTGGTTATATTTGAAGAGAAAAATTATATGTTCAGACTGGGATTTGAACCCAGGACCTTTGGCTTTCTAGGCTCAATGCTCTACCACTGAGCTATCTGAGAAACTCCAAAATAAACGCAAATTTATTTTTTTTAGTTGTTTCTTGACTCGCCTCATACTTCTTAACTCCCTCGCAGATCCAGATTTTGTCACTGTATTTATGACATTCTCAATACTGTTCACGTTCACAACTGACATCCAATGGTCTCCTCTCCTGCAGACTGACCTCCGCGCCATCTGATGGCTGACCAACAACTTCCAAATCAATCCCCTCTCCTTATCACCGGGTATTTCAAAATTCATAGTTGTGCTTTTATTCTTGCATATGTAAATTTTTTCCCAAATTGTGAGTTCCTTCGGTTTTTCCAATCGTTTAAGTAATTTGTTTTGGTTTCTATTTTATGTTTTTCTGACCAGGCATGTGCAGCTATTCCAGATTTTTCTGTTTCTCCATTTTTTAACATTTCTGAGGTGTTCCTTTAATCTTGTATTTAATTCCTTTTTGTTTTTCCTATGTATATCCTTTCACAATCTTTACAATTAATTTGATAAATTCCCGATTTTTTTGCAGTCTTCAATCTTTTCATTTTTGTTGGTTTTTATTAAATTACCTAAACTGTAATAATTTTTCAGTGCTAATTTAATGTTGAATTAGCACCGAAAAATGATTACAGTTTAATGATATTTTAAATAATGCAGCTACAATGAAATAATAAAATCACTTAAACCATTTGTGTTCATTTTGTATTTCTGGGATTAAAAAATGTAAGGAAATTACTATCAGCTCCAGGTCTTTAAATTGTAGATCATTAATTTTATTTTTTAAGCATTTCCTTGAAATTTAATTAATGAAATAATGTTGGTGTATTTCTTCTAAAAAATATATTGAAATATTTCTAGGTGGTCATGATTCACAGTTCATGTTACAAGAAATTTTGTCTACCTCTGTCAGTACCCATCACCAATAAATTTTATGAATAAGTGATCTCTGGATAAGGTGGGAAGTCAATGGACATAAATTCCAGGGAAACAAAATTAAATATAAGAACGAATTAAGATTCCAAAAAGTTGGGATTGATAGCAATTTTCATTAATAGTGAGTGGAGAACATATTTTAATCGACTCACCTCATACATATAATTGTAGGCTTTCACGGCCGGCGTCTTGATCCATATTTGGTTCGTCTTCCGGGCTTATAGGCTGTGGTCTGGTTGTCTTCTTACTCGACGTTTCGTCTACTGCTGCGGTAGACATCATCAGGAGATACTGCGTGCTTTCTGTGAACTCCTCAACAGTCGGCTGCAGACTGGCTGGTCGTTGGAAACTGTCTCTCTGTTTATAGCTAAACCCCGGGTGGAGGGGAGGTTTTCTGCGCGCACCGAGTTTTGCGCTGTATTGCTGTTTGCAGAAGTCATAGGCTTCGTTGTCGTGTTATGCAGTGCTGGGATCCAAATTTTGTTTATCTTCAAGGTTTCTTCTTTTTTGTTGAAGGAATTTTTATGTTTATATATTTCTATGGCTTCTCTGTATAGTCTGGTGTAGTAATGTGATGTTTGTGATAATACCTGGGTATCTTCAAATCTTATAATATGTTGTTGGTTGTTCATCAAGTGTTCCGCTACGGCCGATTTTCATTTTGTTTTAAACCTGCAGTGTCTCATGTGTTCTTGTAATCGTGTGTTGATCATTCTTTTTGTTTGTACCGATGTACACCTCTCCACAACTGCACGGGATACGATATATACCGGCATGACTCAAAGGATCTCTAGTGTCTTTGGCTGGGCGCAGTATATTGCTGATTTTTTTTGTTGGTTTGTAGGTTGTTGCTATGTTGTATTTCTTTAATATTCGTCCAATTTTCTCTGTTGTTGTTTTGATATAAGGTAGGTAAACCTTACCATTTATCTCTTCCTTGTTTTCGTTTTCAGGCCTATATTTCTTGGGATTTATGGCTCGACGAAAATCTGTTTTGCTGTATCCATTGGTAAGAAAAGCTGCATGGAGATGATTGATTTCTTCTTGCAGATACTGTGGTTCCGAAATCCTTTTGGCTCGTTCAACCAGGGTTTTTATTATCCCGCGTTTTTGTCTAGGATGGTGGTTAGACTGTTTGTGTAGGTATCTGTCTGTGTGAGTATTTTTCCTGTGAACCTTGTGTCCAAGTGTCATGTCTTGGTTTCGGATTACCAAAACATCCAACAACGGTAGACTGTTGTTTTGTTCTATTTCCGGGGTGAATTGGATGCTGGGACAAATCCCATTTATGTGTTTCTTGAAGTTATCTAGTTCCTCCTCACTGTGTTCCCAAATGACGAAGGTGTCATCCACATATCTTAGCCAAACTGTGGGTCTTAAGGTAGCATTCTCCAAAGCCTGTTTTTCAAATTTTTTCCATGTAGAAATTTGCTATTACGGGACTTAATGGTCTTCCCATGGCCACGCCATCTATTTGTTCGTAGAATATACCTCTCCATTGAAAATAAGATTCTGTGAGACATATGTTGTAGAGCGCTGTTATGTCTGGAGGAAAGAGTTCTTGTAAGTATGTCATAGTTTCTCCGATAGGTACCTTAGTGAATAATGCAACCACATCGAAGCTTAGTATTATGTCATTAGGCTTGAGTTTCATAGTGTCTATTTTTTCAATGAAGTGTGTGGAGTCTCTTACAAAAGTATCAGTTTTACCAATATATGGTTTCAGCAGTGAGGCGAGATACTTGGCAAGTTCATATGTAGGTGAACCAATGGCCGAAACAATAGGTCTGAGTGGTGTTCCTTCCTTGTGTATCTTAGGTAATCCATACAATCTAGGTGGCAATGCTTCTGATTTGCACAATCTGTGTTTAATGTCTTCATCATTTGGGAACACGGTGAGGAGGAACTAGATAACTTCAAGAAACACATAAATGGGATTTGTCCCAGCATCCAATTCACCCCGGAAATAGAACAAAACAACAGTCTACCGTTTTTGGATGTTTTGGTAATCCGAAACCAAGACATGACACTTGGACACAAGGTTCACAGGAAAAATACTCACACAGACAGATACCTACACAAACAGTCTAACCACCATCCTAGACAAAAACGCGGGATAATAAAAACCCTGGTTGAACGAGTCAAAAGGATTTCGGAACCACAGTATCTGCAAGAAGAAATCAATCATCTCCATGCAGCTTTTCTTACCAATGGATACAGCAAAACAGATTTTCGTCGAGCCATAAATCCCAAGAAATATAGGCCCGAAAACGAAAACAAGGAAGAGATAAATGGTAAGGTTTACCTACCTTATATCAAAACAACAACAGAGAAAATTGGACGAATATTAAAGAAATACAACATAGCAACAACCTACAAACCAACAAAAAAAATCAGCAATATACTGCGCCCAGCCAAAGACACTAGAGATCCTTTGAGTCATGCCGGTATATATCGTATCCCGTGCAGTTGTGGAGAGGTGTACATCGGTACAACAAAAAGAATGATCAACACACGATTACAAGAACACATGAGACACTGCAGGTTAAAACAAAATGAAAAATCGGCCGTAGCGGAACACTTGATGAACAACCAACAACATATTATAAGATTTGAAGATACCCAGGTATTATCACAAACATCACATTACTACACCAGACTATACAGAGAAGCCATAGAAATATATAAACATAAAAATTCCTTCAACAAAAAAGAAGAAACCTTGAAGATAAACAAAATTTGGATCCCAGCACTGCATAACACGACAACGAAGCCTATGACTTCTGCAAACAGCAATACAGCGCAAAACTCGGTGCGCGCAGAAAACCTCCCCTCCACCCGGGGTTTAGCTATAAACAGAGAGACAGTTTCCAACGACCAGCCAGTCTGCAGCCGACTGTTGAGGAGTTCACAGAAAGCACGCAGTATCTCCTGATAATGTCTACCGCAGCAGTAGACGAAACGTCGAGTAAGAAGACAACCAGACCACGGCCTATAAACCCGGAAGACGAACCAAATATGGATCACCTCATACATTTTCAAACTTCTTTGATACCGACGGTTTCAGACAATATCATGTCCTTCATCAGTCATGGCGTCACTGATGAAATTCCGTGATTGTTGATTTCTTTAGTGACATCACCTCTTGTGCTGCCATCTTTCGTTGGGATTATAAACTTTGTAATTAAATTTTTATCCACCGGAATATCGAAATTCATAGATCGATATTTATTCTTCTGAATGAATATCATTTCCCAAATTGTCAATTCCAACGGTTTATACAACTGTTTTAAAAGTTTCATACTTATTTTTTCTTTCAGAAACAGGAAGTAGGCTATTTGTTTAGGTAATTTGTTTGTTTTAGGATGATAAAACTGAAAAAAGAGAAGATGTGTCGAAAGATGAACATAATTCTAATCAGAAAATAAATTACGTAATTGGAAATGCAGGCACCGGACAACCTTCTATCACATATCCTCAGCTTACCTTTCAGCCTAAGGCATTTTTTGCTCTTGGTTCTCCCATTGGTAAGTTTGATTTCTTCACAGAATTAATTTTAAACTAGCATATAATCCAATGTATAAAGTTTTGTGAAGTCTTAAGTGAATAATATTCTGCATTTTAATGTTTTGTTGTAGTAAGATTATTTGGAATAGCTTCCTTCTACAATGGTTATTAAAATCAATGACTAAACATTTTCTAGTGTAATGACAGTGTCACTGGTGCTGGTTCAGTATGTCCACTTTTTTCCTTTTATCGTAAACTAAACACAAATTCAACAAACTTTGATGGCGAAATTCTAGCAATTTTCTTAAGTTTACAAAATCTTTTATATTACATCCAAAAATTTACAAAAGTTGTAATTCTATGTGACTCCAAAGCAGCCATTCTCGTTATAACACGAGACACAACACCCAAAAGCATCAAAATTATTGAATGTCACAAAATGATAAAACAGTTATCCCGTTTACATAAATAAGTTGTACTTCAATGGATTCTGGCCCATTGTGGAGTGACAGGCAATGAAATAGCCGATTTTCTGGCCAAGAAGGGTAGCAAAATTGTTTCAAACCCAACTTCTACTCCAGTTTCCTTTCACTCTATCAAAAGAATTATCTCAAATAAATATATCAATAAACTTAGAGAAGAATACACCACCAAAACATCTGGAAAGGAATGGGAAAATCTACAAGCTTATGACATTACTACATTACAAAGAAAATCTGCAGTAGCAACATTCAGACTGCTAATGGGACATGACTGCCTGAATAAACACCTACACAGACTTGGCATAATAGATTCGCCTAAATGCCCTTTTTGCAATTTAAATGAAGATATGGAAAGAAACCATCTCCTCTGTTGTCCAGCTTTTGTAGAAGAGACCAGCCTTTCCGCTAAATATTGGAGTGCAAGAGAGTGAATGATTTCATTATCAAGTGCTCAACATTAGATACCAACCAACCAACATTATGAGGTTCTTAATTCGTAAATTAATGAGTACCTAATTTTTACATCTTACCTCATATTTCATGTTTCTTTAAACATGGGAACTAGTTTTCAAGAGAACCAGCTCTCTCATTTTCAACCGACATAGGCCGGTAGTCATAATATCGGTTGAAAATGAGAGAGATGCTTCTCTTGAAAACTAGTTCCCATGTTTAAAGAAACATGAAATATGAGGTAAGATATAAAAATGACTCATTAATTAACAATTTGTAACTTGACATCTGCTTTATCCATCACTAAAACTATGGAAAATACCAAACTGATCACAAAAAATCTCAATAGCGTCAAATCAATACTGATGAACTTCGATAAGAAACTTGAATAGGAAACCACATTCTTAACCAGTTATATGCTAAATGTCACGTGAAAGTCATGTGTTTACTTGATTGCACTATTAACTATCTACAAAGATTTTGGGAGATAAAAAGGAGTGCATATGAGTCCACCGCTGTGGTTTCGAGATAGCGTGCTGCTTTGTCACGCAGCGGGCCCGGGTTCGATCCCCGGTCGGGGCAGTTTTTCTGGGTGAGGTTTTTATCGGGGTGTTTCCTTACCTGTAAGACAAATGTCAGGAAAATTTAAGGCCCAAATGGTCCCCGTAATCATATGGCCATCATCATCATCATCCTTCACCGGTGTGGAAAGCAACGGGAAGCTACCACTCCTACAATTCCCAAGTAAAGGTGCAAGCATAGCATGAAAATGCTATGATTGCAGTGAAGGACCTGCCTTCGGGCAGAATTACTATGGATGGATGGATGGATGGATGAGTTTGAAAAGAGGATGACAATCTTTACCTTCGTTATATAAGACACACGCCATTTTAAGATTTTTTAAGGTAAAAAAAGTGCATCTTATATACCGGAAAATGTGGTAACTTTACATTTGAGTGATACCTTGAAAGAAATATTAATGCTTTTTTCTAAATTCAAATATATAATGTAAATAAATTTATATTGATTACAGGAATGTTCGTGACGATAAGAGGCATTGATACTCTGGGAGAGGACTTCAGATTTCCCACATGTCCGAAATTTTTTAATATTTTCCATCCATTTGATCCTGTGGCTTACAGAATTGAGACATTAGTAAACCCAAAGTTAACAGGACTCCGACCAGTGTTGATTCCTCATCATAAGGGAAGGAAAAGGATGCACTTAGGTAATATAATTTTGAAATTAGCAAAATAAACCATAAGATTCCTTCTTTTTTTTCATGTATTATTGTTGGGAATTTTACATTATGAGGTTTCCATTTAATAAAAAATTAATTTGAATCGTGATATTCTTACCTCATATATCTATGTTCTTTAACACAGAACTGCGGTATTGAAAGCCATTGCTCTCGGCATGATGAAGAATCGACAGTCGTGACAGCAGCTGGTGATGAGAGCAATGGCTCTCGATACCATGGTTCTGTGTTAAAGAACATAGATATATGAAAATATATATGTGCAGTCAATATGCCCATTTCACCAATTAATGTTTTAAAATGGTCGACAAGTTTCTACAGCCAAGCTGTCATTCTCAAGACCAGATATTGACTGAGTCAATATCTGGTCTTGAGAATGACAGCTTGGCTGTAGAAACTTGTCGACCATTTTAAAACATTAATTGGTGAAATGGGCATATTGACTGCACATATATATTTTAATATTTTATCACCAAGAAGATCACTTGTGTATTAAATAGATATATGAGATAAAAATATCAAGATTCAAATTATTTTTATCATAAGATTCCTATTTTAAAATGTATTAATCTAAATGCCAGTCCACTGCAGGTATTCATGGTTTGTATTGTGCACTCAGCAGACAGATGAATTAATGTAGTCTAATTTTAATTTATACATCATTTTGACAGAAAAAAAATTTAGGGTTTTTTTTTTTCAGAGATGTTTATAGGGTAGGATGAATTTATATTTAAGTATAAGAAATATTGTATCACATTGACTCATATCCTTATAATGTTAATTCCTAAAAGTCAATTGTAAGACAATGCAAGTCTAAGAAAGGAAAGAAAAATAGATTCAAATACTCTTAGGGTCGAATTTATAAACGCATTAGACCATAAAAGGCGTTCTCTGCTGAGAAAGTTTTATCCTAATACATTTTGCTTACTCAGAAATCTATTCATGCGATAATAATTGTAAGCTACCTGACGAGGTAACTTAAGATCATAGCTCAAGATAGAAACTTATTGTGAAAATCCCGGAGGGAACCGATGTAGTTTGAAACCTTTGCAGCTTTATCCAAGATGTCGGACCTTGAAGACTTCGATAATGTTTTCGGTATATGTGGAGAGGAAGAATTTGATAGAGTCTACCAAAGAATTCAACTGGAAGAACAGGAGAATCGGCGTAATATTGCACGATGCAGACGTCGTTGTATACGGTATTATTTGCGGGACGCAAGTGTAAATTCGTTCCTCTATAGCAGACGAAAATAACGGAAGTGGTTTTATCGCTGAGAATTCTGGGTAATTCGTTGCCAATATTATGAAAACATCAACTTTCATGCATGACCGGTAAGTCGGCCGTTAATTCAATCTCAGCAATTGCTCACAGTGAGTCTGCTCACAGTGAGTCAGCTCACCAGTGATTGGAAGTAATTTGAGTAGAGACTAATGTATTTGCATGCGGCCCTTAATGTTAATTGCTAAAAAGTCAATTGTAAGACACTCAAGTCTAAGAAGGAAAACATAGTTTAACTTTTATAGGAATTAATCACAATGAGGTTTAATTTCACCAGGAAAACATAGATTCAAAGGAGGATATGAAGTGAGGTGATACAATTTTTCTTAAATATATAATACCTTATAGTTAAGATTTTAGGAATAAACACTATGAGGGCTTCTGAGCCTCATCGCCAGCGATTACAGACTCGTCTGTAATAAGAGGTACAATCTGTATTCACTGACAATGGGGCTCTGAAGCCTTGAAACATATATTCAACAAAAACAACCTTAAGAGGCAAGAATATACAGACCTAATATTTTCATTATTAAATAAACCTCTTAATGTTACTTCCTATTGTATTTTAAAATATCCTCACCTCATATTCTTCTTCTTTTTAGACTGGTTTTGGGATATTCTTTGGTTCCATCCCCAGTATTTTCATGACCATTATGTCTTCATGAAGATCTCTTCAAGACGACATAACAGCAGTCGTAAAAAATACTGAGGATGGAACTGAAGAAGGTTCCAAAACTAGTCTAAGAAGAAGAATAATCTGAGGTGAGGTGATAAAATTTTACTTAAATTCCTAAAAAGTCAATAATATGTAAGTGTTTGTCTAGTATAAGAGTGCCATGTGGCCAGGATGGAAAATTAAATTTATGATTAGGTTGGAGAAAATGTTTTTATATCTCACCTCATAAAGTTGCCTGTTTTCACGATACTGGTTTCAAAAGTGTAATTTTACTTCCATCTTCAGTCAAACTCCAACTGTTGAAATTTTGTGGTTAACACCATCTTCTGAACTGCCATCTGGTGTCAATTTTATGAACTTGGAGATCAAATTATTCTCATCGGGAATATCAAAATTCATGGCTCTACATTTATTCTTCTGAATGTATATTAAATATGGAAAATTAAAAATACCCCAAAATGGCATGGCAAACAAGGACATGGATACCAATCCCTAAGGAATATTAACATTGAATTAGAAGATTCACGATATCATGAGAAGGAGACATAGATTAGAGAAGTGTAAAATTATGGCTCAGAACTGTAAAAAATTGAGTACTTTACAGGTAAATAATGTAACTAATTGCCCAAAAAGAAAACATTTAATCCCAGGGACAAGAAATATTATAAATCACCTGCAGATTGAATCTCTGAAAGTTTTGTTACCCCCTTTACTTACCAAATTAGGGTTAATGAAGCAATTTGTCAAAGCTTTAGACAAAAATGTTCCTTGTTTGCAATACCTTATTCAGAAATGTCCAATGTTGTCTGAATCAAAAGTTAAAGAAGGAATTTTTGATGGCCCATAGATCTGCATATTCATTAAAGATGTTCATTTTAGAAATACCATGACTGACTTAGAGCTTCAGGCTTGGAACTCATTCAAGGAAATTATAATTTTTTTTGGATAATGTTAATGATGACCAATATGGAAATGAGGTACTTCTCCATGAGAAGTGACTACTGTTAGTGTTTAATAAGAGACAACCTTTGCCAGGACCACAAATGCAAGTCAACTTAATGTTTGTTTTCAACAAAATAGAGGAGAAAATAATTTTCATAAGGTATCTGAAATTTCCTGGTTTAGTGTAAACTGTTGCATTTGAACAATTGAGATTGTATCATAGTTTGCATGGTTGTACATAATTAAAATTGTACTTAAAAGTTAGATATTACTTAAATATTGTGTATTTGCTTTCTGCATGGCAGAAAATGGAAAGCAGATTAGAATTCAGCATACCAAAATTAGAAGCCTGTTTGACCCATGCAGCAAAACAAAAATCTTAATTTACAGGCCTCTGATATTAATGATGAACATAATAGGTTGTATTTTGATGTTATATTTTTAATTAACACTTTCCAGAATTGACATAGTTTTATTATAGAAAGAAAAATTAACACTTGGACTGGGATTCGAACCCTGGATCTTTGACTGTGCATCAGTATGATACCAATTACATCATCTGAACTCCGATACGAACATCAACAGTTCTTCCCACTTATACAATTCTCTTTCATCAGAAGGCTGGTAGCCATCACTTTGAACAACACCATCTGACGACCTCTGTTCAAAGTATTTTTATTGAGAATTTATACATAACTTTTAAGTGGTAAAGCTTCACATTTTGATGTTATATTTTAAATTAACACTTTCCAGAATTAGACATAGTTTTATTTTAGAAACAAAAATTAACGCTCAGACTGGGATTCGAGTCCCAGATCTCTGACTCTGCGCATCAGTATGATACCGATTACACCATCCCAATTCCAGTACGAATGTCAACAATTCTTTTCTCTTATACAATTCTCTTTCATCAGAAAGTCCGTAGCTGTCGCTACCAACAATGCCATCTGATGACTTCTACTCAAAGTATTTTTATTCAGAATTATTTATATTCAGAATTTATGCATTACTTTTAAGTGGTAAAGCTTTGTATTTTGACATATTTTAAATTAACATTTTCCAGAATTGGAATTTTTTTTTCTAAGTGTTTTCTGATTCCATGAGCCACTGCTGGGAGATAGACATGATAATCCTTGGCAATTTGTGGTGTTGAATTCTGGGACATTATATATATATATATATGACATTCATATTGAAGACCAAAAGTTCTCAATTACCAACTTTTTTAAATATGATACATTAATGTATGAAGAAATAATATTAACATATTTTTAAAGAGACAAATCAAATTACAGAAGATAAAGTTTGGAACAGAATACAAGATAAATGGGACTTAGAAAGAAACTGTAGCCATGATTAGGATGACCACTGGACATGATTATTTGGCAGCATATCTTACATAAAGTGAATATATTTATATCTCAGATGCACCATCTGTAATAAAGACTCAACATATGAATAGTGATCTACCTGAATATCTGCAGGAAGCCTAACTGCAATAAAGATTTGAAGTATATAATTTAATTATATTGGGTAGCCAAGAAATGAATGGGTTAAATGCAGCAGTTTGTCATTGGAAACATCTTAATTCATGCCATTTAGATTATTGTTAAACTTAGAGTGGAAGTAAAACATGCAAGTACAACTCACATGCACACACTTAACGAATATAATAAATAGAAGATAACTTTATTTTTTACAGGTTGTAACAGTTAAAAAAGTTCAAATGTTAAAATTAATAATTGTATATACAACACAAGTCCCACGCCGTAGCCACGCAAGAAGCCTTGGCGCAGAGCTATGGGACTTGCGCTGGTTCAAGTCTCCATGGGCGAAGACATTTTCTCATGGTATTTTGGCCAGTATGGGACCGGTGCCTACCCAGCATCATGAGGAATTTGGGTAGCTACAATAAATAGCGGCTCCAGGTTGAGAAAACCAGCTATAATGGCTGAGGGACATGCTGATCACATGTCACCCCTACACTGGTTGATGATCATCTACCTCTGTGATTAACACATGTGGATGTGAAGCCAGCAGTCGGCTGGTAAGCTAAGGACCTTCTAGGCATGTCAAGCCAGGAGTATATAGAACACAAGTGTTTGTTAATCAGTAAAGAATATCAATGGAAGATGATTTTTAATTCTTGTCTACTATGGAAATAGAAAACTTGTTCTTGAAAATTACTTCAGTTAAAATGAAAATCTAGCTTGATTGTGTGAATAAACTGGCTGACAGTAAATAACCAAAGTTTATGGTAAAATTGAAAAATATGAACAAATAGGAAGCATTTATTACAGATGTTTATGAAGTTTTGTCCTGAAGAGCCTGTATTATTTGAATTTTACTTGAAACAATACTTTAAAAATTCATTATGAAACACCATTCAGGTCACTATGTAACAGTTAAAAATTAGTAAATGAATTGGAGAAAATACTTTAACATCTCACCTCATAAAGTTGCGTGTCTCCACGATACTAGTTTCAAAAGGGTAATTTTACTTACATCTTCAGTCAAACTCCAACTGTCGAAATTTCGTCGTTAACACCATCTTCTGAATTGCCATCTGGTGTCGATTTTATGAACTTAGGGATCTAATTATTCTTGTCGGGAATATCAAAATTCATAAATATAAAGCCATTAATTTTGATATTCGTGACGAAAATAATTTGATCTCCAAGTTCATAAAATCAACACCAGATGGCAGTACAGAAGATAGTGTAAATGGCAAAATTTCGACAGTTGGAGTTTGACTGAAGATGGAAGTAAAATTATTGAAACCGGTATCGTGAAGACACATAACTTTATGAGGTGAGATGTTAAAGCATTTTGTCCAACTCATTCATTAATGTAAATACCTCATAGTGTTACCTCTCACTTTGATTTTGAATAAAATTAGAATTAGTATATGGTGAAATTAAATGTTTCTTACCTCTCCTCATATAAATCTTCTAAGTAGGTCACAATTTCGAGACCATAACGGTCTCATCTTCAGTACTTCTTTGGCGATTGATGTTATGTCGATCGGAAGAAACTCTTCTTCCCTCTATTGGAGGACCGATGAACCTCTGGATCAGGTCAAAATTTGCGGGAATTTCAAAGTTCATAAGTTTTCCTTTGTTTTTCTGAATGTGGATCTTTTCCCAAACCGTGAGTTCCTTTTGTTTGTCTATTTGTTTAATTAGACTGGCTTTTGATTCAATTAAATGTTTTCAGAAAAACAAAGGAAAACTTATGAACTTTGAAATTCCCGCAAATTTTGACCTGATCCAGAGGTTCATCGGTCCACTAACAGAGGGAAGAAGAAGAGTTTTTTCCAATCGACATAACATCAGTTGCCAAAGAAGTACTGAAGATGAGACCATTATGGTCTCGAAATCGCGATCTACTTAGAAGATTTTGTACCGAAGTCACCTTTTCGGTACGTAATACTACTCAACTACTACGTCATCGTGTCTTCCATCTTCAGTGATCTTATAGAACAGTGCCAAATTCCTATCTTCGTTGTCCTCTCTCCTACGTACCTCCTCCTTCCTTCTTTATGCGCTGCGTGTGACTGCGCACCTTCTCCTTGCTAGCAAAGTCCTCAAATAAGCTGTGCAAGTGAATATCAGGGTCATCATCAACTTTGGTTTCGTCTGGGTCAAGTCGATAGTAGCTCGAAGGAGCTGTTTGGTTTAACCAGTCCCATAAGCCAGGGTAGGGCAACCAGGACTGCGTACCCTAACCCTTGGCTGGACTGGATTGAGTGTTTTTATGTATGTATGTATGTTTATTATTATTGTTATTGACTTTTTCTTTTGATGACCGATTCATATTTTTATTTCTTTCATAACTTATTTTTCAATGATCAAGAAGATAATCTTTTGTTATATTATTTGTATTTCACTTATCTGACTTATGACTCTAATTAAAGTTACATTATTTTAGTTAACTTATGTTTACTAATTGCATAGCTAGTCATGTTAGGTATTGATATAAATTCCAAAGCTTTCTCAAGCCAATTTAATCCCCTTTTTCCTTCTAGCTTTCGTGATTATAATACTGCTTAGCATACAATACTATATGTTTAATAATTTACTAAGGAAAGGTGGATTAATCTTTGCCTTCTATGGGCCCGGGTAAAGGAATGTTGATTTAGGCACTCAATACTTTCAAACTCAAAGTAATTATAAAAAGGTTGGTATGATAACCCACGCACACGCGAGAGGTTGCAAAAATGCTAGCATAGCGTGGTGCAATTTATATGAGGAGAGGTAAGAAACATTTAATTCCATCATAAATTAAACCCATAGTGATTAATTCCTATAAAAGTTAAATTAGAATTAGTACTTGAGATATCAGTAGTTGCTAAACTAGGTAAGGACAACTGAGATTTCAGGTACTAATTTTATTAATAAATTACAATAAGAAGTAACATTATAAGGTTCTTCTTAATAAATGAGGTGAGTCTGTTCTTCTTACCTTGTAAATTATTGTGTTATTTTAGAAAAGAATACAATGATTTTTTAGGTAAGATGAACAGACTCACTTTATTTATTACTAATTTTATTTTTTAACTTTTATTTAAAATATTGTGTTTATGATTACAGAATTAAAAGAGACAATAGCACGTGTCGGAGCAGATTTAAAACAGAGGTTGGTAGAGTCTGTTCGCAGCACGTGGAATACAGTGTACCAGTTAGCAATGTTTCATCGTTCTGATGATCAAGCTCTACAGCAAGAAGTTGATCAGGTAACATTAATACGAAATCAGTTGGTATGTTTTTTTATTCAAAGATGCCTTTAACATCTTAGGATATATATGATCTTGTCTCTAAATCACGATCAACTTAGTAAATTTATATGAGGAGAGGTAAGAAACATTTAATTTCACCATAAATTAAACCTCATAGTGATTAATTCCTAGGATATATATGATCTAGTCTCGAAATCGCGATCAATTTAGTAAATTTATATGAGGAGAGGTAAGAAACATTTAATTTCACCATAAATTAAACCTCTTAGTGATTAATTCCTAGGATATATATGATCTAGTCTCGAAATCGCGATCAATTTAGTAAATTTATATGAGGAGAGGTAAGAAACATTTAATTTCACCATAAATTAAACCTCATAGTGATTAATTCCTAGGATATATATGATCTAGTCTCGAAATCGCGATCAATTTAGTAAATTTATATGAGGAGAGGTAAGAAACATTTAATTTCACCATAAATTAAACCTCATAGTGATTAATTCCTATAAAAGTTAAATGATCTTGTTTATTTGCATTTATTTATATTTAATGATATGATATGGTAATGAAATTCAAACCCAGCATTTGGCTTGACAATGGTTGAGGAAAAATTTGTTGCAATTGTAATTTAAATTGATTGAAATTGAATCAATTATCATTAAATGAATCAGATTTTACACTTCACCTCATATATTTTCTATACATCCAAAACCGGTTTTAAAGAGTTTACTTTTTATAAATTGAGTTGGTTAAATGTTTTTTTCATCTCACCTCAAAGTTCTGTGTTTTCACGATACCGGTTTTAAAGATCTTTCAATGTTCATATTATTTGATTTTAAACATCTTAATGATGGACAAATTATATTTGAAAAATAAATAAGCACGAATAAAACTTTCCCAAGAAATTTGAGGCCAACTGGAACCTTTATAGGTATTATAATAATTACACATATATTATAGGAACATTTTACATTACCTTCCCCAAAGAAAAATATATGCCTAGACTGGGGTTTGAACCCAGGACCTTTGACTCTCTCTGTCAATGCTCTTCTAAGTGAGATGCCTAGGCCTCCAATCTAAACACATATTTTTCTCTTATACATAGTTAATTCCCTAACCCCAAATGCTACGATTTTTGCAAATGGCGGCTTCTATATTAAGAAAACTTTTTATTAGGAATTTAAACATTACTTATAAAGCTAGTAGTGCTTCTTTCAATGTTTATATTATTCATTTTTAAACATCTTAATGATGGACAAATTATATTTGAAAAGAAAAATTACGCCTAGACTGGGGTTTGAACCCAGGACCTTTGACTCTCTATGTCAATACTCTACCATCTGAGCTACCTAGGCCTCCAATCTAAACGTGTATTTTTCTCTTATACATAGTTAATTCCCTAACCCAAAAGGCTACGAGCCGTTGCTACGATTTTTGCAAATGGCAGCTTCTTTCAGTGTTCATATTTGGGGTTAGGGAATTAACTATGTATAAGAGAAAAATACGCGTTTAGATTGGAGGCCTAGGTAGCTCACTTGGAAGAGCATTGACATAAAGAGTCAAAGGTCTTGGGTTCAAACCCCAGTCTAGGCGTATATTTTTCTTTTCAAATATAATTAAAGATCTTTGTCTCCATCATCATGAATCAGTTAAATGTTTTTTTCATCTCACCTCATAACATTCCACGTTTTTATGATATTGATTTCAAAGACCTTGCCTCCATCATCAGTCAAGGTGAGGTAAGAAAAAAAACATTTAACTGATTTGATTTATAAATTATAAATTACCTCATAGTGTTACTTGCCTCTGTAATTTTGATTAAAACAGTTCACTCTTCATTGTCAAGTGGCATCTGTCTCATATATATAGAAAATATGAGGTAGTCCTGCACCGTAGCTGAGTGGTTAAGGATGTCATGGTGCAGTACTACAGGACTTGTGCTAGTTTGAGTCTCCATGGGGGAAGAAATTTTCTAATGGAATTTCAGCCAGTATGGGACCGAGACCCACCCAGTATCATGAGGCAATTGAGTAGCTACAATAAGTAATGACTCCTGTTTTAAAAAACCAACTATAACAGCTGGGGAACCTGATATGCTGACCACATGTAACCCCTACACTGGCTGGATGATCGTCTACCTCTGTAATTAACCCATGTGTATGTGAAGCCAGCAGCCAGCTGGTAGGCTAAGTGCCTCCTAGGCCTGCCACGCTGTGGAATTTTTGGAGGAGGTGTAAAATCTGATTAATCTAATGATTATTAAATAAAACCTCATATTGTTTGATGTTTTTATTATTAATTTCATACATCTCATTGATGGATAAATGATATTTGAAGAGAAAAATTATACACTCAGACTGAGACTTGAACCCAGGACCCTTGGTTTTCTCTAGACCAAGTGCTCTACCACCTGAGCTACCTGTGCAAGTACCGATCTAAATGCACTGGCCGTACTGGCATTTATAATGTAATGTATAATTCCGAAATATATCTTCTTAATAAAGGAGCCGCCATTTGCAAAGATAGAAGCAAATGCTTCATAGCATTTGGTGGGCGGGAATTACAACATATATAGAGAAAAATTTGTGTTTAGATCAGTACTTGCTCAGGTATCTCAGGTGGTAGAGCACTTGGTCTAGAGAAAACCAAGGGTCCTGGCTTCAAGTCCCAGTCTGAGCATATAATTTTTCTCAACAAATATGATTTATCCATAATTGAGATGTATGAAATTAATAATAAAAACATAAAAAAAAGCCGTACTGGCATTTATAATGTAATGTATAATTCCAAAATATGTCTTCTTAATAAAGGGGACGCCATTTGCAAAGATAGAAGCAAAGGCTTTATAGCATTTGGTGGGCGGGAATCACAACATATATAGAGAAAAATTTGTGTTTAGATCAGTACTTGCTCAGGTAGCTCAGGTGGTAGAGCACTTGGTCTAGAGAAAACCAAGGGTCCCGGGTTCAAGTCTTGGTATGAGCATATAATTTTTCTCTTCATATATGATTTATCCTCATAATGTTACTTTCTAAAAATGTTGTATACTTTTAATCATTAGGTGCTGGAGGAACAGCTTCAAAAACAAAACGAGTTAGAATACCCACAATCAGGAATGGATGAAACTGACGAAGATGTTTGTGTTGGACAATTAAATGGTGGAAGAAGAATTGATTATGTCCTGCAGGAGGCACCATTTGAAAGTTTCAATGAATACCTGTTTGCTCTCCAAACTCATGTCTGTTATTGGTAAGGATTACTTCCATAATGCTTTAAGAAGGCAGACCCAACTTATTTATTTTCTGTAACAAATAAAATAATTTTATATTTAATTCTTTCATAGCTAATAATGTATTATTGAGGGCTGAGATATAATATACACAATGAAAAATTGAAGAGGTGGAATAGAGTTATTCTTACATGAAATTTGAAAAAAATTAAATTAAAATATGAATTGGAAATTTTATATCTCACCTCATGAAATGCTTAAAAACGACAAAAGAAAATTTTAAGATTTGCTATTTGGAATATAGCGTCATAGACATCAAAAGATTATGAGGTTGTCTCTCAACTAGAAAAAAACAATATTGATATATGCTGTATTTCTGAAATGAGAAAAAAGGGAAAAATAACAATAAAAATATCAAATTATATACCAGCATATTGTGGTATATGTGAAGATAGTAGAGCAAAAACTGGAGTAGGTAGTAAATAGTAAATTTGAACAAAATTTGGAATATGTCAATGAAAGGATAATGAAAATGAAATTGAATTTCAAAGGAAAAATGTCCTAAATATTGTATCAGCTCCTGATATTAGTAAACCAAAAAAGAGGGAGAAATATTTTATGAAGAATTGCAGGAACAAGTAGATAAACTCCACAGTGATCACTAGGGAAAGTATTTTAAGGTGCAAATTTTGGTTGTAAAATGGAGGAAAAAAGTTCAGAAAATACATACAAAAAGGTGCTACTAAAACAATTGAATTAAGGTTTAAACCAGTTACATGAACTCAGTTTATATAATATGCATATCTTTTGCACCAAGTTTTTCTTCTTTGTAGAGTCCATAAGAGGTAATTCATAGTTCTTTAGTTTATTACAATATTTACTTCGCAAATGAACATCGAACAATGATGCAATCAGTTTCAATAAATTGCGTTTTGAATGCTGAAAGTATATACAACTTATCCTTCTTAACATTCGCCATGTTATTGTTGTGAAAACCCAGTTGTAATCTTCTAATATGTAAAAATGAATGTTTGTTTGTTCATACTTTATGTGGAGCCATACCATTGATCCGATTGTGATGGGGTATTTTGCAAAATGTTCAGGAGATTCCCAGGATGAACATATGCTATAAGAGAGTTGAGATACTCAACTCCTACACCCATAAAAAAATGCCCTTTGTAGTGAAAAAACGTGAAAAGTCCCTTTTTTATCCTTAAATGGCTTATTCTGCCTAAACCATAATAAATACACAAAATTAATGTACACAGAATTGAATATGTCAGAAACTGTACAAAAAAGTACGTGACAGCATTTGTTTATCTTTTACAGATAACACACAAGAGCCATTTTTGTCTTTCATCGATGCCAAGGAGATCAGGATAAGTAGATTCCTGAGCAAGCATGTGCTGCCACACCATTCATCCGATTGTCATGGGGCTTTTTGCAAAATGTTCAGGATTTTCCCGGGAAGGTTATAGGTTATAAGAGAGTTTTAATGCTCAAGCCCTTCACCCTTAAAAATCACCTTCTATTGTGAAAAAATGTCGCTTTTTGTAAGCTTATATGGCTTATGCTGCCTAACTATAACAAATACACAAAATTATTGTACACAGAATTAAATATCTCAAAAAACTCTACAAAAAGTCTGTGACAGCATATGTTTATCTTTTAACGATAACTCACAATAACCATTTTTTGTCTTTCATTGATGCCAAGAAGATTGGGATAAGTAGATTCCCGGGCAAGCATAAAAGCGCACGGCGGGTATTTTTTTATGGATAACTCAAAATAACAAATTTTGTCTTTCAGCTCATTTATGCCAAGTACATCGGGATGTGTAGATTCCCGGGCAATGCCAGATAATCAGCATGGGGTATCTAAAAATAATAGCGATATATATTTATTTTTCCTTTTACTTATTCAACAAAATGCAAAAACACATAATTTATTTAGGTGTAGCAGCACACGCCGGGTAATAGCTAGTACTAATAAAAATACCCTGTGGTTCAGACTAGTAAAATACAGCCAACAACAAGTCGGTAGAGCCCTCCAGTCATACTGGGGGTTTATGTGAGTGGGTGATGTAACCACCATTACAAATAAAAAGTTGGTGCTCACTTAAAAAAAGTTTACATTTATGCTGAAGTAATGGCAAATCCTTCAGATAAGTTTTCCGGAGGTAAAACAGTCCCCTTTTCAGATCTCCGGGTGGGGACATCTGCAGGACGTCATATACAGAACATCCTTAAAATCAAACATTTATGTAAAATAGGAATCTACACGAATCCAAATTGTCCTCTATGCAACAAAGACAAAGAAATGAATGAAGAACATCTACAAACCTGTGAAGTATTACCTGTTGGATCCACCATAGAGAAATATTGGAGAGCAAGAACACTAATGGCTTCGTTGCCAAGGCCCAGCATTTGGAAACAAGAAGAAGTCGGTAGATAGAAAACTGTTAAATTATTGTCAGTACTAACTGAACTTATTTTTAACTATATTATTTTTGGTCTGGACATCTTACCTCAATATTAATGTTGATTTGTTCTTGGACATGTTTCAAAACAATTCTGTTTTATCTGTCTGGGAAAGCTGGAGATAAAACAGAATTGTTTTGAAACATGTCCAAGAACAAATCAACATTAATATTGAGGTAAGATGTCCAGACCAAAAATAATATAATTAAAATAACCTCAAAATATAACTTCCTAAAATTAAATATTATTTTTAACTGTTACAGCAGCACAGTTGAAATTTAAATTTTACTTCACAGCTGCAGATTGGCAATTGTTTCTGGAGTATAAATTACATAAATTATATTTTAATGTTTATTTAATATTATATTATTTTTTTAGTCTGATCATCTTACCTCAATATTAATGTTGATTTGTTCTTGAACATGTTTCAAAACAATTCTGTTTTATCGTCAGCTTGTCCAGACTAGTTTGATTTATGTTGCAACATATAATATAATTAAAATAACCTCAAAATATCACTTCCTAAAATTAAATATTATTTAAAATTGTTGACTTCTGATTGAGATTTTAAAAAGCAGTTCAAAAAGAATAACTACAATTTTTTCTGTCCTATCTTTTAAAAACGCGAAGGAAAAGGTGCTGAAGCATAAAAAAGAGAGGGAAGGGGGCAGAATGTAGTAATCTCATGAAAAGGTGCAACAAATTGTGTTCATTTCACTTCATTTCATATCCCCAAATACATATATTGAACTATTGGTATGAAAACAGCTGTATTTTTAGGAAGGTGCTGCACCTCAAAATCCTTTCCCTAGTGATCACTATATGGTATTAATGGGAGATCTTGACTCAAGAATAGAAATCATAAACTTAACTACGTAGTTTAATATCATTAATTAATTAACTATCTAGTTATTAACTTGAAAGCCTCATACTGTTATTTCCCATAATTAATTTATGAAATTATATATGCATTTTCTACACACATACATAGGGTAAATTTTCATATTTGCAGGGAATCAGAAGACACAATGCTGATGGTCTTGAAGGAAATATATAGCACAGTGGGTATTACAGTGGATAATATTGTTGACAAGCAGAATACAAATACAAGCTATTCAAGTGGTATGTACTCTGGTGGAGAAAGTAATTCGAGTGGATCATTTGTGTCAACTCAAGACCAAAATTCACCAATTACTACCTTTCCAGCCGAAATAAATGCCCCTCCTCTAATTCCCACATCTCCTTATTCTAGCACAAATCAGATTCCTCAAGAATACAGTCCTCATGCTATTGGAATGGATCCAACTGCTCCAATCATGGAAAATAAAAGTTTAGGACCACCTCCAATAGCAGGATTTATAAAACTATCAAAATCATAGATACAAAATATTTTTTGACTTTTTATTTATGATAGATTGTTTATAATATGAAATATTTGTAATGTAATTGTGTAAGTAATATAAATTTATTATGGTTGTAGATTTTTTTTTACGTAATTTTCACTAATTGTCTTTAATTGCATACGTATTGTACAGTAAACACTTAAATATTTTGAAACCTGGCATTGTGTCAAACTACTTCCATGAAAATTTGTCACTCTCATCCTCATCTTTTAACAGCTGCCACAGCCCTCCAGAAATCAAATTCCATTTATTTCAATCCATCTGTTCTGTTATCAATCCTTTATAATCATGGCTGTTTTGACAGTCCCTTTAAGTCATAAATTAATGAGTCATTTTTCTACATCTTACCTCATATTTTATGTTTCTTTAAACATGGGAACTAGTTTTCAAGAGAAAACATCTCTCTCATTTTCAACTGACATTATGACTACCAGATTTTCGTTGGAATCTCCATCAATAGCGTTGCCATCTGGTATTGATTTGATGAACTTCGAGATGAGGTCACGTTCATCAGGAATCTCGAAATTCATGGATCTAAATTTGTTCTTCTAAATATATATCTTCTCCCAATATATATTCAGGAAAACAAATTTAGATAATGAATTTCGAGATTCCTGATGAACGTGACCTCATCTCAAAGTTCATCAAATCAACACCACATGGCAACACTGTTAATAGAGATTCCAACGAAAATCCGGTAGTCATAATGTCGGTTGAAAATGAGAGAGATGTTTTCTCTTGAAAACTAGTTCTCATGTTTAAAGAAACATAAAATATGAGGTAAGATGTAAAAAATGACTCATTAATTTACGAATTAAGAACCTCATAATGTTATTTCCCATATTTAACTATGAATTTTTAAATCATCTTGGTTTAGCACATTTTCTTTAGTGGTTCTTATTTCATAAATGATTAATGTATTCCTTTGTTATTTATAAAACGGTTAAACTGCTGAGATTTTTTTCTTCTTTTGGATAACATGTAAAATTTATGGATTCAATTGTAATAAAATAAATTAAAAGTACTAAATATTCATTGCTGTCTAGAGAAATTGGTAGGCAGCATAATGTAAGTGTAATTTTTATTTGTGTTATTTCCTTGTAACAAATATATTTTACCTATAGTTTTAATATATTTTGCATTATAATTAATGCAGAATTTGAAATGATTCTGAAAACTAGAAAAATGTTTTTTTTTTTCCAGATAAATGAGAAACCCATGTCATAAAAACCAAAATTTATCTTTACTGTTATAGATTATAATATTCTTTTAATTTCATAACAAATGTTATTTCAATAGGACATCCAAACTGGCATTCATTATGAAATTTCAGCAATGTTCATAATATGCAATAAGTACAGCTGGATATGAGTCTTCATTGATCTGAAAAGAACCAATTAAAGAAATATCAAAATTATTTGAAATCCCATATTTATAAAGCAAGAGAGTAGAAAAAGTGTAGTAAAATATGCTTTTTTACAGTGAAATAATCCATTTAATGATTGACTGTGGTTATTACAGGTTACTGCACTGCTACTTCATTTGTCCTTGAGTTCTTCCTTGATTGTAGAGTTGAGTTTTAGACAAAACCTTCCTTTATTCCATCTCTTAGGGTCGAATCTTTGAACGCATTAGACCGTAAAAGGCATTCTCGGCTGAGAAAGTTTTATCCTAATACGATTTTGCTTACTCAGAAATCTATTCATGTTTTAGTAATTGTTGAAATTTGTAAGCTACCTGACGAGGTAACTTAAGATCATAGCTTAAGATAGAAACTTATCGTGAGAATCCCGAAGGGAACCGATGGTAACCGATGTAGTTTGAAACCTTGCCGCTTTATCCAAGATGTTGGACCTTGAAGACTTCGATCATGTTTTCGGTATATGCAGAGAAGAGGAATTTGATAGAATCTACCAAAAAATTCAACTGGAAGAACAGGAGAATCGGCGTAATATTGCACGATGCAGACGTCGTTGTATACGGTAATATTTGCGGGATGCAAGCGTAAATGCGTTCCTCTATAGCAGATGAAAATAACGGAAGTGGTTTTATCGTTGAGAATTCTGGGTAATTTCTTGCCAATATTACGACAACGATGACTTTCATGCATGACCAGTTTGTGGGCTAATTCGATCTTTGCACTTGCTCATGGTGAGTCAGCTCACCAGTGATTGGAAGTAATTTGAGTAGAGACTAATTTATTTGCATGCGACCCTTAGTCTACGTCCTATATTCTTTCCCATTCTTGTCTCATCTTCTATTTAAATTTTTTTAATATCCCTACAATTTTTCTCTTCAAATATAATCCCTACAACACTTCATTCTCTTATATTCCAAATCTGGTTATGTACTAACTTAGAGAATTAAATATCCATGAGTCTCAAATTTTAGTGAGGAAGAGATTTTAAATTAAAAAACTGTAGTATAACATTCTGGAAGGGAAAGGCAATCCATCCATTCATAATTCTGCCTGATGGCAGGTCTTTCACTGCATTCATAGCATTTTCATGCTATGCTTTGCAGCTTTACTAGGGAATTATAGGTGTGGTAGCTTCCCATTGCTTTCTGCACCAGTGAAGGATGGTGATGATAATGATAAGGATGATTATGATGGCCAGATGATTTTCGGGGACCGTTGGGCCCTAAGCTTCCTGACATTTGTCTTACAAGTGAGGAAAAAACCTCACCCAGGAAGCTTGTCCCAACCAGGGATCGAACCTGGGCCCGCTACGTGGCAAGGCAGCATGCTACCTTGAGAACACAGCAGTGGACAGTATATTGTCGGTGGCTTGTATTTCTTAAGGTTTTATTATGAAGTGGTATGGTAGTTTTACGAACTAGACTTTTTTTGTAAAAAATTAATGTACTTGGTTACATTAAACAGTTTTAACATTTATAAGATCCTAGAAATTTTAATATATATATATATTAAGTGGTAGACAAGGCCTTAAGGCCTTAACTCTGCCAGGTAAAATAAAGCTATTATTATTATTATTATTATATGAAGGGTTCAAGAAAAGAATGAGGTAAGTCCAGTTTAACACATTCAGTACCATGTACCAGATAAGAAACTCTAGTCCGCCTGGCCATCAGTCAATTCAGGCATTTAACAGCACGTGTGAACAAACTGCATTTATATTAGGTGCCCACTATATTGAAATAGTAAGCCTTGGAGAACAGATGGCACACAAATTAAGGTTTATTTAATTAAGGTAGAATATTTTTATCACTCACCTCATATTGTTGTTCTTATTTGTTATAAACTAGTTTCGGAACATAGTTTCTGTTCCATCCTCAGTATCGTCATGACCGTTGTTCTGTCGTCTTGAAGAGCTGTCCTTCTCTCCTTCCATTGGCTGACTGAAAAACCTCGAAACCAGGTCATTCTCACCGGGAATTTCAAAGTTCATTAATTTCTTCTTTTCGCTCTTTTGAATGTAGATCTTTTCCCAAACAGTAAGTTCTTTAGGTTTTTCTATTTGTTTTAATAATTTAGCTTCTTTCTCGATAAGATGTTTTTCAGACCATGCATGGGCAGCCACTGCAGATTTTTCTACTTCTTCCCCTTTCTTGACATTCCTGAGATGTTCTTTCACTCTAGTTTTCAAATTTCTTTTAGTTTTTCCTATGTAGAATTTCTCACATTCTTCACATTTAATTTGATAAATCCCTGATTTGTTTTCTTCTTTAATTTTCTCATGAATGAGAAAAACTAAAAGAAATTTGAAAACTAGAGTGAAAGAACATCTCAGGAATGTCAAGAAAGGGGAAGTAGAAAAATCTGCAGTGGCTGCCCATGCATGGTCTGAAAAACATCTTATCGAGAAAGAAGCTAAATTATTAAAACAAATAGAAAAACCAAAAGAACTTACTGTTTGGGAAAAGATCTACATTCAAAAGAGCGAAAAGAAGAAATTAATGAACTTTGAAATTCCCGGTGAGAATGACCTGGTTTCGAGGTTTTTCAGTCAGCCAATGGAAGGAAAGATGACAGAACAACGGTCGTGACGATACTGAGGATGGAACAGAAACTATGTTCCGAAACTAGTTTGTAACAAATAAGAAGAACAATATGAGGTGAGTGATAAAAATATTCTACCTTAATAAATATACCTCATAGTGAGAATTCCTAAAATAAGTAAGGTTTATTTACTTCTCTGTTTATTGTGAAGATATCGGACTGAGGTGAGTCCCTTCATTTTTAGAATAAACAGCTGGCTGAATTGCAACACTTGACATAGTAGTTTTATTATATAGAGTCGTAAAACATGGCTAGAAAAAAAAACTTACAGAGAAAGAACTTTTAAGTATTTATATGAAGTGAAAGTGATGAAATTCCATATGCAGAGAGTGATGTACATTACAACAATATGAAGTGCATGATGCACATTACAATAGGAACTGTCTGCTGCTTCCATTGTTTACAGCGAATACAAGGATGAAATTTCAAATTGATGATGAGACTGAAATAATGTCTTGGGTAAATTTATTCTTGAATGATTTTTTTGAATATGTGTGTGATCAAACTAACCTTTACGCAGAGCATGTCAATGCTGTGCTGAGACCTTTCAATATTCAATTATGTATATGTAAAACCTGTAGACATCTCTGGGAGGAAAAAAAAATTAGGACTGATCTTCATCTCAGGAATTGTCCAAAAGCCTTGATGTAAAAATTTATTGCACTGAAGACTACTGCTTTCAAACCTCAGTATTTCCGAAAAAATTCTAGAACATGTTTTCTAAATATTCTTCCGTGTTTTCACCTCGACAGTAGCACCTATGAGAGATCACTTTTAGAGAGACTAAGCAACAAATTTTCGAATATGAACAATTCACCAAAAAAAAAAAAAGCATTGCATGAAGGAATGTTGATGTGGTGAGGTCATCTGATATTTTAGTGCCCCAATGTTCCTCTCTAAAAAAAAGAATCCCAGTTAAACATCCTCCATTTTGTGTGGATGCAAAATTGAAGGAGCATAATGGTTTATTTTAGGAAGTAACATTTGAGGTTCTTTTAATCAAGTTTTTGTGAGGTTCTTTGGCCAGCCGGAGGAGGGAGCTGATATCGACATCCAGGGTCCACAACAAAACTCAACGGTCTGGGCAAGCTGACAATGATATAGAAGATTATATCAAAACTTGTTCAAACTGAACCAACATTAATTTGAGGTAAGATGTTTTCCATTCTCACAAAAACTTTATTGAAGGAGCATATTCTGCTGAAATTACCTGCCCTGAAAAGTGTCAAATGTCCCACAAGAAAATGCAGAGTGTATCTCAACAACAACAAAAAAAAAAGTGAGTTCAACAATGTGGTACTGTTCAAAATGTGGTGTTCCTCTCCATACAGGAACCTGTTATACTATAAATATATATCATACTGTCAAAGTCTACTAGAATATTTTCTTTGTAGCATAGTGGTTAAGGCACTGAGCTACAAGCCGGAGGGCCGAGGGTTCAAGTCCCGTTGGGGTCAGGATTTTTAAACTGACCCAAACCCTCTGGCAGCACTATGACCCTGGGGTCGACTCAGCCTCTAATGGAAATGAGTACCAGACGCAAGTTCTGGGGGGTAAAGGCGGCTGTCATGCAGGACTGACTACCCGGCTGACATAAAGTGCTGATTGTCTAGAAAAAGTGGGAGCCTTAACTTCCTACTACCCCAAGGGCCTCCGGGCCTGTTGTGGGATCACTTTACTTTACTTTATATACAAAATTAATTTTTTATCACTAATAGTTTAGGAATAATACTGAAATTTCAAAAGTGTTATGTAAAAGGGGTGAAATTCAATTTAAAGAGCTGGTCTGGGGGTTTAAATACCTTGCTCAGTTGTTGGTACTAAATGGCACAAACAGTAGGGTGCGTGTAGGCAAACAGTTTTCAGACCCTTTTGAAATCCAGAATGGGTTGAAGCAAGGAGATGCACTATCTCCTCTACTATTTAATTTTGTACTAGAGCATGCCATTAACTCTTTAGAGAATAAGGAAGGCTTACAACTCAGTGGTATTAAATAAGCTGTTAATTTATGCTGGTGATGTATTATTATTGGCCAATAGCGAGGAGATACTAAAGGACAACACGCACACACTATTGAGTAACACAAAGAAATTAGGGCTGGAGGTAAATATCAATAAAACTAAATATATGGTCACACGTAGAAATTCATTATATAATGGAAATGGACAGCTAATGACAGATGAGGGAAATTTTGAGGAAGTGGCTGAGTTCAAATACCTAGGAACAATAATCACAAACAGGAATGAGATGCACAAAGAAATTAAACAAATTAATGGAAATGCGTGCTATTATGCATTGCAGAGACTCCTGATGTCCCAACTCCTTTCAAAAAATGTTAAATTGAAAATATATAAAACTATTATTCTACCAGTTATATTATATGGGTGCGAAACATGGACTCTTACTTTAAGGGAGGAAAGGAGATTACAAGTATTTGAGAATAAAGTGCTTAGGAAAATTTTTGGACCAAAGAGAGATGAACAGACAGGTGAATGGAGAAGACTACATAACAGTGAATTACACGGTCTTTATAGGAAGCCAGATATAATAAGAACAGTTAAGTCTCATAGACTGCGATGGGCAGGACATGTTGCATGTATGGGGAATGAAAGACTTGCATGGAAGCTTCTTGTAGGAAAGCCAGAGGGAAAACGCCCAGTTGGTAGACCAAGAATGAGGTGGGAGAATAACATTAACTATGATTTGAGGGTAGTGGATTATACAGGGAATGATTGGAAAGCATTAGCTCAGGATAGGGATGTATGGAGAGCTTATGTCCGTGTGGCCATGAACCTACAGGTTCGATAGTGCCAGTGAGTAAGTAAGTAAGAATGTTTACTTGAAGTACATTTTTTTATGCTATTTTTCATTTCACACAATTCTGTAACCTGCCATGCTTGTTTTCAGAGCTTTTTTATTCCTCTCCCAATTTAGCTTCTTATATTAATGCAAAATATCAGATTTGTATCAAGTATTTGCAGTGAGATTAAAAAAAATAGAGGACTTACCTTTTTTTTTTATTTGAAAAACTTGAACTAGGATTTGAACCCAAAACCTTTAGATTTGTATGTTAATGTGCTGACTATTACACCATTCAGGCTTCCAGTGAAAGTATTTTTTTTTTCTTATGTACTGTTCTCCGTCTTTCTTTTCCTGTAGACTTCATGTTCATCATCTCTTACTGTTGTTGTTTAATGGTGAGACATGAGGATTCATGTCATAGGTCTTCTGGAATTCCAGTGCAATTTTGGAGATGAATTTCTATAGATGAGGGTTCAATTTTTGGCAATGAAGTACACCAGATATTCTCCTTTCATTTTGGTGCTCTGGTCCTTGAAGATGGTGCAGTGTTGAGAGCTATAAATTTTGATGATACAGATATAGATGAGATGCTAGATAATCATATCCAGAATTTAGTTAGATGATTGGTGTTGCTTCTTTTCTAGGTTTAGTTTTGTTCTCTTGTCTGTGGGTCTGATATTTTTTCCAAATTTTTGTCATGGGATGACTTTAATGCATCTACATGAAATGGAGTTGGATTAATCTCAAGTCTTCTTATTGTTTTTTGTGTCCAGTGATGTTGAGGTAGGGGTAAGTGTCACTCCCTTCATATTAAGTAAATCTGTAGTTCTTTTCCAGAAATGTCAATATGTGATGGGATCCACTGGAAAGATATTTATTTTCCTTGTCTACTGGAGAATTATAGTGCTTCCCTTGGTTCTTTTATGGCATTGGATGTTGGCTGAACATTTTAATGAATCAGCTGAATAGCTGATTTTGAGTCAATCAGGAGGGCTGTTTTTTTAAAGGATTTTGGCCTAAGCAGAAGTTGCTATAGTCCTGTGTTAATTGCTGTTGTTTCTTCTTCAGAGATTTTGTTTTCTCCTATGGAAACATGAGAGAAGAGTACACTGTCCAATCCTGCTCCAAGTCCCTTGTTGGAAGCAGCCATTTGTGTAAAGTGTGTTCTAATGCAATTTTACTTGCTTTGGGAACCACCTACATAAACTCTCCTTTTCTCTATAGTTGCCAGTGTGAGCTGATATAGTTCCTACTGATGGTAATACTGCATTTCCTCACATGATTTGTGCCCATGCATATTTTGTGCACCCTAATTTTTAAGGGATTATTTTGAATAGACTATAATTGAATGAGTCATTTCGAAAAGGGATCATCTACAGCTGATCAATTTTACAGGAGAGGGAAAAAACTGATTCAGTTTGTCCAGGATAAAGCTATGAATCTGAAATTTCTACTGAATACTTTTCATGCCCATGCACGTTCACTTACCGATTTACATGACTTTCTTGATTATGGTTTCCCAAAAAACTAATTACAATTTTCCGGAGATGATCCCTTTTCGAAATGAATGAAGAAACATTTACAAAATTAAACACATTTCTTTGAAAAAATTATTATTGCGAAATAACTACATACATGGAATAATACTGTATACATTTTATTACATTTCATCATTTGGAAGCGACTATAAAAAAAAAGTATATCAGAAAAATTTCATCATTGAACATCTTCGGCGTTCTCTACTACTTCAGCTGTAGTTGTAGGCCATTTGAATAAATCATCATAAAAATGTCGATGGATATCAGGAATGTACTGATGAAGTTTCTTTACATCATCCATTTTTTTGTGATTGATTGGTATTTTGCTTATGCAGGGTGTGTTTTCACATCTGGTATTTGCAGTATTTCTGGGGGCTTTGGTTTGCGCAATTTGAACTCTTGTTCCCCGAAAATAGTGTCAATGAATTTCCAGCCGATTACGGTTCTAGGCTTGTCACTATTACATTCAAATTCGTAAAATGTATTTATTGCAAAATAATGTTTTTGTTCTTTTGGAACACCTTTACCCATTTATATATTAAATTTGGGAATTTTTAACATTATGAGGTTCAAATTCATAAGAATTAAATTAATCGTGATTATTTCATACCTCATACTTCTATATTTCTTTAAATACAGCACTGCAGTATCGGCAATTTCTTATCACCATCATCAGCTGTTTTCACGATTGTCAATTTTTACTTTTGTTGATAATTATCCAAACTGCCATCTGATGTTCTTTTAAAGAATTATTTTCTAAACTGGCATCTGGTGTTCATTTTAATGAATCATTTTCTAAACTGCCATCTGTTGTATTTTTGAAGAACTTTGTAATCAAGCTAGGTTCATCTGGAATTTCGAAGTTCATAGTTCTAGTATGGTTTTTTTGAATATATATTTTTTCCCAAACTGTTAAATCTAAAGGTTTTGATAGATGTTTCAAAAGTTTTGCTTCTTTTTCAATCCTATGATGCTCTAATAAACTATGTGCTGCTTTAGCTGATTTTTCAATTTCTCCATTCTTTATATTTCTGAAGTGTTCTTTTTTACGAGTTTCCAAAAGAACACTTCAGAAATATAAAGAATGGAGAAATTGAAAAATCAGCTAAAGCAGCACATAGTTTATTAGAGCATCATAGGATTGAAAAAGAAGCAAAACTTTTGAAACATCTATCAAAACCTTTAGATTTAACAGTTTGGGAAAAAATATATATTCAAAAAAACCATACTAGAACTATGAACTTCGAAATTCCAGATGAACCTAGCTTGATTACAAAGTTCTTCAAAAATACAACAGATGGCAGTTTAGAAAATGATTCATTAAAATGAACACCAGATGCCAGTTTAGAAAATAATTCTTTAAAAGAACATCAGATGGCAGTTTGGATAATTATCAACAAAAGTAAAAATTGACAATCGTGAAAACAGCTGATGATGGTGATAAGAAATTGCCGATACTGCAGTGCTGTATTTAAAGAAATATACAAGTATGAGGTATGAAATAATCACGATTAATTTAATTCTTACCTTTACCCATACTCTGTATACGAAGTGCCTTGCATTAAATAAATAATACATAAATAACGATTGTAGCATGGTTTTAATATTGTTTACTCTGATAACACAGAAAGACTGCAAGAGGATAGATATGGAGCTGAAGTCAAGATCACATTCGTGCGTCAGTCCGTTCGAAAAGGGAACAACTTGGCAAGTTGATCCTTTTTCGAAATGGCTACATGAAAAGTAAAGTCAGAAAGTGGTAAAAGAATTGTGTATTTGATAATTTCTCATGAGGAATCGATGTAAGGACGTATGTAAACATGGAATAATGAAAAAAGTGAATGTCACAAAAAAATCGTAGATGATCCCTTTTCGAAATGACTGATTCAATTATATTTGAATTATTGTTGGGAAGTAAACTTTATGAGGTTATATCATTAATAGTGAATGGAGAACTTAGGTGACATCCATAGAGAAATCAACAATCAGTGGAAGTCATCATGACTGAAGAGGGACAAGATGTTGTCTTAAACCGTCGGTATCAAAGAAATTTGAAAATGTATGAGGTGAGTCATTAAAAACTAAGTTCTTCGCTCACTATTAAGATTATTTTGAACTTTATTTTTGCTCAGAGTCCACATTTTAGGTACCTTTTCTTTTCAGTGTAGTAGGGATTTTCCTCCCCTAAATTTCATTGCCAATTCTTATATTCCAATGTAGGTCATTTACCAGCAACTGAAACTCAAGTCCTGCTACTTTAATAATGCTTGCTCTTCGTAGAGACAAGTTTTAGAAAAGTAAATACTGATATTTTAGATGACTTTCAACACTTAATGTGCACTTGATTTTATACAGTATTTTAAGATGGGAAAGAAAAATAATAATAACACAGCATCATATAAATTCAAAGTGATAAGTTTTGCGGAATGTTTTGGCAATCATGCAGCAGAAAGAGAATTCAGAGTTCTCGAATCCAACATGCATTATTGGAGTAAACAGAAAGACGCACTAAATAATTATTACAGTATTTGAAATGTTTCATTTGCATAATAATAATATTATTATTACTTATTTTAGGAATTCTCACTATGAGGTATATTCATTAAGGTAGAATATGTTTATCACTCACCTCATATTGTTCTTCTTATTTGATTATAAACTAGTTTCGGAACATAGTTTATAATCAAATAAGAAGAACAATATGAGGTGAGTGATAAACATATTCTACCTTAATTAAAAAATATTATTATTGATTATAGATTTTCTATTGCTTGATTATTATTTGTATAATTCAAGATCACCTACAGCGTTATGCTATAAAATTATAAGAGATGACAAAATTACTGTATTCTTAATTACTAACTTATCATAATTGAGATAACTGTAAATGGTATTGTACAACAGAGACTACAAATATGAATCGGAAACTTCACACCTCATCTCATAAAATATGCTTCCCTCATCTAACAAATTTTGACGACTTCATCATCAGCTAATCTCCAAATGAGTCAGAGTTATCTTTTTATATTTATTTTCATTCTATTGATACTTAATCAGTCATGGTGGTCTGGTGATTATGTTCCTTGCCTCTAGTTGCAAGGGTTACAGGTTCAAATCCCGCCAGAGTCTATGGATTTTTTAGGATGGAAAAATTCAAGGGGAAAGTCATCCAGGAGGGACTTTAAGCCATGGGACCTGTGTGAAGATTTTCAGGCTCATAAAAGAACCATAAGCCTGAATAAAAAGGCCTCTGTGCAAAATTTAACGAACTTTCATCCATCCAAGTAATGTCTTAGTTGCCTATTAGATATCTTATTAAGGCGATATGCTAATCACCTGTCACTCATTGACACACATAGGTAAATAAGCACAATTAACCCATCAGCATGGAGTGATGTGCACCACCCGCATAAATAAAACACTTCTTCTCTGCAGAGTGACGGGCACTGCCCGCATAATTTCTATACCGAAACTAGTTCTTATTTTTTGGGAATGATTCACTAAATAAATGATTAAATAATATAATTTTGTAGAGGAAAGAATACACTTTTATTTGATATATGAAATCAATAATGTAACTTATTTTCAAATTGTATAATTTATTGTTAAATGTGGGTAAGTTTGAAGTGCTGATTGAGCATGTTCTATATCCGGCACATTTATGGGGCACGCCATAGCATTTGATTTATTATATTCTTTGTAAAAATATACAATGATAACACAATTTGTGAACTGCAATCTTATAAAGGAGATCTCAAGCTTTCAATTAACGTACAATTTATATTTTATATATTTTTTTGTTCATGTAGTTCCTCATTGTTTTTATGGACTGCATTAGAGACTGTTAGTCCTTGTTTCTCTGCTCTCTTTTTGGAAACCATGAAACTATTTAAAACTTTGTTTATATGGCTAGGTTGGTGAAGGTTTCTTCTTTCAAATGATATATGTGACACTTATATGGGACCAAATTTGTGAAAGAAATTCTAACTTGAATGAGTGGCTCTGTTGAATCCTGTTAGACTAGATCGAGGGTGGCAGTGTTTCGCCATGGCCCCTACAAATAAACATAATGAAAATATTACAAAATGCTTAGACGAGGAACTGGAAAACAAACATAAAATCTATTATAGATTATAATATAAACATAGGATCCTTGGACCTAACAGACTAATTTTGTTACATGTATATTTGTTGGAATGTAAGAAAATAAAAACTAGTACATGAAAATATTTTCTGTCTTCTAAACATTGCTAATTGAACAGCATGAGTATCTGTAGGGAGAATTCACCACAAAATATTTTTCGCATTGACCTTGATGAAGCATAACTTTTGCAGCATAGGGGTGGGGTAGAAAGAAAGGTTCCCGGATGTCATTCAACAGCATAGAGTTCAACAGTACCGAGATTAGTTACAAGGCATTTTCTGGGAAGAATACCACCGAGAAGAAATAAAGCCCTCCCTAACAAAATATGTGTTGTGTGTTATAAAAAAAATAAACAGAAAGATACAGTGTTTAGATGCTCTGACTATGAAGCGGGATTATGTATGCAGGGGTGCTTCAAATCAATTTCAACTAACTTAATTTCTAAGGTACGGTATTATAAATTTTATTTCTATTGTTGTAGTTTACAATTGAATCGACACATGCTATTAAGGCCTCAGTCAAGAAAAATGGAAAATTGAGTTAAGCACAATATCGTAATCTGAAAGATTGATTTAAATGTCTTATGCTACGAAGACCCCAGTTAGATGATGCACCATTGTAGTAGAAACAGGGCATGGAGTTTGAATGTTACATGCAGTAAGGACTTCTGTCAGTGACTAAGGCTCTTTTAGCATGTCAGGTCATAAAGTGCCTCATGTTGGTACTCCTGTTAGCGGTAAACAGCTGTTAATTCATTTGAGCGGGAAGCACTTAAATAATGCTGCAAAGAGATGCGCTGCTGCTCAAGTAATACATAAGAGAAAGGCCAAAAAAAAATTACACAAAGCTCATAAAAGATGCTGCACAAAAAGATGAGCCTCGATTACATGAAAACATGTTCGACTGCCTCAGATTCCTGTTCAGGAAATTTTTCATCTGAGGCAGTTGACAACACATGTTTTTTGTGTTCATGACATTAACAGTAATACATCTTTATCATGAAGGAGTTGGAAAGAAAGGGCCCAATGGAGTACGCTCTTTCATATGTGACTTTGTGCAAAACACTTCTCCACAGTTTATTGAGTTGCACTTCTATTCAGATAACTGTAGAGGACGAAATAAAAATCATGTTGTAGCAATAATACTAATACTAGTAGACTTCCAAAAATTGAACACTATTTCCCTCTAAGAGGACTTTCAATCCTCCCTTGCGATAGGGATTTTATTGTAATAAAAAGATAAATTGAAAACATAATAGATTCTACTCTGTACATGAACTTACAGAACTAATCATGAAGCCTAGTAAAACTGGAAAGTTCAGTGTGAAGGAAATTAACACTAGAGATATATTAAATTTTAAAACTTGGAGGAAAAACAATTACAGGAAGAACTCTATTTCTGAAGAAACAGCCAATAGAAATGCCTCAAGAGACAAGAAAGTTCAGTTTCTAATCAGTAATTTTCGGCATTTTACCTACAGTAAAGATTTTCCAGGATATATCTTGGCTCGGCATGGAATTGATTCCACGGTGTTCCATACATTTCATCTTCGTCTCCCTGGAATACATATTGTGAGTTTTACAGTAGAACATGCTTATTCAGCAGGTAAAGTGACATTGAAAGAAGAAAAACTATGTGATATTCAGAGACCAGTTCAATATATACGTGAAGAAATATAAAAGGTTTTAAGCAGAAATTAAAATTGGTCTATTATGGAAACGAAATGACTGGCAGTGTACTCAATATATGCATTTATTTATGTTTGTTCATAAATCTGAAGCATTTTTGTAAATATTGCAATTAATAAATAGCAATGCTATATGAAAAAGTGACCAAATTGACATATTTATTACCAAAAATGTTTAAAACGTGCTAAAAGGGCTTCAGTCAAATGATTTTGAACATTTATAATGAGCCGAAAATAATTTTCTGCACATTTTCGTATATACATGTGAATTTGTTTAATTTGGCACAATTAAAATATATACTATTTTAAATCAACTGGATTAATATGTCAGGCGTAAGAAGTTTTTCTTAGTTTTTTTCAAAACTGGGTCTGGCTGACTAAAGCCCTTTTAGCATATGCCGATTCAATTATTATAATTAGCCTCACGTTTAGCTGAATACATTTTAAAATTTCTATTTGGATATTTTAAATATCAAACAAGATATAAACATTTTGCAAAACTTTGTTTTCTAACTTACAAATTTAAATGCCATTCCAAGAAATCCTCCCTCAGCTGAGAACCATCAGGGGATTTAAATCCCCCCCTACTGATGGGTTAAATTAGCTTGGTTAAGAAACTCTCGCTTGGGAGCACCCATGTTCCCACATTGGACGTATGGAGTATATCATTGATACCTCATAATGTTATTTCCCATGATTTGATAAAATTGTTGGTTGGTTGGTATCTAATGTCGAGCACTTGATAATGAAATCATTCGCTCTCTTGCACTCCAATATTTAGCAGAAAGGCTGGTCTCTTCTACAAAAGCTGGACAACGGAGGAGATGGTTTCTTTCCATATCTTCATTTAAATTGCAAAAAGGGCATTTAGGTGAATCTGTTATGCCAATTCTGTGTAGGTGTTTATTCAAGCAGTCATGTCCCGTTAGCAGTCTGAATGTTGCTACTGCAGATTTTCTTTGTAATGTAGTAATGTCATAAGCTTGTAGATTTTCCCATTCCTTTCCAGATGTTTTGGTGGTGTATTCTTCTCTAAGTTTATTGATGTATTTATTTGAGATAATTCTTTTGATAGAGTGAAAGGAAACTGGAGTAGAAGTTGGGTTTGAGACAATTTTGCTACCCTTCTTGGCTAGAAAATCGGCTATTTCATTGCCTGTCACTCCACAATGGGCCGGAATCCATTGAAGTACAACTTTTTTATGTAGACGGGATAACTGTTTTATCATTTTGTGACATTCGATAATTTTGATGCTTTTGGGTGTTGTGTCTCGTGTTATAGCGAGAATGGCTGCTTTGGAGTCACATAGAATTACAACTTTTGTACATTTTTGGATGTGATATAAAAGATTTTGTAAACTTAAGAAAATTGCTAGAATTTTGCCATCAAAGTTTGTTGAATTTGTGTTTAGTTTACGATAAAAGGAAAAAAGTGGACATACTGCACCAGCACCAGTGCCACCATCATTTGGTAGGCTGGAGCCATCTGTAAAAATATGTATCCATTCAGGAGCTGGGTATCTTAGATTTATCATTTCCAGTGACATTTGTTTTAAAATATATGGAGGAGTTTCAGATTTCTTGATGTCTTCTGTTAAATGAAGGTTATATTCGATTTCCAAAAATTCTAGAGGGTTGTTTCTCATCTGCATATTTTCTTTTGAATGTGGAAGTTGCAATTTCTGTTTGATTTCTTGTACAATGCTTAGGAAGCTTTGCTGAGATTTTAAACATACTTGTGGTTTTCTTTGGGTCCAGTTATTATGGGGTAGCCTTAAAAAATTTTCATACTGTGTGACTGCTGTTTTCTCAATTTCAGATGCTATGTTTGGGTTATTTGTTAAGATTTGCATGGCAGTGATTGGTGTTGTTTTAACAGCTCCTTTTATCAGACGGAGGATTTGGTTCTGCAATTTATTAAGTTTTTCCAGTTTAGTAGTTACTAGGATTTCTTCACAATATTGAAGTACAGGTTTTATGTACATTTGGTGGAAGGTGTTTAGGGTTTGTGTATTGCAACCCCACTTTTTCCCTGCTAATCAATTTAATAATGGTAACCTTGTTTCTATCTTTGTACATATATTCTCTATGTGTTTCTTCCATGTTAATTTTGTGTCCAGAGTTATTCCTAAATATTTTGCTTCATGTGTTTGAGTTAATAATTCACCCTCCAATTTCAGAGTGAGGGGTAGTGGTTTCTTTCTTAATGCACATAGTTGATAATTTGTTTTCTGTATATTTATCTTCATTAAGTTCTGGGATGTCCAATTCTCTAACTCTATTAGTGATTGTTGGGCTATGGTTATTAATTGTTGACTTTGGTTTTTCGGTTTGGAGACCCATATTACAACATCATCAGCAAAAAGTAGGGTTTTTGTTTGGAGCTTTTCTATATGCTTAGGTAGGTCATTAATGTAGATATTGAAGAGAATGGTACTGAGTACAGAACCCTGTGGTAAACCTCGATGTGTTTGTTGGTATTTAGAGAGGCGATTATTATACTTTGTAGCGATGAACCGTTGGATGAGAAAATTGCTGATCCAGAGTAGCATATTTCCTTGAATGCCTAATGTCTGCATTTTTTCTAATAATTTATATCTCCAAATAGAGTCATATGCTCCTTGGAAATCAACAAACATTGCCAGAGTGTCTTATTTTCTGTTGAAACTGTCTTTAATAGCTTGACTTAGGTGTACAATTTGTTTGATTTGTTGATTGTAATTCTCTAAATCCAGCTTGATTGGGTGAAAGTAAATTATTGGTTTCTAAATACCAATTTAATCGATTTGAAATCATTTTTTCCATAGTTTTAACAATTACACTAGTTAGTGCTATTGGGCGATAATTTGAAAAAGTATTTGTTGATTTTTTTGTTTTCGAAATAGGTATTATAATGGCTTTTTTCCAATCATCAGGAACTTTTGTGTTCCAAGAAAGATTATAAAGGGAGAGCAATTGAGTTTTGGCTTTATTGCCAAGGTGTTTGAGAAATTCTGCATGTATATTATCTGCTCCTGGAGATTTGTTTGATTTTAAACTATTAATGGCTATGTTTAACTCTTTAATGTTGAAATTCTTATTAAAGATATTATCTTTTGTACTGCTTGTTGATTTTATGTAATTTTTTAGGTTCTCTTTTATTGTTTTTTGTTCTCTGAGGACAAAGTATAGGTGTTAGCGTAGTGTTTGTTGAATTTGTTGGCTATTTCACTTTCATTTGTAATCTGTTTGTTGTTGTGGATAAATGGTGTTTTTTGTCGTTCTTTTTTATTTTGTATATTGTGTACAAATCTATATGCTTTCTGGCCATCTTTCCTATAATCCATTTTTTGGAGGAAGTTATTAAAATTTTCTCTTTTATTGCTGTTAATTTCTTTTTTGAGCTGCGGAAAGGCTACTGTTTTTAACAGAGAGGAGACCCTTTAATTCCTTCCATCGAAGGCTTAAAGGAACCGACCTGGACAGTAACCTAGTGTCCAATCCCTCACCTTCTCGTGGTGCAGCTGTTAGTAATCATGCTTATGCATGATGAACGAAAGGGAAGGGCTACTCACCAACAAGCACTGGTCAGCTTGGTGAGTTTTTCTGTTTTGACCGAATTGGTATTACTTCTCCTCCCCATACCAATTCCCTCTTTCAACTTTTCTATCCAGTCTCCCTTGACTGACCTCTTGTTTCTTTCGACCCTGATGGTATTAGAGTACTCGAGGCCTAGGGGTTCATTTCTCCTTCCTTCCTATACCTACTTTCTCTCAATGGGTGACGTAACCACCACATGTGGTGCCTACTACTAAACGGTTACAACTAGTTTATTGTACTCCAATACAAACATGAAGCCTTGATAAAATTGTACAGCATATTGAAAAATATACCAGAGCCTGATTTAAGCAACTCATATTCTGCCATTAAAGGAGAGGCAAAAAGAGCTCATATTCTATATAAATGGATTAAAATAAAAAGACAGCGGACCAATTGGACAAAATTCAATAGTATGTAATCCCCAGGGGAATAAAGAAGAACAACTGCTAATGACATTTCAAAGGAAAAGTAAACTTGGAATGAGGAGAAGAAGATTGGACAGATGGATATTCTTTGTTGATGCCCTACATTTTAGCTTGGAGATAAAGGAGATGACAAACAATTTTACAGTTTTGAAATATTTATTATCAATTTACATAAAGTTGGTGTAGCTTTCATGAGAATTTAGTGTTCTTGTAAAACCTGTAACTCCAATTGAAACAAATTGAGAAATAAATATTACTGGTAAAATCATTCAAATATATGAGTAACTTTTACTAATGAAATATTTTAAATTTAACACATTTCAATACTGGATAATATTACTTTGAAAAGAAAAAGTAATGCTTGAATCAGGATTTGAACCCTGCATGCTCATGTGTAGAATGAGAGGACCAGGGTTCAAATCCTGGTTCAAGCATTAATTTTTCTTTTTAGAGTAACTCTTACTTAATTAGTGTTGATTTGTTTCATCAGGTCCGCAAGTAGCTGAGATTTGAGTACTTTTCCCATTGATCCCAGAGGAAATTCATCCAAAAATCTGATATAGCATGGAATGCGGTATGCTGGAAGCTGAAAAAATTACATTAAAGTCAGATTATTTCTGATTTACAATATCTGAGACTATATTTAATCTTAGGAAGTGATATTTTGAGGTTATTTTAATTAAATTATTTTCAATCTTACCTCAATATTAATGTTGATTTGTTCTTGGACATGTTTCAAAACAATTCTTTTTTATCATCAGCTTGTCCAGACAATAAAACAGAATTGTTTTGAAACACATCCAAGAACAAATCAACATTAATATTGAGGTAAGATGATCAGACTGAAAATAATAATTTAATCTGAGACTATGTCTCTAAATTAGTTACATCATAGAATTCGGTATTGTATTAACTAACACACTAACTCACTGGCACTATCGAACATGTAGGTTCATGGCCACGCTAACATAAGCTCTCCATACATCCCTATCCTGAGCTAATATTTTTCAGTCATCCCCTGTATAATCTACATCCCTCAAATCATAGTTAATGTTATTCTCCCATATCATTCTTGGTCTGCCAACTGGGTGTTAACCCTCTGGTTTTCCTACAAGAAGCTTCCACGTACTTCTTTCATTCCCCATTCATGCCACATGTCCTGCCCATTGCAGTCTATGAGACTTAATTGTTCTTATTATATCTGACCATGTAGTTCACTATTATGTAGTCTTCTCCATTCACCAGTGGTGGATCGTGGAATTTTGTCAAGTGTTAGCCGTCGTTTTATTTTATAATAATATGGATATAATATTGTATGTATTATCTTATTTCTAATAAGTAAATGACCTTCTAAAAAAGAATGATATGCAATGTTAGAGTATCAAATATATTACACTACTATATGTATAGGGCTTAGGAAATCGAAGGGGATAATTGGACATATTAATAATAATTAATTAAATATATATATATATATGCATAATTTTAAAATACAGATATTCACCTCCGCTTCCAGCTGGTTTCTAGAGCTTATAAGTGAGCTCTGTATGTTGGTAGCCTCGTCTTGTATTAAAGATACTAAGGGTGAGATATTTTGTTTTATTTTATTAAATAAAGTAGCGGATATAGTACATACTAAGTCATTTTGAACATCATGTGATGTGCCAACGAACACAGTAGAAATTTCCAAATTGTTTCTTAATTTCTCATCTATAATGCAACAATTAATCGGCTCTATCTCTTATGTTAGATTCGGAGTTTTCTACATGACCCCTAAATGGCAGCTCTTGTTTTGGCTAAGAAACACACGGCATCTATTATGCAGCTAACAATGTACTTGTTTGCTGTAACGTTTTCGTTATGCTTATCTGTATTAACTTTGATAGCCTGGCTTCGGGACTCTTCAGTTCTAGTGGCCAAACTTATGTAGCGCTATTTCACAGTTATCATGGACTTCAGATAGTTCATGTCGTTTTTCAGTACATGAGTACTATTACAACTGTTGTCCAAACATTTTTCTCTGTCGAAAATAGAAGGCAGGGCTAACATTAAAGAAAACATGACTTCTTGCAGCCATATGTCATGATCATACCAACCTTCATGTCTGTCATTAAATGACGCTCTTTTATTTTTGATTGACTTATAATGCTATTTAAATTAGGAGTTGGTTTATAACTTGTTTCTTTTTAATAAAGCTTCTGCAGGAAAAGGGATGACTTAAGTCTTCAATAACTCAAGCACGTTTCTCTCCCATGATAATATTTATTAGTGGTTTAATTACTGTATTTGATATGCTCAGAAGCCCTACGTTTATGCAGGACTTACTCAGAGCAACTGAAACCTCGCTGTTAGATGTTTGTAGAGTGCTAACAGGGCAGCTACAGAGTAGCATTGGGCTCAGCTAGAAATGCAGCACAATGTACTACTGATCAGCTTGAATGTGCCTGCACAAACAATTCTCAAGATCTCATTCCATGTTAGCCTCGGGAGGACAGCTAACAGCATGAGAATTGAAACATGTTGAAGCACATTGTATAGTATTGGAATGCTACAGTATGTACACAATGCATACAATATACATTATTATTCAAAGTTAAAATTGGTAAACACATTATGAGGTTCTTAATTAATAAATTAATGAGTCATTTTAAAAGATGTTAAAATGACTCATTAATTTATTAATACATTATTATGTTACTATTGTTTACAGCATTTAGATTACTATCAATGCATTGTTATATCTCGTTCTGGTATTATGTTTCGTTTTAATTAAATATCAAAAGTTTAATTCTAACTTTTGAAAGTGTTAGCCGGGCTAACAGTGCTAACATGGACCCTCCGCCACTACCATTCACCTGTCAGTTCATCTCTCTTTGGTCCAAAAATTTTCCTAAGAACTTTATTCTCAAGTACTTGTAATCTTCTTTCCTCCCTTAAAGTAAGAGTCCATGTTTTGCACCCATATAATATAACTGGTAGAATAATAGTTTTATATATTCTCCCTTTAATGTTTTTTGAAAGGAGTTGGGACATCAAGAGTCTCTGTAAAGCATAATAGCATGCATTTCCAGAATTGAGTCTTATGTTTAATTTCTTTGTGCATCTCATTCCTACTTGTGATTATTGTTCCTAGGTATTTGAATTCAGCCACTTCCTCAAAATTTCTCTCATTTGTCATTATTCTATTTAATGGTGCTCTTTAATGTCTTAAGACGTTATGATTCAGAGTTGGACTTTAAAATATCAGAATTTGGTCAGAGGCGTTTTATGAGGTTCTTTAATATGCAATTCATTTATGACATATCCCTCCAAAGGAAGTTAACACAAAACTTTAAAACTTATTTAATATTTAAAGGAAGTAACACTATGAGGTTCATTTTAATTATTACAAGTTATATTATTTAGACTCATCTCATATTTGTGATTTTTTTGCAGACTGCAGTTTCTACACTCTATGTGTTATTAAGTTAGGAGGCATTGACAACAACACACAGTGTAGAAACTGCAGTCTGCAAGAAAATGACAAATATGAGGTGTGTCTAAATAACCTAACTCATCAATGTTTTTATTATTCATTTTACACATCTCAATGATGAATAAATCATATTTGAAGAAAAAAATTACACGCTCAGACAGAGGTTGAACCCAGGACATTTGGCTTTTTAGACCAATACTCTACTGACTGAGTGACCTGAGCAAGTTCCAATCTAAACACAAAATTTTCTTTTTTAGATTGGAATTTACTCAGGTAGCTCAGTCGGTAGAGTATTGGCCTAGAAAGCCAAATAAGAGAAAATGTTTCATTTAGATTGGAACTTGCTCAGGTAGCTCAGTCAGTAGAGTATTGGCCTAGAAAGTCAAAGGTCCTGGGTTCAAACCCCAGTTTGAGTGTATAATTTTTCTCTTCAAATATGATTTAACCTAACTCATAATAATTATTTCAAAATTTATACTGAAAAAAATCCCTTAATCCCAGTCTATTTGTTTCTGGGAACCTTAGATCCAGAACTGAGCTTGGTGTCACTGGACCACTGGAATTAACACATTGTATTAGTGTTATTCTCTCATTTATATGTTAACATTTGGCTTGATAAATGAGTGTGGTCTGTCTTTGTTATTGGTCACTGCCAACAATCAACAGATGTCAATCATAAACAGTGCATAGTATAATTATTATATGTGAGAAGGCACTGTTGTCATATTTTATTTGTCTTTGGTGCTACTGTCACTATCAGTGGTATACACACTTTGATAACTAACCATTGTCTACCATATTGCAATGACTTGTAAGATGCATCATCTCTCTATACTTATGGCATGATGCACACATTTTTCGAATAATTCCATGTCAATATCTTCCACACATCCTACAAACTTCGATGAGGGATCACATTATAAATTTTTTACTTTATGTTTGAGTTGAAGAAACATTGATATGGTTGTAAACTTAAAATGTTATGATTACGAGTTCCTGATGCTGTTTAAATCCATAATTAACCCCCATCGGGATATGTAGGGGAGAGGGAGAAAGGATGATAAAGATTGACAAATGAAATGTCAAAATTGACCGAGATTGGTGTCGAATCCATATTTTTCTGGGTGGGGTGAGAAGGAGTGAAAAATAAAATGTTCAAAATGATCAAGATTAGTGTGAAATATAAAGTTTTTGGGATCCTACGCTGATGTTGCCAGTTACATTGAGAAGTTTGACCTCTAGACCACTATGGGGAGGGGGAATAGAGGGTTGGCATGTATAAAATGATAGAAAAGACTAATATTAGTGTCAAATCCTTAGTTTTTGGAATTGCTATGATGAACAGTGACACTACCGATGCCGTTGAAGTCCACAATGGGGGTTTAAAAGGATGAAAATAAATGTCCAAAATAACTGAAATTAGTGTTGAATCCGTAGTTTCGGGGTCACTAAGGTGATTAGTAACAAGTACGAGTAGATTGGGATAAATGAATATCCAAGCAACTCTTGGTAATCAGCTTGTAGAGGTGTTTTCAAATTGTGCTGCGTGGCTCCTTGGAGAGGTACTGAAGTTTTTGAGAGGATACATGAGAACTTTTAAGAGAGTCCTAAAATGTTATACAGGGCCTATACTATATTATAAATAGACATCCACTATACTGGCTCAGATGGTAACATGCTTGCTTCTGATTAATGGGTCAAGTTTGATACCTGCCAGGGTAGAAATTTTAATTGTAAAATTAATTTAATTAAATCCAAATGGTAAACATTTCAATCTCAGGACCAGGAGGGGTGGTACTGTATAATTTTTAATTGCTAGATTAGGGTAGTGAGAGGTTAAGATCCCCACCTTTGTAAACAATCAGCAAGAGATGTCAACCAGGTTGTCAGCTCTTTGTGACGACCGTGTTTACCCACAGAACAAGCATCTGTTACTCATTTCCACTATATTTGTTAATTAAGTAACATTTTTCCACTTACTTGTGTTTTGCACTCTTTTAACTTTACTATCTCACCTCTCTTGGTTAACTCTTGTTTTTTTTCGACCCTGACGCTATTAGGGCATCCGAGGGCTAGGGAGTCCTTCCTTTTTTCCATTTCTTCTTTCCTTTATTTCTTTTCTTCTCCAGAAAAGCCTGACCAGAGGTTATAAGATGGCAGCCCCATCACTGGTCTTGCCTTCCTTTGGCCAGCAACCAATCGAAGGGACTAACTATTATTATGCTTTCAAGTCTTATACGAGAATTTCCCATAAGGGAAAATTTTCTATAGGATCATAACAGGCCTTGGCCTAATACTTGGAAGGAAGAAGAAGAAGAAGTAGTATGTATGTAGTTACATTGTGGGAAAAAGATTGCTAGAGTGATTTTTAAATTTCTGGTTTACAGATCAACAGAAGATTTCTCTGTGGAGAAATTCTACAATGTGTGGTAAGTTTGATTGTACCTTGTTACTGCTACCAGCACTTTATTTGTGTAAATTATGTAATTTTTTCTATTGGAAATTGTATGGTCGTAAACTGTCTAATTTTAAACTTGCTATTCCATTATCTTATAATGGCCACAGGGCAATATCATGATTATTTCTTATATGCATTGCAACTTACGAGAAATATTCATGGTTAGCTGACAGTAAGCAATTAAATGCTTTTGTTGGAACTATTTATTATTCAGCCAAGACTGTAATATTAGTTGGATGAAAACTAAAAAAAAAAGTCCAGCCGCTCAGTCTCCGGCCCTGACGTTTTCACGACAGTATTGCCGATATGGATATTAAGTGGAGTGGTTACTTTATGTACCACGCGGTTAGTAGAAATACAGCTGACAACATCGCAGCAATTTCAAACCTCACTAGCGGCGTCAAGAGCAGTGATTGGTTGTGGCAGACTCTCAATTCAACTATTTCCTTATTGGCAGCAGAGGGTGAGTTTCTCTCTTTACCCCTCGTACAACCTAAACGTCAAAGTCGGAGATTCAGCGGCTGGATTTAGGTTTGTTAATCTGGGAAGTTTAATTGAATCAGCAGTTTCTCACGAGCCATATTAGTGAAACTTACATATTAACTGCCTTACGTGACAGTGAAATTTCTTAAAATGTTCATTTGTTTATATACATTGACACAAGTCCGAAGACATTTTCTTCCAAGCTGTCATAAACTATCTCAAGTTGCCCAGAGTGGAGTGATCATTGAACAAAGGCGACATGTCGAAAAACCCTCATTAGTGCCAGAGATTGAAAGAATTTGCGAGATGTTTCTCTTTTAAGTAAATTTCCCCAGTTTCTGTCGGTGTTTGTATGAGCACGTACACTTAGCAAAAAAAAAAAAACAATGAGCGGCTTCAAAACGCAGTCCCTGTTATGACCCACTGCGCATGCTCGAAGAGCTAAAATTGGTTCATGAGGTAACGCATTGTTAAATGTTTGAAATACGCTGTATTTAGTATTAATTGTCTTGAAGAGTTAAAGAGCAGTGAAGGAGACATGTTTCTAGATATTTACGAGTGTTTGACGTATAAAATATTACTCAAATAGCGACATTTCGAATAAGTTCTCTCGTGCATAGTGTAAAAGTAAATAAGGCAACCAAGATAGACGACTAGCATCCGACGTTCGAGTAGCATAGATCATTAAACCAATTACGAAAAAATGAAATATATATGAGAGTCAGGCTTCATATCTCTCGACAATGATTTTTTAAATTATTTATTTGTATTTCCGAAAAATACATCCTATAATATTTAATTACAGGCATGTAATTTACGTCCACTTTACACTATTTTAAGTAGTATTCCTGCCTTCGTAAAGTCTAACAAGTTACCGGTATAAATTTAATTGTGTGTGCTGTATCACATTTTAATTATAATACTATAAATATATATCCATCCATCCATAGTAATTCTGCCCTAGGGCAGGTCTTTCACTGCAATCATAGTATTTTCATGCTATGCTTTGCAGCTTTACTAGGGAATTATAGGTGTGGTAGCTTCCCGTTGCTTTCCACACCGGTGAAGGATGATGATGGCCGAATGATTTTCGGGGACCTTTGGGTCCTAAGCTTCCTGACATTTGTCTTACAGGTGAGGAAAAACCCCGAAAAAAAAGACCTCGCCCAGGAGCCTGTCCCGACCGGGAATCGAATCCGGGCCCGCTGCGTGACAAGGCAGCACGCTACCTCGAGAACAGCGGTGGACTATAAATATATATGATGAAAGATAATACAGCTTCATATATTTATGTATTTATTTATTTATCACGCATTAGTGAGGAAAAAGTTTCACTCTTCAATTAAAATGTTTAGTTTGTATGTCCCGCGCCGTAGCCGAGTGGTTAAGGCAAGAAGCCTTGGTGCAGAGCTACGGGACTTGCACTGGTTCGGGTCTCCATGGGGAAACATTTTTTCTCATGGAATTTCGGCCAGTATGGGACCGGTGCCCACCCAGCATCGTGAGGCATTTGGGTAGCTACAATAAGTAGCGAATCCAGGTTGAGAATACGGGCTGGGGACCCGACGTGCTGACCACATGTCACCCCTACACTGCCTTATGATCGTCTACCTCTGTGATTAGCACATGTGAATGTGAGGCCAGCAGCCGGATGGTCAGCCAAGGGCCTTTTAGGCCTGTCGCGCTTGGAGTTTTTTATATATAAAATTCAGCCTAATAATAGCCCATAGATGATGGACAACAATAATAATAATACCTAGGCCTACTATCCGGCTGCTGGCCTCACATCCACATGTGTTAATCACAGAAGTAGACGATCATACAGCCAGTATAGGGGTGACATGTGGTCAGCATGTAGGATCATCAGCTGTTATAGCTGTTATAGCTAGTCTTCTCAACCTGGAGTCGCTCCTTATTGTAGCTACCCAAATGCCTCACGATGCTGGGTGGGCACCGGTCCCATACTGGCTGAAATTCCACGAGAAAATTTCTTCCCCCATGGGAACTCGAACTAGCACAAGTCCCGTAGCTCTGCGCCAAGGCTTCTTTTCTTAACCACTCGGCTACGGCGTGGGATAATAATAATAATACATTTATTTATATACAGATTTTCAATGTTTACGCATCTTTCTGTGCCTAAAGTTTTATTGTCCTTCTCCACTCGTTTATATCCATCTGACCCATGTCCTCCAGTGCTCTTGTTCTCATTCCAGTTCTTTTTTCTTGCATCCATGAGTTTCGAGGTCTTCCTTTCCTTCTTCTTCCAGGTAGACACCATTCCAATGTTTTATTTATTTTCGTCAGTTGTAAATCTTTAGGCTTTTTATCATTGTTATATTTTTTGTGACGAATAGGGAGCTGAGCTGTTGCATCAACCCCCAACCTGGAGGACCAGGTGATTTTTGGTCAAGGGTTTCTTCCTCTAGCCTTTATCAAACCAATGACGAACTGCAAGGCAGCAGTATCTGTACCCTAGATAAGGGGCCCTCGCAGGGTACTATCAGCCGGGCGTACTGAATCCTGTTTTAACCGTCCCCTTTTCTAACCTGACTGGGGACAGGTTTTGGCGATTTTATATTAATAATAATAATAATAATAATACTTACTTACTTACTTACTCACTGGCACTATCGAACCCGTAGGTTCATGGCCGCACGGACATAAGCTCTCCATACATCCCTATCCTGAGCTAATGTTTTCCAATCATTCCCTGTATAATCTACTACCCTCAAATCATAGTTAATGTTGTTCTCCCACCTCATTCTTGGTCTACCAACTGGGCGTTTTCCTTCTGGCTTTCCTACAAGAAGTTTCCATGCACGTCTTTCATTCCCCATACGTGCAACATGTCCTGCCCATCGCAGTCTACGGGACTTAACTGTTCTTATTATATCTGGCTTCCTATAAAGACCATGTAGTTCATTGTTATGTAGTCTTCTCCATTCACCTGTCTGTTCATCTCTCTTTGGTCCAAAAATTTTCCTAAGAACTTTATTCTCAAATACTCGTAATCTCCTTTCCTCCCTTAAAGTAAGAGTCCATGTTTCGCACCCATATAATATAACTGGTAGAACAATAGTTTTATATATTTTCAGCTTAACGTTTTTTGAAAGGAGTTGGGACATCAAAAGTCTCTGCAATGCATAATAGCATGCATTTCCAGAATTGAGCCTATGTTTAATTTCTTTGTGCATCTCATTCCTATTTGTGATTATTGTTCCTAGGTATTTGAATTCAGCCAATTCCTCAAAATTTCCCTCATTTGTCATTAGCTGTCCATTTCCATTATATAATGTATTTCTACGTGTGACCATATATTTAGTTTTACTGATATTTACTTCCAGTCCTAATTTCTTAGTGTTACTCAATAGTGTGTGCGTGTTGGCCTTTAGTATCTCCTCGCTATCGGCCAGTAGTACTACATCATCAGCATAAACTAACAGCTTATTAATACCATTCAGTTGTAAGCCTTCCTCATTCTCTAAAGATTTAATGGCATGCTCTAGTACAAAATTAAATAGTAGAGGAGATAGTGCATCTCCTTGCTTCAACCCATTCTGGATTTCAAAAGTGTCTGAAAACTGTTTGCCTACACGCACCCTACTCGTTGAGCCATTTAGACACATTCGTATAAGTCTAACTAACTTTTTAGGAATTCCGAACTCCAGCAGGATACTATATAACTTCTCCCTCTTAATTGAATCATATGCTTTTTTGAAGTCTACATATAGTTGATGTACAGTACCATTATATTCCCATTTCTTTTCTAAAATCTGTCTTATACTAAAAATCTGATCTGTTGTAGACCTGTTTTCTTCTAAATGCACATTGATGATCTCCTAGAATGTCATCAATATAGGGAGTAAGTCTGCTTACTAATATATTTGTTAGAATTTTGTACGAAGTTGAAAGTAATGAGATGCCCCTGTAGTTGTTGCAATCAGTTTTATCTCCTTTCTTATAAATTGGTACGATAATTGATTCCTTCCATTCATCTGGAAGAGCTTCTTTTTCCCAAATCATACTAAGCAACCAGCGTATCTTGTCCATCAATTTTTCTCCCCCTGATTTTATCAGTTCTGCTGGGATCTCATCTGAACCTGATGCTTTATACATCTTCAATTTTTCAATTGCCATTTCAACCTCTAATGCACTTGGCTCTGCGACTAGCATTTCTGCTGTCTGTAACTTATCCTCCTCAATGTCCTGTTTCTGTATGTACATTTAATAGCTGATTAAAATAACTTTTCCATCTATTTAATATACTCTTGGAATCTGCAATCATATCCCCATTTTCATTCCGAATTATGTTTGTTCTAGCCTGAAACCCTTTCTTCTCTATACTAATTCCCTGATATAATTCTCTAATGTTCCTATTTTTTGCATTCATTTCAAGATCATTAATCTTCTCTCTCAAATATTCCCTCTTTTTACTCTTTAGTAACTTGGTGGTTTCCCGTCTAACACTACCCAATTGCTCTAAATTTACCTCATTTGGCTCGTGTAACCATTTCATTTTTGCTAGCTTTCTTTTCTTTACAATGTCGGCACATTCCTCATCAAACCATTTCTTGTTTTGCCTCTTTTTTAAACAACCAATGCTTTCTGATGCTGACAATTTAATAGTATCTCTTATAGCCTCCCATTCTTTATTTATATCAGTTTCTTCTTCGTTTGCCACATTGTCATCTGAAGATTCCAGTACTTCAAATCTATTAGCAATTTTGATTTGGTATTCTTGCCGCATTTCATCATTTTTCAAGTTTTTTAATTCATATTTTACAGAATCATCTTTAGCGTTTGTTCCTCTCATAAGCGATAGCCGTTGTCTGATTTTCACTCTGACCAGATGATGATCCGAATTGCAGTCTGTCCCTCTAACTGATATAACATCGATGATGCTACTGTGCCAGCGTTTATCCACTAATACATGATCTATCTGGTTCCGAGTTTCTCCATCTGGGGACGTCCAGGTGTATTTATGAATATCCTTATGCTGAAATGTTGTGCTCTTAACAATGAGATTCTTTGATGTGGCAAATGTGACTAATCTAACCCCGTTGTCGTTACTATCTTCATGAAGACTGAATTTGCCTATTGTTGGTTTGAATATATCTTCCCGCCCCACTTTTGCATTAAAATCTCCTAAGACAATTTTCATATGATATCGTGAAAGGCTATCAAATAAGCATTCTAATTCTTCATAGAACTCATCCTTGATCTTGTCATCTTTATCTTCTGTGGGGGCATGTACATTTACAATTATAAAATCATGTCGTTTACCCTTTAGAATTATGTATGATATCCTATCACTAACAAACTTAATATCTCGGATAGCAGATAGGATCCTCCTTCTGACTAAAAAACCCGTTCCAAATGCAGGTCTTTCTGCACCCCCATAGTATAATGCAAAGCTTCCTGATTCCTGACTACCTTCTCCTGGCCACCTAACTTCCTGTAAAGCGACTATATCCAAGGGCGATTTATCCAATTCCCGCGTTAATATCTCTAGTGCCCCGCTATTGTATAAAGTCCTAACATTCCATGTTCCTAGGAACATGTCCATGTGTTTGAGCCTTTGGCATGGGTTCCCTGAAGTAGTCCCCGCCCGGAGAACCGAATGGGGGACTATTTGACCTCCGGAAAATTTTACCCCAGTAGAACCCATGTCCGCATTTCTTGACGGTTGTATTTTTACGGTGAAAGATCGTCACTCTTTCGACCAAGGTACTTATTTCGTCTGGCTTATCACCTTCGACCAGTCCGGCATGGGTAACCCTATCGGCAGCAATGCTACCGCCGGCATAGCTCTCAGGATCATTTAAGCACACAAGCCACTCCACCACGACAAGGTAAAGATACCATGGAGGGATAATAATAATAGTAATAATAATAATAATAATAAAATAGTAATACTTCCAAATAGTTGGCTCGTTTTTTTTCTTTAAAAGTGAACAGACAGAATAAAATAGAAAACGTTGTAACAATTAAAACATTTAACCTCATTAGGAATCAAACCTGTAGCCTCTTGCATACGAAGCAAGCCATAAGGCACTGAGCTAAGCGTTCGCTGGCTTGCTGTGCATAAAATAATGCTCTTCATTGGAGGAAGGGGTGCGTATGTACGTATTAGTTTACTCGTATGAATCGCGCGTTAAAACTTGAAATGTTCGAGATCAAGAGTCCGCTCATTAATTTTTTTTTGCTAAGTGTAAATTATGTCTATTTTTCTGTAAAGACCATGTAGTTTCAGTTATGTAGCCTTCTCCATTCATCTGTCTGTTCATCTCTCTTTGGTCCAAACATTTTCCCCAAGAACTTTATTCTCAAATACTTATAATCTCCTTTCTTCCTTTAATGTAAGAGTCCATATTTCGTATCTTTATAATATAACTGGTTAAAATAATAGTTTTATATACTTACAGTTTAACGTTTTTTGAAAGGACTTGAGACATCAAGAGTCCCTGTATTACACAATAGCACGCATTTCCAGAATTGAGTCTATGTTTAATTTCTTTCTGTATCTCATTCCTATTTGTGATTATTGTTCATATAGATATTTGAATTCAGCCACTTCCTCAAAATTTCCCTCATTTGTCATTAGCTGTCCATTTCCATTATATAATGCATTTCTATGTGAACGTTTTTCTAATGTTTAATAAAATAAAATAAATAAATAAATAAATAAATAAATAAATAAATAACACGCAATAATAATAATTAATGGAAAAAATTATTAATTTAATATAAATTAATAAATACAAAACGAACTATGCATTGGGAAACTCTTGTCAACAATTTCTTCGCCACGTTCTTAGGAGGGTGTGAATTGGTTTTATCTAGGGAAAAGAGAACCCTTGGAAGAAGATATTTTACGTCTTTCACTTTATACCTTCCATATATTATCATACTATTGCAGTAGGTTTCTATAAAGTTATGTAGAATAATAAATGCCCTATAGTATTTTAAGCTGACATTTTGAAAGATAGTCATTCCTAGTGGACTAGTGGCAACCATGCTTGCTTATGATTTCAAAGTTCGCGGGTTCAAAACCGGCCGAGGTCGATGGAATTTTCAAGGCATAAAAATCATGTGTATGGGTTCCTTTAGAAAGAAAATAAAGCCATGTGTACTATTTCGTAGATTTATGGCTAATAGAAACCTCAAACCTGAAAAAAGAGGCATCTGTGCAATATTTGTTGGACCTCTCACATCGAAACTTGAATTGCAATGCTAATGAGTGTAATGCTATTAGCTGTTAAAGAGCATCTGCGGTTAATAAAGCGGACGGGTCATTTTTAGGCCTTTTAGTGGTAAGCCTATATCAGAGACTCATATAAAGACATAAGTTGATGTTTAATCTGACTTCACCTAGCATAGAACTCATTAATCATCTCTATCTTCATCATTATCATCCTTATACCAAGTCTACCACAATTTTTAAACACACACTTACCCTATAATCATATATTTATACACTGCCATAAATTAGAATTGTACTCTTTGATAAGGACCTAAAAATATAAATTTACGCGACACATGTCGTGCTGTGCTGAAGTGGTGCATACATTGAAAATACAGAACATTGACATTATAATTTTGTCTATGAAACTCGAAGCATGAAAAGTGAAGTTGGTGTCATTGGAACACACATATACTATTTTCGAGTATAAAAATGATTATGATTATAACTCGTAACATAAATCAAATATGGAATAATCTATGTAATTCTAAAAATCTATTTGCGGGTTATATTATTTCGAAAACACTAAAGGCTGTTGATTATGGTCATACATAATATGTCACTTGATTTGACAATTCTTGAAAGAAGCACGAGCGTTGTTTATGTTGGCGGCATTGTGTGATTATAAATTTGTTTATCTACCATATACCACCATGTGCTCTGTGACAAGTGACATCCACTTTCTTCTGCTGGCGCATGCGCATAGTGTCTCTTTCGGAGTTTGTATTCTTGCGTTCCATGTTCCATAATGGAAACTTTGTCAAAAGTTGACCATTTTTAAGTCTTCGGTTCTCTATGTTTAGAAGCGGGTTGTGCAACAAATCTGGTTGTCTGCGATCACGTTACGAATGACGGTAAAGTTTTTGATCATGTTTATTATTCCTTTCCATTTGTTTAAACGTATTAAATTTCGGTGCAAGAAATAACTGTCATGTTAATCATGAGCGGGAAACGAGGTTTTGAGTACCAGGTACGTATATAAATAATTATTGTTATAAGTATTCCCCACCGCACTTTTGAGGCTCGATGCTATTAACCCTGTTGACCGTCGTCATGACGGGGTCAGAATTCTATTCCTGTCCAGATAAGTTTGTCATTTCGGTATAAGTGACACTCCGGTATTCGATTTTATAACCATAATATTCAAAACACGTGAAAAATAAGGAAATACAGACCTACGTTGACATGCTATTATTAGTTATGTAAAATTTCTAAAAAAAAAAATGGATTTATAAACTGTAATCTTCATTCTAACTTTCCCTTCCTGTAAGGATACCTCATGTTTGGTTATATCAGGTTAGTTTAGATTAGATAGAGTGTCGATTATGGTACTTATTTGATTTGGTTCAAAATTCTTCTTTCCCATCTTACATTAAAATAGTTTTTGGAGGAGGAAATGCAAAGCCATTAAAATGTATTAACTTACATTACTTATAATTATATTGATTTCTAGGAAAAAGTTTAGATTACCTCTACCCATACATTTTTCTGAGTTCTACAGAATCATAGTACACATGTGCGAATACTTATAGAAAATTCCACCAGATGGCAGATATATGTGTGAAATTGGTACCGGTATGACCAACCTTTGTAGTAAATCCCTGAAAATGTTTATAAGAAATGGATGTACGCCAACTTCCCTGTTCCTAACCTAATCTAACAGAATAAATTACATGCATATTATTTAATGAAGTATAAATTAATCTAATGTACATTAACTTGTCCCATCTGAACCTAACAAAATGAAGTGAGTGAACATCTATTTCTTGAAAAATACTTTTGAATGTTTGTTATTCCGATTTCATAGATATCTCTGCCATCTAGTGTAAGTTTCTTTAAGCGTTTGCATATGTGCACAACAATTCTGTAGAACTTTGAAAAAATAATTTGAGATAAATTCAACAATTTGCATTTAAGTATTTAATAATTGTGAAAAAATGTTATAATTATTAATACAAAATGTTAGTACAGATGGAAATAGTATGTACCGGTATTGCAACAGTATTACAAGAATATAGTATGGAAAGTCTAAACTTGGGCTGATTTCTGTTTTATGGAAATAAAAAAAATAGGGACTTTTGATGATTACATAGATTAAATCATCCTTGCATAACTTAATGAATTTCCTAGGTATTAAGTGTAGTCTATAGTTAAGTTTACTATTCTCATATCCAGCTTTGAATAAAATGATAATGACCAAAGGTATGAAGTTGCAAAAGATAGTGAAGTGCATTCTATATAACCTCTCCTATCTAAATCCCAACCCCACCTGCTCGTGGTGCAACCTGCCTGAAACAAATGGGGCTCTGGGGACTGAGTCATGGCGGTATAAACGTTCCATCAAGATACAGAGTAAATGCTGTATCATAATCGCACCTGTCCAGAGGCCTAAGGTGACAATCCCACCACTGGACTTGCTCACTTCAGGCCAGAATCCTGTTGTGAAGACTTACCTTACTAAAAAGTCTCAAAGAAGATGTAAAAGGACTGCTCTAAACGATGATGACCCAAGCTTGTTAAAGGAGACAAATTGGGAAAAGAGAAATATAATGAATTTTGCCACTTGGAACGTCTGCAGTATTACTCATAAAGACGATCAATTAGATGAAAACTTAAATCAGAAAAAAATTCATATAGCAGTAATATCAGAAACTAAGAGAAAATTAAAGGGTACAAAAGAAACCAACAATTACATTCAAATCTGTAGTGGAGTTGATAGAAATATCAGAACAAAAGCAGGCATAATGATCATGGTTCACAAATCATTAATTCATAGTTATACCTACTGGGACGAAAGAATTATTCAATTAAGAATCAAAACTCCAGTAGAAGGTGCAGAAGATGAAAATATAAAATTCTATAAAAAATTACAACATATTATGGGTAAAATACCTAAATCAGATTATTTATTACTTATGGGAGATTTAAATGCATGAATTGGCAACACCAAAAGAGGAACATACATAGGCACACATGGAAAAAACACAATAAATAAAAATGGAGAAAGATTAATTGATTTTGCTATGTATAATCATTTAAAAGTTATGAATAGTGACTTTAAACATATTCCATCCATAGTAATTCTGCCCGAAGGCAGGTCCTTCACTGCAATCACATTTTAATGCTATGTTTGCAGCTTTACTAGGGAATTGTAGGTGTGGTAGCTTCCCGTTGCTTTCCACACCGGTGAAAGATGATGATGATGATAATGATAATGATAAGGATGAGGATGATGATGATGGCCATATGATTTCGGGGACCGTTTGGGCCTTAAAGTTTTCCTGACATTTGTCTTACAGGTGAGGAAAAACCCCGATAAAAACCTCACCCAGAAAAACTGCCCCGACCGGGGATCGAACCTGGGCCCGCTGCGTGACAAGGGAGCACGCTACCTCGAGACCACAGCGGTGGACTTTAAACATATTGACAGTCATAAATATATCTGGGAAGCAAGAGGCCAAAGGTCAATAATAGATTACATGATAGCAAATAAGAAATTAGCAGATATTATACTAGACACGAGAGTATTCCGAGGTTTTGATATTGAATCAGACCGCTATCTGCTAGTTGCTCTAGCACGATTTTCTCCAAGATGGTATAAGAAGAAATCACTTATAACACAACCCACATACACCTACAAGGTGCAACTATTAAATGATCCTAGTATCCACTGGCTTTATCAGAAGAGGTTATCAAACTTACTCAACTTAGAAATTGGCAACACTATAGAAGAAGAATGGACCAATCTAAAATATATTTTAAACATAGCAGCAAACGAAAGTATAGGAAGAAAGAAGAGATGGACAAGAAGATATGGCTTATGGAAGCGGGATGGAAACCTTGCCAGTATTATTAATGATAAATGGGAAGCATATCGAAAATATCAATCAACTAGAACACTTGCTGACGAAATAGATTACAAACAGAAAAGAGCAATAGCAAAAAAGAGAAGTTAGAAGATATCACAGAGAAAATTGGAATAATTTTGTTACACAATTGGAAATGGACATCACAAGACCAAATCCTACATATAAAATCTTAAGGCAATTAAATGGAGAGCTACATGAAAGAGTTAAACTAAATACAATTCCTTTAGAAAATTGGATAGAATATTTTCAAAAGTTATGGCAACAAAAAAAAAAAATTAAAATCTCCCAACTTCTAACAATAATTACAGTCGTGAAAACAGCTGACGATGGTGACAATGTGTCGCCGATACTGCAGTGCTGTGTTTAATAAAACATAGAAGTATGAGGTAAGAAGAAATCACGATTCATTTAATTCTTAATAATTACATAGATGCTTTTACTTTAGAAGAATTAAATACAATACTCTTCCACTGCAAAAATAACAAAACACCAGGTGAAGATGGTATTAATCTGGAATTATTTAAGTATGCCAGCTCTGCCTTTAATGGAAGATTTCCAAATTTTTTAAATAGAATTTATAATGAGGGCCCTCCACCAAAAAGCTGGCAACAAGCTGTTATAATCCCACTACACAAAAAAGGAGATATAAATAACTGCGATAACTTCAGAGGAATAAGCCTTTTGGACTCAGGCTACAAAATATACACCAAGTTACTCAAATCAAAATTAACTAATCATTATGACAATTTATTAGATGAAGCGCAAAATGGATTCCAAAAAGGAAGATCCTACACAGATGGATACTTCAATATTCAAATTCTAATAGAAAAGCTCAGAGTTTAATACTGAAACACATTTATTGACTTGAAGATGGCATTTGACAAAATAAATAGAAACAAATTGTCAGAAATCCTCAAATATGATGGAATCCCAGACCAACTGATAAAAGCTATAATTGATATTTATAAGGATAGTTACATCCAAGTTAAGATTGAAAATAAAATCTCAGAATGCAGACCAATTAATCAAGGAGTTAGACAAAGATGTGGTCTTTCACCAATGCTCTTCATAATATACATGAACTCAATTATTAAAGAATGGAGACTACAACCAGATGGCAGTATACCACTTAATAGATTATATAATTTAGACACCCTATTATTTGCAGATGACATTGTGTTTATAGCGAATTCAGAAGATGATCTACAACTCAGACCACTCTTTTCACCAAATTGCAATAAACTACAACATGGAAATCTCAACAGAAAAATCTAAAGTCATGGCTTTCCTAGGAAAAGACCCAGTTCGCAGTAAAATTGTTATTAATAATAAAATATTAGAACAAACTAACACATTTAACTATCTTGGATACCAAGTTACATACGAAGAGGAAAAAGATTTTAGTAAAAAAATTATAAAATTTAACAGAGTAACAGGAATTATAAATAATATTTTCAAGACAAACACAGTACATCAACACACACAAACTAGAATTTACGAAACACTGGCCAGACCTATATAATGTTACGCCAGTGAGGCCTGGACAATTCACAGTGTAGATGAACAAAGACTAACTGTGGCAGAAATGTAATTTTATGAGACATACTGCGAGTTACTCAAGAACAGACCATAAAAGGAATTCTGAGATTCTCAAAGAATTACGAACAGAATCAGTCATGTTATATGTACAAAAATACAGAAACAACTGGAAATAAGAAGAATGAGCAGAACAAGAATACCATGTCAAATCTTAAATTACCAACCACAAGGCAAGAGATCTTTGGGCAGACCCTTCAAATGTTGAATTGAGACTGTAACAGACCCTAGGTCTATCACATGAAAGGAAGAAGAAGAAGAAGACCAAAGATATTAAAGAGCATCATTGAATAAAATACAACTTGTACTGTAACAAATGCTCAATATTATTTACATTTGGTGGGGTCGCTTCATGTGTGCTGTGGTGGTGAAATAAAAAAATCTAATTTCAAGCTGCATAATTTTATTACTTTTTGGTTTGTTGCCATTAACATACTTTGTATCCAGTATGTTTTATTGTAAATTTGAAAAGAAAAATACTTACTCTTACTTACTTACTCACTCACTGGCACTATCGAACCCGTAGGTTCATGGCCATGCGGACATAAGCTCTCCATACATTCCTATCCTGAGCTAATGCTTTCCAATCATTCCCTGTATAATCTACTTCCCTCAAATCATAGTTAATGTTATTCTCCCACCTCATTCTTGGTCTACCAACTGGGAGTTTTCCCTCTGGCTTTCCTACAAGAAGCTTCCATGCAAGTCTTTCATTCCCCATACGTGCAACATGTCCTGCCCATCGCAGTCTACGAGACTTAACTGTTCTTATTATATCTGGCTTCCTATAGAGAACAGTCTGTTCATCTCTTTGGTCCACAAATTTTCCTAAGTACTTTATTCTCAAATACCCGTAAACTCCTTTCCTCCCTTAAAGTAAGAGTCCATGTTTCGCACCCATATAATATAACTGGTAGAATAATAGTTTTATATATTTTCAGTTTAACATTTTTTGAAAGGAGTTGGGACATCAAGAGTCTATGCAATGCATAATAGCACGCATTTCCAGAATTTAGTCAATGTATAATTTCTTTGTGCATCTCATTCCTATTTGTGATTATTGTTCCTAGGTATTTGAATTTAGCTACTTCCTCAAAATTTCCCTCATTTGTCATTAGTTGTCCATTTCCATTATATAATGTATTTCTACGTGTGACCATATATTTAGTTTTATTGATATTTACTTCCAGTCCTAATTTTTTAGTGTTACTCAATAGTGTGTGCATGTTGTCCTTTAGTATCTCCTCGCTATCGGCCAATAATACTACATCGTCAGCATAAACTAACAGCTTATTAACACCATTGAGTTGTAAGCCTTCCTCATTCTCTAAAGATTTAATGAAATGCTCTAGTACAAAATTGAATAGTAGAGGAGATAGTGCATCTCCTTGCTTCAACCCATTCTGGATTTCAAAAGTGCCCGAAAACTGTTTGCCTACACGCACCTTACTCTTTGTGCCATTTAGACACATTCTTATAAGTCTAACTAACTTTTTAGGAATTCCAAACTCCAGCAGGATACTATATAACTTCTCCCTCTTAATTGAATCATATGCTTTCTTGAAGTCTATGTATAGTTGATGTACAGTACCATTATATTCCCATTTCTTTTCTAAAATCTGTCTTATACTAAAAATCTGATCTGTTGTAGACCTGTTTCTTCTAAATGCACATTGATCTCCTAGAATGTCATCAATATAGGGAGTAAGTCTGCTTACTAATATATTTGTTAGAATTTTGTACGAAGTTGAAAGTAATGAGATGCCCCTGTAGTTGTTGCAATCAGTTTTATCTCCTTTCTTATAAATTGGTACAATGATTGACTCCTTCCATTCATCTGGAAGAGCTTCTTTTTCCCAAATCATACTAAGCAACCAGCGTATCTTGTCCATCAATTTTTCTCCCCCTGATTTTATCAGTTCTGCTGGGATCTCATCTGAACCTGATGCTTTATACATCTTCAATTTTTCAATCGCTATTTCAACCTCTAATGCACTTGGTTCTGCGACTAGCATTTCTGCTGTCTGTAAATTATCCTCCTCAATGTCCTGTTCTGTATGTACATTTAATAGCTGACTAAAGTAACTTTTCCATCTATTTAATATACTCCTGGAATCTGCAATCATATCCCCATTTTCATTCCGAATTATGTTTGTTCTAGCCTGAAACCCTTTCTTCTCTATACTAATTCCCTGATATAATTCTCTAATGTTCCTATTTTTTGCATTCATTTCAAGATCATTAATCTTCTCTCTCAAATATTCCCTCTTTTTACCCTTTAGTAACTTGGTGGTTTCCTGTCTAATACTACCCAATTACTCTAAATTTACCTCATTTGGTTGGTGTAACCATTTCATTTTTGCTAGTTTCCTTTTCTTTACAATGTCGGCACATTCCTCATCAAACCATTTCTTGTTTTGCCTCTTTTTTAAACAACCAATTCTTTCTGATGAAAAATATACACCTAAATCAGAATTTGAACCCAATGTCTCTAGGTTGAAATCCTGATTTAGGCACACATTTTTCTTTTAAATTCACCGGAGAATGTTTTTTGAAAACTCACTTCATAAATTTTGTGCTTTTCACGAAACCGTGGTTTCAGGTGTAATCACATTCATCCTCAGTCACAACTCGACTGATGAAATTCTTCGGCCGTCAACTCTTCTATTATCACCATTGTGAAAACACAAAATTTATGAGGCGAGTTTTCAAAAAAATTGTTCTCCGATGAATATAAATGATTATACTTCATAGTTTACTTCCCAACATTAATTTGATATATATATATATATATATATATATATATATATAATATATATATATATATATATATTCTCTTCTAATTTAACTTGTCATTTGATGAGAAGTGATAGTATTATAATATTAAACAATGAATGATTGTGTTGTAATAATGTAAAAACTTGAGATCCTGTCTATGAGGATGTGGATTTCACAATGCTCCATGGCAAAGATCGATTCAATGTTGTTTCATTTAAATTTGACTCTTGCACCTCTTTTCCCTCACAACATATGGGCCTTATGCTAAAAATTTTAGAGTGTCATTGCTTGGAAAAGTAATACAGTTTATTTTGTTTAAATTTGGCTATTGTCACCCTAACTCATCTGTTAAAGTTATACATTTCTTTCCTTTTTTCTTTTTTTATGGTTAATGATGCCAATTAAAAAAAATACTGTAATTTCTGATGCATATTTAGAGCAACTATCTTGTTTTCAGCACTGGCAACCAGTAAACACATTTTTCTACTCTTTGTATCAGGGATTCATGCATTTGTTTATCATTGAGGTGTCTTTCCTATCTACAGAGAGGCACTGAATATATACTCTTGCCTTTTGTCCCCATCACAAAAAAATGTAAAGTCCTTAAGGTTAGTATAACTTGTAGACTAAATACTCACAGTAATGACTGAATCTGCAGGCTCCAATAGTTTTCTAACAATTTATTCTTTCTCTTAATTGTATTGTCATTATGAAAAACATTTTTTAAGAGTTTTCAATAATTTTTAATAAGAAGCAGCCTGTTTATTTTTAAAAAAGTCGAAAACTGAAGAGATTGTCTTGAGATGGCGATGGATAGATAAAATGGCAAATTGAATAGAACTGCAGCCCTTAATCAAGTTGCATTTTTAAGAGTTTTCAGTAATTTTTAATGAGAAATAGCCAATTTATTAAAAAAAGTTGAAAAGTGAAGAAATTGCCCTGAGATGGTGATGGAATATTGAGAAAATGGCAAATTGAATAGAAAACTGCAGCATGTAAATATTTTCCTAATAATAACAAAAGCCCTAGAGCATATTTTTACATGTATTATGTTAAGACATTTTAAGTCGGTCCTGGTGGACTAGTGATTATCATGCTTGCCTTTGGTTCCAAGTTCACATATTTAAAACTGGCTGGGGATGATTAATTTTTCAGAGCATAAAAATTCTGTGTGTTCCTTTGGGAGGGAACTAAAGCCATGTCATATATTTATGATATGTAACATAATCTCGAGCTTGAAAGAAAAGAAGCCTCTGTGCAAAATTTGTCAGCCTATTCGTCCCAGATTTGAACTGTGATTCTAATTACCATAGGTGTTAAAGAGCATTTTTAAATAAAATTCTGATAATTATATTATTTTTAGTCTGGACATCTTACCTCAATATTAATGTTGATTTGTTCTTGGACATGTTTCAAAACAATTCTGTTTTATCGTCAGCTTTCCCAGACTGGTTTTATTTATGCTGCACAACCTGGATGTCGATGTCAGCTCCATCCTGTGGTTGGCCAAAGAACCTCCAAACAAGGTCACCCTCCATCGGAATATCAAAATTCATAACTCTGTTTCTGTTCTTCTGAATATAAATTTTTTCCCAAATAGTCAGCTCTTTTGTATTTTCTGTTTTAATAATTTAGTGTCTGAATTTATATTATGTTTTTCAGACCAAACATGAGCAGCAACTGCAGATTTTTCAATTTCTCCATTTTTAATATTTCTTATGTGTTCTTTGGTTCTAATTTTTAGGTTTCTTTTTGTTTTCCCTATGTATATCTTTTCACAACCCATACATTCAATTTGATATATCCCTGACTTTTTATTTTTATCAGTTTTTTCATTTTTGTTGGTTTTTATTAGTTTATTTAAACTGTAGTTATTTTTTGGTGCTAATTTAATATTAAACTTCTCAAATATATTTTGAAATTTATTATGTACCCAAGGGTGATATGTGAATTTCCCATATTTTTTCATAGGTGGTTCTTCTTTTTCAAGATTACTTCTGTTTATCATTTTTTGTTTTTTATACTTTTCTATCCTTTTATGTACCATTTTTTCATCAAACCCATTTTCTCTTGCTACTTTGATTATGTGTTTTTTCTCATGTTTGAAATCTTCTTCGTTTAAGGGTAAATTTATTTATGAGCGATTTTGAATGTAAAATCACTAAAGCACATCCCACAATGTTTAAATTTTGGAGTAGATATGTTGATGATATAATTTGTATTGTTAAAGAAAAACATGTAGAAGATTCCCTAAAACTATTAAATTTACAGAGTACAAACATTAAATTCACCAAAGAAATAGAAGACAATAAACAAATACCTTTTTTTGATCTTAAATTGGTCAGAAATGAAGAAAAAAGAAAAATTGAATTCGGGATTCATAGGAAAGAAACTCACACGGAAAATTTTATAAAATCAACAGGGTTCAATCCAATTGGACATAAATTAGCAGCATTTAATAGTTTAACTCATAGATTGGTAAACTTACCCTTAAACGAAGAAGATTTCAAACATGAGAAAAAACACATAATCAAAGTAGCAAGAGAAAATGGGTTTGATGAAAAAATGGTACATAAAAGGATAGAAAAGTATAAAAAACAAAAAAATGATAAACAGAAGTAATCTTGAAAAAGAAGAACCACCTATGAAAAAATATAGGGAATTCACATATCACCCTTGGGTACATAATAAATTTCAAAATATATTTGAGAAGTTTAATATTAAATTAGCCACCAAAAAATAACTACAGTTTAAATAAACTAATAAAAACCAACAAAAAAAAAAAAACTGATAAAAATAAAAAATAAAAGTCAGGAATATATCAAATTGAATGTACGGGTTGTGAAAAGATATATATAGGGAAAACAAAAAGAAACCTAAAAATTAGAACCAAAGAACACATAAGAAATATTAAAAATGGAAAAATTGAAAAATCTGCAGTTGCTGCTCATGTTTGGTCTGAAAAACATAATATAAATTCAGACACTAAATTATTAAAACAGTTAGAAAATACAAAAGAGCTGACTATTTGGGAAAAAATTTATATTCAGAAGAACAGAAACAGAGTTATGAATTTTGATATTCCGATGGAGGGTGACCTTGTTTGGAGGTTCTTTGGCCAACCATAGGATGGAGCTGACATCGACATCTAGGTTGTGCAGCATAATGCAGCATAAATAAAACCAGTCTGGGAAAGCTGACGATAAAACAGAATTGTTTTGAAACATGTCCAAGAACAAATCAACATTAATATTGAGGTAAGATGTCCAGACTAAAAATAATATAATTAAAATAACCTCAAAATATAACTTCCTAAAATTAAATATTAAAATTCTAATAACATAGCAAAAAACAAGTGGTAAAAGTTAATGTATTTGACTAGTATCCCAGAAGTGCCAGATATAATTTCCAGCTTACTATATCACTTTTTATTTAAGTAAGCTGTAAAGTATGGAACAAGTCTACTCAGATTTATGAGAATGATTAGTTATTTCAATTAAAGAAATAGCAAAAATGTGTTAAAGAAAACTGAAACTAAAGTTGAATGATTGATTCATACTATCCTCGTAACTCCTTATATTATCATCTGCTAGTCACTAACAGCAGTGGTTTTAATAGTTGACCTTAGTTATTTGAAGTTGTAAAGCCATGGATTTAATTTTATCAGGGAAACAAACAAGTACTGCTAGAGGAAGAGTGTGAGTTCAAGTGTAAGGCATGCACATTTCACATATATAATTTCTGTGAGAATTATAATACAGTACATCTGATTCACGTGGTCTCAGCCTGCTTTCTGGATGGAAAGTGATGCATTTGTCACTAATATGGATTTAATTTTATCAGGGAAACAAACAAGTACTGCCAGAGGGAGAGTGTGAGTTCAAATGGAAGGCATACACATTTCACGTATATAATTTCTGTGAGAATTATAATACAGTACATCTGATTCACGTGGTCTCAGCCTGCTTGCTGGGTAGAAGGTGATACATCTGCCACTAACGTGGATATAATTTTATCAGGGAAACAAACAAGTACTGCCAGAGGAAGAGTGAGTTCAAATGGAAGGCATGCACATTTCACGTACATAATTTCTGTCAGAATTATAATACAGTACATCTGATTCACGTAGTCTCAGCCTGCTTTCTGGATGGAAGGTGATGCATTTGTCACTAATATGGATTTAATTTTATCAGGGAAACAAACAAGTACTGCCAGAGGGAGAGTGTGAGTTCAAATGGAAGGCATACACATTTCACGTATATAATTTCTGTGAGAATTATAATACAGTACATCTGATTCACGTGGTCTCAGCCTGCTTGCTGGGTAGAAGGTGATACATCTGCCACTAACATGGATATAATTTTATCAGGGAAACAAACAAGTACTGCCAGAGGAAGAGTGAGTTCAAATGGAAGGCATGCACATTTCACGTATATAATTTCTGTCAGAATTATAATACAGTACATCTGATTCACGTGGTCTCAGCCTGCTTGCTGGGTGGAAGGTGATACATCTGCCACTAACATGGATATAATTTTATCAGGAAAAAAAAACAAGTACTGCCAGAGTAAGAGTGTGAGTTCAAATGGAAGGCATGCACATTTCATGTATATAATTTCTCTCACTAAAAGATCAGAGGTAGCCATAAATAATTTTGAAAAAAGTACTCAGGAAAATATTTGGACCAATAAGCCCTACATATTAATGATCAGTGGAGAATATGAATGTTATGACAAATACAATGACCTGACCTTGTCACTTTTATTAAATTAAAGCAATTGGAATGGGCTGGCCATGTACAAAGGCTCTCAACAGAACAAGCACCAAAAAAGGTGCTTATAGCAAGTTTTATGGGGAAGACCAAACAAATGATGGGAGGATGGTATTAAGGAAGATGCTGCAAACCTACTAAAGTGATGTAACTGGAGGCTTGCTGCGCAAAATAGAAATGATTGGAGGCAGAAGTTAAGGGAGGCCAAAGCTCGAATTTGAGCCAATCAGCCATTGGATGGATGGAATTTCTGTCACAATTATGATACAGTACATCTGATTCACGTGGTCTCAGCCTGCTGGCTGGGTGGAAGGTGATGCATCTGCCACTAATCGAGCACTAACTTATAAGTTACTGTTAAAACTTACGTACACTACATTATACACATTTTGATTCTTATCCTGCTCATAGAATATGCTGTATGTGTTGTCCATTTTTTCTTATGAATGCTTCACACTTTCTCAAGAAATTTATATCCTTACACACTAGTTCTTTGCTATCACTGAGAGTATGACACCCAAATGTAATAAAATATAGATTGTTGGAAACAAAAATTAACAAGTTTTTAAATGGGTTCTAGCACATTGCCGCTTATTTGGAAATGGAACTGCTGATTATCTAGCAAATAAAGAATGTAATTAATATTTTATTTTAGGGAGTGATATTTTGAGGTTATTTTAATTAAATTATTTTTAGTCTGTTCATCTTACCTCAATATTAATGTTGATTTGTTCTTGAACATGTTTCGATTATATCATAATCATCATCAGCATCTTGTCCATCATATTCAAGAACATCATCATGAACAAATTCGTTTTAGGCCATGTGGCCTGTACGGTAAACCTAGCGAAGATGGTCTTGATCTTTCCACCGATGTTTTGGTCTTCCTTGGTCCCTATGTCCAGTTGGGGTATATTGGAATGCCAATTTTGGAAGTCTATTTCTTACCATTCTTCTCAGATGATTTTTCCATTCTTGTTGGTATCTTTGTATATCTTCATTTAAACTTGTTACTCCAAGTTTTCCTCTGAGAGTAGTGTTCCTTTGGTGATCCAGTCTATTAACTCCTAACAATGATCGTAAGAAGCGCATTTGGCTTACTTGAAGTTTATGAGAGTTTCTTTTATTTAAAATCCAAATTTCACTTCCATATTTTAGGGCAGCTTTTGATGTGATGTTATGTAATCTTAGTTTTGTCTCTGTCCTCATCTGTTTACCAAAATGTCTTCGTATTACCCCATTCATTTTATTATATTTTTGTAATTTTGAATCAATGTCACTCTTAAACTCTGCAAATACACTGTAAGAGGTAGTGATGTGCATTCTATAACCTCTCCTACCTAATTCTCAACCTCACCTGCACGTGGTACACCCTGCTTTTAACTAACGAGGTAATGGGGACCGAGTCACGGCGGTATAACCGTTCCATCGAATATGGAGGAAATTCCATATTTTGAACGCCTGACTAGAGGCTATAAGGTAGCAGCCCTACCACTAGTCTTGCTCTGTGGATGGCTGGTAACCAACCCAGGGGACTTCCTACTACTCGAAGAAACTTAAGCATATTCAAGAACAAATGAACATTAATATTGAGGTAAGATGAACAGACTAACATAATTTAATTTAAAGAATGTAATATTCATCAAATTTGCCATTCCTAACAGCTAAGAAAGAGATTCTCTTCAAAATTTAAAATTATATCGTCCAATTTTTTTAATGAAGTTTAAAAAATTAAAAGATGACAATTTCTTGATGCAAAATTATTTAAAAATTGCCAGAGTATCCGATGAAAAAGTGTTGTTGCATCAAAAATTGTCAAATTTTGTGAAATTTTCACAGAACTGTCCAGCCCTTTCATTCAAATCTGCAGTATGTGAGAAATGTTGGGGAGCAAGTGAACAGATGGTTGGACTGATTTGATATCAAGAAACAATAAATAGCGCCACTTACATCAGTCACATTTAGGACCTCTCTGTCATCTGGAATATCTCTCGGTGAATTTGTCAAAGCATTTACATAGAATTGGAAACTACACAACAGCCTATACTGCTCATAAATTCTTGACTAAAGTGTGCCAGATGTTTGGGGACAGAAATTACATTTTATTTGTTTGTTTACTAATGGCGAGCACTTGGCAATCCAACAATTCTATAACCACTGATGGTTCATTACACCATACTTTTTCATTGTACTATGGTACTTCATGCACAACATCAAGTTTCTCTGATGATTAGGCAAAACATTTTCATTCTGATACAAGTTGGGAAAATTATCAATTAGTTTAGCCTGAAGATTTCAGGGTTCAAACTATGTTCCTGAATTTTACGTTAGGACGCTACCAAAGGTATAGTTTGGTACATAATTATGATAGATAACCTGTTGTTTTACATAAACAATATTGACAATGGAGAATCTGTATTTACTAAGATTATGGCTCGTCTGTGCTTATCAATCTGCATTTTTAAACTGCTTATTCATTCATGTGACAAAAAGTTCACTCGATCCCCTCAATGTTCGGGAACAAAAATGCGCTGCCATGCTAGTGACCAATATCTGTCATTCAGTGTTGATACATGGTCAAGCCTCTTCAGGAAAAAAAAAAATAGATTTTGGATGACAATGGAGAATCTGTATTTACTAAGATTATGGCTCGTCTGTGCTTATCAATCTACATTTTTAAACTGCTTATTCATTCATGTGAAATAAAAAGTTCACTCGATCCCCTCAATGTTCGGGAACAAAAATGCGCTGCCATGCTAGTGACCAATATCTGTCATTCAGTGTTGATACATGGTCAAGCCTCTTCAGGAAAAAAAAATAGATTTTGGATCAAGTTCAACATTATTTACTTTAGTAACTAATAAATGATGTTATTTCCCATAATTAATTTATATTATTTTTATTTATTTAACACTCAATTTCAAAGGTGAGTGCAATTATATTCTTGAGGCTTAATTCATTAAATTAATTCATATAATTTTAATTTCGACTATTTAACTCATGCCCCAAATGGCAGTCAATGACTAATCATTACAATGCATTTTGATTTACAACCAATCACTGTCGTTTTTCATGAAATTTTATCACTTTCATTTTATTGCTTTCATTTTATCAAGTGGCTCCCAGATTGTATATATAGTGCACGAATGTAACCAGATTCTGCTTGCGAGATATAATAGAAAAACATTCGTAGCAATTGATTATACTACCAAAAAAAAAAAAAGAAACCACTGTTTGCACTTTCTTAAACATATTATTTCCCAGGAATTAACGTTGCAGAAAAATATAATTGACATCTTTATATCATAGGACATCAGAAATTAATTAATTAATCTGTAATGATGTGTTTAATTTTTTCTCCACTAGGGTGCATTCTTACAATATTGCGATTCTATTTGGCAATAAATATGATCTGGTTGCAGTGATGAACAAATAAAACATATCGTTTCTCATTTGTTTCAAATATCGCCGCATACATTAAATATATAAATATTTTAAAATAACTATATTTAAATAATGATTTGTGAGTAAATAGCTTAATTTTATTTGTTAAATAGTCCTAACAAATGCCACTCTTGATTTCCAAATTCTCTAGATAAATACACTCCTCATTTCGTGAGTCGTAATTTTATCAATAATTTGGAAATCACTTGTGGCATTACTTATGATAATTTTGTTACCACTCCTGCAGATAATTTACACACCCTGCCCACTTTGCTAAATGTCTTGGATCCTTGCACGAAGTAACAAAAATAAAGTTTATACAACTAATCCCCATTCATTAAATGAAGTGAAGGAAAATAAACAAAAGAATAATTAGCTCCATTACAGTAGAACTAGTGCATATGAATAAAAATTTCTTGATAAGATGTGTAACATGTGTAGTAGAAGATGGACAGCACATACAGCCTCTTCTGTGAGCAGACCATAATATGAGTAACATATGTTTAATTTTAACAATTAACTTGCAAAATCATGGAAGCTAATTAGTGGCAGATGCATGGCCTCCCACCTGGCAAACAGGTATGTGATCTTATTGACCACATGAATCAGATGTGCTATATTATAATTAATTTAATAAAAATTTAATATTAATACAAAAAAAGTTTATAGTGCAAAATTCTGAACAGGGGAAAAATTGTAGGTTCTTTAATAGAGAATAAATTTATTGAAATAAATGGTGTTGTTTGAAAATTATCACTTTTATAGAATAATCAACAGATATATGGTTGATACTAGCAGCAAATTAATCAATCCACAGCATGTAGAGGGAAGAGGACTTATGAGGATAAGACTTGTTTTCCCACTTCCTTATGTCTTCCTTTTTGTCATTTTATATTTCTGAAACTTTAGATAACAAAGCACTCCTGGACTTTCAAAATGTAATTCCCTGGTCATGTGGATGGCTCACTTGGTAACTTGCCTGAATTTATAAATGAGTTGGAGAAAGTGTTTTAATATCTCACCTCATAAAGTTGCATGTATTCACGACACCAGTTTCAAAGTTCATTCTCTTTCATCTTCAGTCAAACTTAGTTTGAGTTTGACTGAAGATGAAGGTGAAATAAGTAACCTATGAAATGAGTAACCACGGAAATAATTCCCTTTAAGAAAAAATTCCTATGGTTTGACTGGGATTTGAACATGGGACCTCATGAACAGTAGACAGTAATGCTGATCACTAGTCCATGAGGCTGGTCAATAGGAATATGTAAATTATGAAAAACATTCAAGACCATCTTCGCTAGGTTTACCGTACAGGCCACATGGCCTAAAACGAATTTGTTCATGATGATGATGATGATGATGAAAAACATTATGTTATATATATAATTAATGTAGAGAGTACCATTGGTCATGCAGTGAATGCTACACATGTTTTATGTATTTACCACTAATTATGGTACCGTAAACCGGGGTGACCTTGTCTCACTTTTATGCTCCCTTTTTACTTCCAACTGTTTTGCAGCATCAAAATTATATTCAACACTATTCAAAATATGTTTAAAAAATTGTTTAATGTCCAGTGAATAATTGTAGCAATTTTCAAAATTCAAAGAAGATGTCTAAGCCTAATTTTTTTCAAGAAAAATATGGGACAATCTCACCTCGACTGGGGATGACTTTGTCTCGATCCTTCAAAACCACTGATTAATAGATGACAGGAGTATATGAGACAATGTCATCCCTGTAGCATCACAGGATACTGAACCACAATAAAAACTACAATATTTAAGTTTAAGAAAACATGGTTTTAGTATTAAAAAATAGTAGAATTTCATGAAAGATGTCAAATTTTTATTTGCACATTTTTATCTTCTTATGATAGTGTATCCAGCTACAATCAGCTGACAACAAAAACAAGTAATTGTAACACAGAAAAATGAATTACACACAATTATTTGTTGCAATAGCCATTCAACTCTGGTACTGACAAATGGTTATTCTTCTTCACTCAGACAGGTATTGGAGGATTAATTTTCCTCAGGATGCTCTCCCACTCATATTGCATTTTATCTCTCTTCTGTGGCCAGTGCCAGTATTGTTTCTACATCTCCATGCAATCTACAATGGGGCCATCATCATTAATTTCAGATACTTTGAGCCACTGTAAACAACAATCACAAAACAATTCACATCACATGGATCATTCATGGAGGCATGGTTGTTGTTAATTGCTGTATCACTTGAATCTGAAGATTCTTCCAAGTCTCTGTCTGACTCCAGGACCATGTCTTCACTATCACAATAATTTGAAGGGACATCCTCAAGTCCAGAGCAAACTTGCTTAGACTGACATGGGCCAGCAGGCTTTTCTGGTGCCTGGAGAATATTAGTCACACAGGTTCTTTCCCCGCAGGAACATTGATTTTCTTTCGTTGTCTTGGCTGATTTCCTCCAAGGACTGCATTTCTTTTAGCATGTAGAGAGGCCATGAAACCTTCTCTGACAAGAGTAGAATTTATATTTTCATTGGGAAGTCTTGCCAATACCACATATTTGTCTAGGTACAATCCCAGATTTCCTGAAACCGGAAATCAGATTTCGTTTCTGGTTTGATTTAATTTTGCACAAAAATTCTTTCAGCAAAGCAGGAAATTTTTCCTTGAGAACTGTTGAATATTTGGAGCCTTCAGAAGAGTCTCTCCAAGTTGAAAGAATTGATCGCCAAGCTTTCTTCAAGAGTGCAAAGAAACTTACATCCAATAGCTGGAGTAACTTTGTGGTATTGGGAGGCAAACAAATAAATTTGATATTTCTTTTTTTTTCTTTCTTCACAAGTTCTTATTATATTCAAGTTAATAAGACGACAGGTTGTCTTCAATCAGGACAATGTCCCCATCTAAACGGGATATAGCAGGAAGAAAGAGACATCTGAACCAGTCCTCAAAAACCAACCACTCTTTGCACGATTTTATCTTAGATCCTTTGAACCATTTTTAATCCAGGAGGTCCACATGTGATCTGCTTCGAACACCACATACAGAGGTAATAATCTACCTTCAGCATATACAGTATATTATTCATATACAGATATATATGCAAAACAAAGAAACTTAACCTGAATTTATTTTCAATCAAAAATGTGAGGAATCTTGGATGGGACAAAGACACCCCATAATTGTGTCAAAAAGACACATTTTTAAAATTTAACAATATTATCTACAATTTAGTCTAAATATTTTCAGATTTCATTGATATTTGAAGTAGATATATCAAAGATTATAAATAAATACTCACCAATTTAATGTAACATGCACATTTTCTTGTTAGAACAGGAAGTTTGGAAGTTACGAAATTCAAGAAAAAAAAGTACCACCAAAGATAGGCCCTAAAACCACCAACTATGCAAACACAAAGTTCATTATAAAATTTCTTTATTGAAACCCATGCTGTTGTCTGTTGGATAACACTATTAATTATTTGTTTCATTGAAAAATGAAGCAGATGGAACCAGTTTCATGTTTTTCCATACTGTGAGACAAAGTCACCTCAGGGTAGAAAAAGTCACCCCGGTTGACGGTACAGTAAAACACCTCTTAACTGAACTTTGCTTAACTGAAGCCCAGCATGCCAGCTTGATAAAAATGCCATAAAAATGTATTTTCGAATTTCTCTTTATATCTTCTTCTTCCTTCCAAGTATTAGGCCAAGGCCTGTTATGATCCTATAGAAAATTTTCCCTCCAGCGTTTCATAGGACGGCCCAGTGATCTTCGTCCTCTTGGTATATAATTATAAACAGCTTTGGGGATCCGATTTGAACTCATTCTTTCAAGATGGTGTTTCCAATTTAGTTGGTACTGTTTAATATATTCCAAAATTGGCGTAGTCTTCAATTCTTTTAAGATATCGGTGTTCCTTTTCCGATCCCATCTGGTGTAACCCGCTGTTCTGCGCATGAATCTCATTTCACAAGCCATTATTCTGCTTTCATGTTGTTTTTTAGTGTCCATGCTTCACTACCATAGGTCAACACTGGTCTAGCCAAAGTGTTATATAAACGTAATCTGGTGTTTTTTTGTACAAGGGATGGTTTCATAACTTGATTAATAATTCCTAAACTTTTATTATAACTAGTAACTTTTTCAGGGATATCCTTTTCATCCCAGATAGAGAGATAATATCCAAGATATTTAAATTGATTAGATCTCTCTAAAATTTTATTCTGGAGACAGATTTTACTTTGTATGGGGTCCTTCCCATGAAATGCCATAATTTTAGTTTTGTTAATTGATATTTCCATATTAAATTTGGCACCTATTTTTTGTAAATTATAAATTGATCGTTGCAAATCATTTTCGGAAAGTGCCAGAAGAGCTAAATCGTCTGCAAAAAGAATAGCATCGAGTTTGAGGTTCCTATTGATGGGTATATATCCTCGTGTTTTCCTCCATTCATTTATTAATTTATTCATGTATATAATGAAAAGCACCGGTGAAAGTCCACATCCCTGTCTTACTCCAGTGTTGATCTTTTCCCAAGAAGATAATTTGCCATCTTGTTTAACAGAGATTTCATTATCTTTATAGATGTTGAAGATATTAGTAATATATTGTTGTGGAACGTTATCATCAGCTAAAATTTGTAGTAATATATTTCTGTCTACTTTGTCAAAAGCCTTTATGAAGTCAACGAAGGCGATATGAGTTTCTATATTGAATTCCTTGTGCTTTTCTAATAGTAGTTTTAGAGTAAAGAATCCATCTATACAAGATCTACCCTTTCTGAATCCATTCTGCTCTTCTCCAATTATATTTTCATAAATGTTCCTCAATTTATTCTTAACTATATTAGCATAAATTTTATATCCAGAGTTCAACAAGCTAATTCCATGATAGTTATCTTTGATTTGGCGACTTCCTTTTTTGAAGATTGGTATTACAATGGATTTGTTCCAGCTTTGTGGTGGTCCTTGTCCTTCCCATATCATATTAAGGAGAATAAGAAATCTGTCTAAAAAATTTTTAGTTGAAAATTTAAATAATTCTTGATTAATGTGGTCTTCTCCGGGAGCTTTGTTACTTTTTAATGATTTAACAACATCAGTTAATTCATCTATAGAAATTTGTTCCAAAGCAGTGTTATTAGAGATTGGTATTTGTAATAAATCATCCTTTTGTGTCCATAAATGATGAAAGTAGGTAAGCCAAGATTCTTTAGATATACAATTTAAATGTGCATTTTCTCTTGAATCATTATTTAAATTTTTTAAAACTTTATATATTTTTGGTTGAGGCCTAGTGATATCATTTTCCAAAAATGAGACAAATTGTTCCCAGCTTTGTCTATGTTTTTTGCGAACTTCAATTTTAGCTATGGCTCTCTTCCTATGATACTCTACTTTATCTTCATCTCTTTATATAAAATATATAATGATAAGGCATTATTTTGTTTTCACTTCATAGCAAGACTAGGAATAAGGGTGTCTGCATTTTTCTATTCAGAAATGCGAATGATCATTTAAGAATCATTACATCTGTTTATCACAGAGTAAAAGATAAAATTATTGTAGCTATATCTATTATAATAAAGGTTAAAAATATATTTTATAACAAATTAATGTTGTACTACACTCCTTTTCATAAGTGAAAAGAGTTCCCATGCGTTATCCTATAGTATTTTTTACCTGAAATATGTCTGCCCTCCTTTATTTTGAATAAATGGAGTTCTATTATTGTATACAAAAACTTGTAGTTGTACTTACTTTGTCGTTGCAAAAGTTACGGATATCTTGTTCATTTAATTTGGAGCCTTCACGAGTTTTGATATAAACACAGATTTCTTCTCCCACTTTTGAATCCGGAACTCCAAATACCTAAATTCATAAGAATTCAGCATATGAGAGACTCAGAGCACAAGTGACATAACTCCACTTTTCCTTAAATTGGAGTTACTGTTATCATTTTGAAGTATGGGAAAAAATATAGTTCTTTAAGTAACTCCAGCTTTACAATATTTCACATTTATTGTAGCATTTTGTGTACTTTGAATTACTCGTATGTACTGTTTTGTTCAGAGCAGTAACTCGGCAAATCCATTTTTGTTTGTGAAAGATGGACATCCATTTAGTGCTGTTAATGTTAGTTTTTTTAGAATAATTTGGATATTTAGGGAAGGAGAAAGTATTCACAGTCACAGATTTAAATGGCAGAAAGGTGCCTGGAAAGATAATAGATAACTGCGGCGTTCAGGATGTAGAAGGAATATTTAGTCAGCGACATATGTAGGAGGAATAATGGGTCCTTGGTATAATGGTAACGAGGTGAAGATGGGATTTAGTGAGCGCCAGGAGTATCCAAGGAATTCTCCATGTGTGAGAATTTGGGTTTGCTCAGATTGGAAAATAGGTAGAGCTGAGGTTCTTTATCTTCAGGGATAGCAGGGAGCTGGCCGGCACAAGACTACGCTAGATGAATTTTAATAAATATAATTTATTAATCGAGGTGGACACTGGTTACATGTATGATTATAGACACTTAATGTTAGACAAGGCATTGACCACAAGAGCGCATCTAGAGTTCAGACCGGAATCTCTGAGAGTCTATCACGACCGAATTATTTTTAAGTATAACATTTCTGAAGTCACGTTTCAACTAATTTGCTAATTGATGGCAATTGAGCCGTTTGACAGCTACGTTGTGAGTCTGTTCCGACTCCCGTCTCGGTGAGTTATGCAGAACTAACATAACATCATTTAGTTAGATATAAGGAAAACTTGGGTTGCCCTCTCCCTGTGGTTATGTCGTCATGAGGTCATTACCTTGTTGTGATATAACCCTTTACTATATTGGCTGACGATTCCTTAGGTCTCAGGAAGGGATCACCGTATTTTGATTGGACATGATTCCACTGAGTTACTCCCTTCTAAAATACAGTTTTATCATAAGTTCATACTCTGGGGAATTCCGGTCTAAGTTTATTATATAATTTTGTTTATGTCAGTGACTTTTTCCCACTTGTTTGCTGGCTTGGCATGCTAGTAGCTTGTCTGGTTCCTTATTAGGAGTTGTTTACTTCCACGCTGTATTTTCCAAATCCTATATCAATTCATTGTTCTTACCTGTTAGTGAAGCTCGGTTTAAGATCTTAGATTGCTGGTCTACAAATAAACGTCTGATAATCTGCTAGTACAATGGATTTCCTCAAATTTTAACTCTTTTGTCATCACTTCGAATATCTGTCACTTGACAATAGCGGTACAATGTACTTGCTAAATGGTTTCCGTAATAACCAACTGATAATTATATAAAAATTGAATCCCTTGTGGTCTCCCGATTTGATTGCATATACATTTCATATATCTCTGATGATTATTTCATCCTATAGTGATTTAACGTATGTATAATAATAATACTCATCCTGATTAATTAATTATTTTAATTTCTTAGTTTAGGAGAGGCTGAGTGAAAGATTATGCTTCAAGGAACACATTAAATTATTTCTAACCTATCAGAGTCATTTTATAAGGAATTCCAGACTGATGATTCTTTAGCTCTAAACTTAATATAAGGAAGACATATCTAGTAGAGATTGCCTTCGAACCTCTTTCCTGGGCCTTGAAGCTTGAATGTGCTTCTGAGTGGGGTATCGCTGATTCATGTTATAGTAATAGTTAGTATAACTTCTCTCTGTTAGATGTCTACCTTTCGAGCCTAGTGGAGGCTCAAAGCCCGGGGAGTACTTTGACAGTCTTGTATAATTTGACTCACTCCCTCATTCTCATTTATAAAACAAATGTTGATGTAACTTATGTGAACATTGTTAGTTAAGATAATGAGTGGACTCAACAAACAAGAATTAACAACAGTTTATCCTTATTACAATAATTCCATTGTTAACTTTTCCCATATACTAATTCAGTTTATTTACCTAAAATAAAATTACAAATAAAATATATTGCAGGAAAGTACCCATTTTAAAAATAAATTGAATTTAAAAATACACAAAATAAACAACTACACATTCTTATATTCTTCTATAATTATAGCTTTTTAATGTCATTCATTATATAAATGCTATTATATCACATTTGGATAGATTTCAGTTCTTATGAGTATTATTCTCTATCTTTATATATATATATATATATATATAGTTCTTGGTGTATATGCACCAGAGGAAGGCCGTGAAGAAGACAATGAAGAATTTTATAAAATATTACAAGAAATTTATAGCAAAATTAATAGAAATGATTACATTCTCATAATAGGAGATTTAAATGCCAGAGTGGGCAATGCTCAAGTCAACAATAAATTGGAACATTTGGCGAACCAACCAGCAATAGGAATGGGACAAGATTAACAGATTTTGCTATCTACAATGAACTGAAAATAACGAATACCTTTTACAATCATAGAAACATACATAAATATACCTGGCATCGTCAGGACTCAAAATCAATCATTGATTATTTCATTGCAAATAATAAGATTTTTAAATTGTTTCTCGATGTCAGAGCCTACAGAGGATATGATATTGGTTCAGATCACTACCTAGTAGAAGCAAGAATAAGATTTCCACCAAGATGGTTAAAAAAGAAGAAACAACAACAGAGCATAGAACAAAAGTACAAGGTAAAATTATTTTATGATGACAGCATTAAATGGTTATATTCGAGAAGAATTCAGCAATATATGGCTACAACTCCAGAAAGTAATGATGTCGAAGAAGAATGGAAAAACATTAAAATGATAATTCAAAATGCAGCTAATGAAACTTTAGGAAAAGTAAATATACAACAAAGAAGAAATAGAACTCTAAAAATCTGGGATGATCAAATAAAACAATTGATTGAAGAAAAAAATGCAGCTTATAAAAAATATTTGAACACAAAGAAAGTAGAAAATGAAATAGAATTCAAACGCTGTAGAGCTATTGTTAAGAGGGAAATAAGAAAGAGACATAGGAAAACATGGTTAAATTTTGTTACACATTTAGAATCAGATTTGCATAAGCTCCAACCTAATGCCTTCAAAATATTAAAACATTTGAATAAAGATATTAAAGAATCTACCAAAATTAATTGCGGAGTAACAAAAGAAGATTTTTCAATTATTATAAAAGTCTTTGGACTGACAATAGCTATGAAGATACAATTTTCCGAAATAATAATGAGACAGATTCCATAATATCATTGGAAGAATTGAACAATAGTTTAAAGAAATTAAAAAATGGGAAGGCAACTGGCTTGAATTCCGAATTGTACAAATATGCAGGCAAACAGTTCCATGAAAGACTGTTGTCCTTCTTTAATAATGTATTCAAAAATGCAGATATACCACAAGAATGGAAGACAAGCATTGTTATACCCCTGTTCAAGAAAGGAGACAAGAGAAAAATGGACAACTATAGGGGAATCAGTTTGTTAAACACATGCTACAAAATTTATGCAGACATTTTAAATGGAAAATTGAAAAGTTTCAGTGAAACATTCCTTATGGAATGTCAAAATGGATTTAGGAAAGGACGATCTTGTATTGATTCAGCATTTTCTGTTAAACTATTGCTTGAAAAAAGAAGAGAATTCAACTTAGAAACACATTTTGCTTTCATAGATTTTGAAAAAGCATTCGACACAGTCAAGAGATCAAAACTCTTAAATATATTGGAAGACAGAAATATACCAAATTTACTTCGGCAGAACATACAAAATATTTACAAAGACAACACCATAAAGATTAAATTAAATAACAGATTTTCTGAAGAAGGAATTATAAATCGTGGTGTGGAGACAAGGCTGCCCCCTATCCCCAACACTGTTTGCAATTTATATCAATGAAGTGAGTAATAGGTGCTGGAACAACAAACACATATAATTTTGGAATAAGAATGGAATAAGATATCAGAAGATAGAAATAAACACACCCATACTGTTTGCAGATGAACAACTAATAATAGCAACTTCCGAAGATAATCTACAGAAAGGTCTTTATGAACTTAACAAAATTACAGAAGAATATGGATTAAAGCTATATACAGAAAAAACAAAAAGTATGGCATTTAAGGTTGTTTGTAGATCCTGTCAGAAGTAAAATGGTACTCGACAATATAAAATTTTGGAGCAGGTGAATAATTTTACATCTCTAGGATGCAATAATCTCATATGAAGAAGAAGAAAAGGATGTAAATGCAAAAATATCTAACTTTTTAAGAATTTTAGGAGTTTTAATAAATTCTATCTTCAAGCCACAGTTAGTCCCACAGTTAGTCCAAAAGCATTCAAGACTGAAAGTGTCTACAAACACTGGCTCTTCCAACTCTTTTGTATGTTAGCGAAGATAGAGTTGAAACAGAGTTGAAACAGAAGGATATACAGAGACTTAGGCTTAGATCTGCTGAAATGAGATATCTTCGGAGGACTGACAGGATACACACTACTAGATCACAAAAAAAATAAGACATCGTAGAAGAATTTCACATGGAATCTTTAGAAAACAAAATTTCTGATTATAAGTCAAGATGGATACAACATGTTCATCGAATGGAAGATCACAGAATACCCAAACTAATGTTTAGATATCAAACCTGAAGGAAGAAGAAGAACAGGACGTCCACTCAAAAGACTTCGGGATGGTGTTTCTCTTGAGGCCGAAACAGGGCAACAAATGGCCTACATTCGTGAATTTACTATGATGGATGATGATGATATATATATATATAAAATTCTTCTTTACGGGTGTTTGTTCACTGAACTCCTTCTAAATGACTGGACCGATGTTGATGAAATTTTTTGTGTGTGTCTGATTGGATCTCTCGATGGTTTTGATTCACAATTTAAAACCATAAGGTGTAGGAGTTCACCTGAAGTAAAAATTAAAAAAAATGCTTTAAGCTGTCATATTTTTTCATTTTTCACGAAACTCATGTATATCCTGTGTGTTGTGAATACAAAAGTTCTTTATATAGATTTTTTTTATGTTATATAGTTTATTTTAATTATTTCATTCAAAGTCTTTGATTGAAGCTGACTGTATTGAGAGAGCGTATAGTTCAGATCAAAGTCTTGATTGAAGCTAACTGTATTGAGATAGAGTATAGTTCAGATCAAAGTCTTGATTGAAGCTAACTGTAAACATCCCTACATTTAGTTCCATTGGAATGTTGGTAGTACAGTTATAGGGTGACTCCAGGTCATTTTGAAGTATATAACACTTGAGAAGTGATGGGCTCGTGTCTGTCTGTGTGTGTACTGCTGGAGGGTAAGTCACCGACCATTTTTCTTAATAATGTAGTCCATTTCCTTTAGATTTGTATCAATTACCTTAATATTCTGATACAAGTATAAACATGTAGACTGTTTTGAAACTATATATTTTCAAAAGGGATATTTTAATTATGTAGATTTGGTTAGAGTTAAAAATTCCACAACTCCCTTTCTCAATCCCCGAGATAGTACTGTAGTTTAATATAGGCTTAGAATAGAATTAGGGCTAGAGATATTTAGGATTTCTAATTATTTATACTTTAGTAATAAAATAGTTTAAGATAAGACTCCTTTTGTTTATTTCAATGCATGTAAACTGTACATCCTCATACTAACGCTCGGCTAGGAAACCGCTACCAGATTTTCCAAGTCCCGAAGGTCCTTTAAGCCTAATAAATCCAGTTGAATCCATAACATTGGTGAGCGGCGGTGGCATATCACATAATAATGTTTTATTATTTTTTTATGATAGGGAAACGGACCCTTGCAAGCTTTCTGGACCGTTTGGAATACAATAAAAATTAAAAGTTTGTGATACGTACATTTTTAGGTTAAAATCAGCAGTGTAAGATTTATGTAGAACATAGGAGATTTATTATTTAATAGAGATGAAATAAATAAAAAGATATTAATTCTGGATTGGGATTTAGATTAATCAGACCTTGGAAGAGAGAGGGAAGTTGTGGAAAAAAGAGAATATTGTTTTTTCAACGTAGTTATAATTTTGAGCAACTATTTTTTTTCTTGTAAATCTGTGCATGGTAGAGTAAGAGAGTATACTATTTATTTTGTGTAGGAAATATGTCTGTTAGGACTGAATAGGATAAAATATAAAACCATTATACATTGGCAAAAAACTCATGGCTGAAACGTGGCCTGAAACGGGATATGTCGACGTATGCGAACCGAACTCGTGGCTTGTGGAAGGGGATGACACGCCATCATACTAACATGAATATTTTTGCCGATGGTGATTGTAACCAATAATAATAGTAATAAAATAATTTCTCTGCAATAATAATTGCGAATAAAATAGCATGAACTAATTACCTTCGTGGAAAATTACTTCCATATAATACTGAAGTACAAATGGTTTAAATGTCTCGGGTTATTAATTACCTCAGGGCAACTCAAGCGATACCAACATATGAACGAAATGTTGAATTAAATGAGAAAATTTAGTAACGTTATATAGGAATTATTTTTAGATCTTTCCTGCGAACAGATCGTTTCTGCATGAGTTGGAAAATATATTTAATATGGAGATTAAATAAATAAACGGACTGTGTCACTCCTATGTTGGCAATACTAAATGTCAAGTCGAAATCATACCGACGTTGTTTAAATTAGTGAAACATGACAGGTCATATATATATATATATATATATATATATTTATGTAGCATATGAAATAATTTACGGGGTAACTACAGGGTATTGTTGAGAAAATATTTAGAGAAAGGAGTCTCGGGTTCGAACCTTGGTGACTAGCTTTACAAGATACCAGTCGTTTTTATTAGATTTCTTGTCCGAGAACGGTAAGCCGGAGTGTTCAAAATTACCTATAATACAAGTATTTTCTAGTAGGAATGTTAAGAGATGTCCGAGGAATATTTAGTTTGAAATATGTCCCCGTATGCGAGGCTATCTAACGGGATTTTGATGACGGTTCGGGAAATTTTCCAACTTGAATGAGGGAGGTACACTTCAAGTAATTCGCTCTACCCTATATATATGTGACCAAATCATCAGATCAAATATCCAAAATCATAAAGAGTATCAAATTTTTTTTTTAAAACAGATTGATCCGGCAACACGTGTAATGTGTTGGCTAGGATGTCGTCACTAGAAGTCTTGGATTCGAACTCAGGAAAAATGTATTCAGTATTTGGTTAATCTCTCCAGAATAGCGCAGTGTAAAAATTTATTTTAGGTTATTGGAACTTGAACTAATAAATTATTTTACTTTTTTTACAAGTCAGGAACATTTAGCATTTGTCGGGAGTAAATTGGAAATTTTCCGCAACTCGTATAACTAATTTATCGAAGGAAAATATGGAAGTATGGAACTTAGATTCTTTTACAGATTAAATAACAAAATTATTTAAAATAAAATAAAAGTGGCTCACGGAACTCAGTTTCCTTTACAAAAATAAATAATTAACTTAGATAAAATCTTGGTTTCAACGGAGTTTACTTAAAGTTTAATAGACCTAAATTATACTTGGATGGGACACCAGTAACGGAAATCAGATTACATCTCGTAACGGTGTATTGAAAATAGATTCTGAAAACTTTCCACAAATGTCAGCTGATGGTTCGAACTAGGACACAGATTTGTCGCATGACGTCCTTATAAATTAGAAACAGAAGAATATAATTAATCTAATCGAATCGGTCGATGAACGTTAATAACCATAAGCGGCAAATTTATGGATACAGGTAGTTGATGAATTATAATGATTTAAATGATGTTGATTCATAAAATAGTTAGTACTGCTGAGGGAACCTTGATGCTGACCATTCTTATAATTCTCTGTCCGAGTAAACGACCTTGCCGCATTAGACTAAGCATTTAGTTAAATAATAATAGAACATTATGTTTGGCAAAATAAACCTACACTGATAGGAAATTTCTAGGAATTACAAACATTATATAACTTAACGTGCCTATAAAATTTTATTTTAAAACATTAGGAAACATAAATAGTCTTTTATATAAGTGTGGCGATAATTACGTCTAATTTAAATCTCACTTCAAAAAAAAAATAATAATAATATCCACAAAAATAAAATGAATAAATACAGGGTATTGTCTATTAATCCTAACCCCAAGTGATATGATACTGCATAACCAGGGATATTTTTTTGAGTTTCTGTTGTGAATTATAATTCTTATGTTTTAATCTACCTTATAAATTTTTTTTTGAAAATTCAACCGACTTTATACATTACTTAGGACTTTTGAGTAATTAATTGAAAACCCATATGGTGAATGGTGACTTGCAGTTTCCCCAGAGAGATTTTTATGCAGTGAGAGTTTGGATTAAGCCAAGGGTGTCTAGTTGTTTAGGATTATCTTTTACTGCGACTACATATTTAAAACAATATAATTTCGATAGGTGGCAGCATTTTTTTTGTAAGATTGTGAACTGTTCCGATAAACTTTATAATATTATTGGATTATTTAATTTCATAGTGAAGTGAGCAATCTAGTCGTAGATCTTTTAGATATTTTATTGTAGCAAGCGAAGTTGATAATTGAAACGTGGTGAAAATGCCGGCGCACTATAGGACCCTAGAACCCTGGAAATAATTTCTTGTCATTCAAGTGCAGGTTTTTGAATATTTGAGTAGTGAAGTAGACTTAGTGGTTTAACTTAATCCGTAAACGCTCGATCATCATAAAAAAAAAAAAAAAACTTTCATTACATATATTCCAGATGAAGGAAATATTTGAGGAATGAGAACATGTGGGAAGTTAGAACTCAATCAATGGATGCTTTAATAATAATAAATAACCAATAAACAATGATATCATTAAAATAATAAATAATAACCTTACTAAAATAAGCTAATAATCTGTGAATTTAAACTAACTAATTTAAGAAAAATAAAACCATGGGCAAGTAACTGAATTAACGGGAAATGGTAATGAAACTAACTGAGGAAGCGAGTAGATAATCATAATCGCTGCAATCAATTAAACACCAAAGATTATGAGAACCGCAAATAAATATGGACTAACTACGAGTAATCTCAACAAACTAAATTAAATAATATTAATAAGTAATTAATAATAAAGCAGTTTGGGCAGGTATAAAGGAGCATCGGATTACGAAGACAGGTCATTGAGGTAAAGAGGATGACCGAGACTCAGTGAATAATCAACGGGCAATTCTGAGCTATAAAAGTACAAACATGATAACTAATCGACCTAATAATGAAAGAAATGATAATAAAAATAGTAATAATCATAATAATAATAAGAATAATAATAAAAACCATAATAGCTATATTAATACTATTAATAAAAAGATAACATACGCAGTAATTAACAAATAAACCTTAACGATCTATAAAAAAAAATAAATAAATGAATAATAAATAAAATCAAATTACCAGTATTTAATTATAATGTATAATAAAACAAAAACACAGTAAACTTACTACTACCAATAATAATAATAATAATAAATATAATAGAATAAAAATAAAAATAATAATGATAATTAAATAGAGCAACTACAAATAACATGAGTTAGGAATAAATAAAATAACGAAACAACAATCTCAATTCGCAATAGGAATCATTTAAGAGTGAATGGGTCCGGATAAGTATAGGGAGTTTGCGAGAAGATAACGTAAAGCAATACGATAGAGCATGTATACGGTAAAGCCTATACGGAAGACGAATGATAGGTCCAATAACCAACAGTTATGCCAACACGGAGGGTAGAAATTATTTTAAATCGCAATAAATAAGGATGACAACAGCTCAGATTAGAAAGGAGGATATGCATTCATCCACTTGGTTTAGAAAATGTATTACAAAGAGAACGGAAGAGGGCATGGAACTTAGGAAAATTTAATAAACTTTTTGAAACGCAATGAAGAATAGGACAAGCGCTGAAAAATTCCCCAGAATTAGCGAGTGAACAAACATGAAGAAATGATCGAAAACAAATAAATTAATTTATTCCCATAGCAATTTAGAAAATGGAGGTTAGGATACTTCACCCGATAGTTGGGTGTCTTAATCGATCTAGTGGAGAGTATTATCATATACAATTTTGGCGAGTTTCAGGGCTACACTGAATAATATTTCTAAGGAAATTACACAACAATTATGATACTCGGCTGAATCATGACACTTGACTGAGATGCATACAGGAGGAACAGAAGAACTCTGCGGCCGAGATTTTACCTCCCTCGTACACCCGGATAGCATATCAGTGGAACTAGTGCACCTGAGAATACACCACACAAACACACCACACATGGATTTCAAACTTATTTAAATAGTAAATGACCACTAGATCGCCTTAAGGCTCGCCAGACTTGGGCCTACAAATCACTCGGAACATATAAAGATAAAAACGAGCGAATAGACTGTAACCTAGGTCAATCTTGGCTAAGCGATGTTAGGGAAATATCACAGAAACCCACAAGAAGTTAGAAGAGTAACAGATTTAGGATAGGAAGCTAGGGAGGCATACTACTTCGAGGAGGCCTAGCCTACGCTAGAGCCACTGGGTAGGGATGCGAACAGCGACCCGTAGGAGAAAAACAGTGCACAGACGAGAGAGACAGAGAAATAGGGAAGAGTTAGGGAGTGCGCAATCGGAAGGTGGGACACCCCCGTAATAAAAGGATCTGGAGTCACAGTCCTCCTCGGTGATCCTGGGGCACTGGCCATAAAACCTTGGCGGCTTGGCACTGACGTTTAGGACCAGGGAACAACAGCAGATAGAGAGTTAGGCATCGGAGAACGAACATTTAACGAGAACACGGATTCTCGAGGAAATAAACTTAGTCAAACACCCGGGTGATAAAAAGGTGAGCAAGATACGAACCCTGTCACGGGAAATCGGAATCAAATCCACCCCCAATGACGCAACGGTGATTCGGTGAAGCCACCAGATGTCAGAGGAAAATTCTGAAGGATCAGAATGAGAGGGTGTGTTAGGAGGAACTCGGGACCCCTTTGTCGAGAATGGTGCTAATCCCACTTCTTGAGGCGATGGCTCGACTACCTCGGGACCCCTTGGAAGTAAGGGAGAGCCGTTCCCCGCCATTGAGGCGATTCGCTCGACGACCTTGCTAACACCATGAAACAGTGCTAGGGAAGCACAATTGGGAGTGAGGAAAGACGGAACTCGGGACCCCTTTGTCGAGAAATGGTGCTAATCCCACTTCCTTGAGGCGATGGACTCGACCACCTCGGGAACCCCTTGGAAGTAAGGGAGAGCCGTTCCCCGCCATTGAGGCGATTCGCTCGACGACCTTGCTAACACGACCATGAAACAGTGCTAGGGAAGCACAATTGGGAGTGAGGAAGAACGGAACTCGCGGAACCCCTTTGTCGAGAATGGTGCTAATCCCACTTCCTTGAGGCGATGGCTCGACTAACCTCGGGACCCCTTGGAAGTAAGGGAGAGCCGTTCCCCGCCATTGAGGCGATTCGCTCGACGAGCTGTCTAGGGCCTCCCCCGTAGTTGATGATGAAGATGCCAGGAAATCCGCCGGCGGTGAGAAGCGGAAAGAAATACCGCGAAGAAAAGACGTACGCACAGATAGAATGTGGTCCTAACGGGTAGATAACATACTATACTAGCAAAAATAACACCGGAAACATTAGTGCACTAAGAGGGACAGAAGGAAAATTGGAAACGCGCATACATACGATTGTGCAATCGACAGACAGAGCAAGAGGGGGTCAGAATGAGCCGGAGTACGGTAGGGACGAATTGGGCCCCGAATGGTCAGGGCGGTGATGGAACCCCTCCCTTGAGGCGATTCGCTCGAGTTTTTTCTTGGGCCCCGAAGGGAAGTAAGGAACTACGCGCCGTCCCCCATGAGGCGATTAGCTCGACGAGTCCGCCAGAAATAAAACGGAAGAGGGACAGATGACCTAGGATGGAAAGGGAAGAGGACGACATAAAAACGAGAGGTAAACACCTATGGTGGTGTAGAGATAAGTTAAGCGCATAAGCAGTCTAAAGTAAAGTAGAGCCCCTAGGATACAAAGCAGAACAGATAGGAGTAGTTCCGAGTGATTAGAAGAAGTAAGGAAGAGAACCCTGGAGTAGGACGTGGATAAATATTTCAGAGTAAGAAGAAGGAAAAAAAAAAAAAATCGAACCCCAATAAATGATGATATGTATGTAATGGGAAATCAAGGAAACCCCGGAAGTAAGAAGTAGAGGAAAAAAAAGCAGTTTAAATGCATGTAGATCAAGAAACAATCAGGGAATAAAATATACAAAACGTAAAATAAATGTATAAAAGTTCAACAAATCAGCTATGAGAATTTGCCAATCAAACAAACAGTTAGGTGGGGTAAGAGTGTAAAGCGCGCCGTATCAGAAGTTACGGCCGCAGAAGGGAGAATGAGGACAAGGAATCAGGTTACGTAACATCACGGTTACTTCTAAAATTGAATCAGTAAGGATTATGAGGTTAAACTAAATGGATTGATATATTAGCAGTAAGATCAGATAGTCCGGGAAAATTAAACCAATGAATAATGAAAGCCTGAATCCCTGTCCAGACTCAAGCAGCTTAAAAATCATATCTCAATTAAAAAACAATTAAGACTAGGAAAGGGAGAGTTAAGAAATAGAGCCAGTTATTTCAGAAGTGGAGAAAGGAAAGAATGCTCTCAAACTCAGGACCCTAAGGAAACGATGACGTAAATTCAGGATACGAATATTAATTGGTGTTTGTAAGGACTAATTAGGCTTTGGTCAAGTAGCATTCACATGATAAATAAGTGTAGTATATGTCCTTCCAACTGATGTGAAGACGAGCGCACCCAGTCGAACCTAGGACTCTATTATAAAGAAAGGGACTAGATAAAACCCTTTGAATTAGGCCAAATTTAGGGCTGCTAAGTATAGCAAAATATCGACCGATCTAATTATGGAAATTAGGTGTATATAGACACCTGAAGTAATGTCAAATTGAAAGTTTTAGGGAAGATACAAATTATTTAGAAACTGATATTGTTGATGATGGCTATGCAAATTGATAGACATAAGAGCACTCTTTTCGGTTTCCAGTGTAAAATCTAGCAACGCCAAAAGATAAAACAGGGATAACATTTGTATAGGAACGAGGTTGGCAGTAAGTTTAATGCAAAATACAATTTCGCTGGTTGCACCATTGAGATATGACTAACTAAAAGTAAATTTAGAGGAACTGAACGTAGGAAAATTATAAAAGTAAAGATGTACATTATATTATTTTTGGTCTGGACATCTTACCTCAATATTAATGTTGATTTGTTCTTGGACATGTTTCAAAACAATTCTCTGTTTTATCTTCAGCTTTCCCAGACTGGTTTTATTTATGTTGCATTATGTTGCACCACCTGGATGTCGATGTCAGCTCCATCCTGTGGTTGGCCAAAGAACCTCCAAACAAGGTCACCCTCCATCGGAATATCAAAATTCATAACTCTGTTTCTGTTCTTCTGAATATAAATTTTTCCCAAATAGTCAGCTCGTTTGTATTTTCTAACTGTTTTAATAATTTAGTGTCTGAATTTATATTATGTTTTTTCAGACCAAACATGAGCAGCAACTGCAGATTTTTCAATTTCTCCATTTTTAATATTTCTTATGTGTTCTTTGGTTCTAATTTTTAGGTTTCTTTTTGTTTTCCCTATATATATCTTTTCACAACCCATGCATTCAATTTGATATATTCCTGACTTTTTATTTTTATCAGTTTTTTCATTTTTGTTGGTTTTTATTAGTTTATTTAAACTGTAGTTATTTTTTGGTGCTAATTTAATATTAAACTTCTCAAATATATTTTGAAATTTATTATGTACCCAGGGGTGATATGTGAATTTCCTATATTTTTTCATAGGTGGTTCTTCTTTTTCAAGATTACTTCTGTTTATCATTTTTTGTTTTTTTATACTTTTCTATCCTTTTATGTACCATTTTTTCATCAAACCCATTTTCTCTTGCTACTTTGATTATGTGTTTTTTCTCATGTTTGAAATCTTCTTCGTTTAAGGGTAAGTTTACCAATCTATGAGTTAAACTATTAAATGCTGCTAATTTATGTCCAATTGGATTGAACCCTGTTGATTTTATAAAATTTTTCCGTATGAGTTTCTTTCCTATGAATCCTGAATTCAATTTTTCTTTTTTTCTTCGTTTCTGACCAATTTAAGATCCAAAAAGGTATTTGTTTATTGTCTTCTATTTCTTTGGTGAATTTAATGTTTGTACTCTGTAAATTTAATAGTTTTAGGGAATCTTCTACATGTTTTTCTTTAACAATACAAATTATATCATCAACATATCTACTCCAAAATTTAAACATTGTGGGATGTGCTTTGGTGATTTTACATTCAAAATCGCTCATAAATAAATTTGCCAGGAAAGGTGATAATGGGTTTCCCATTGAGAGCCCTGATTTTTGTCTATAGAAATTCCCATTGAATGTAAAAAACATTTGGTCAATGCATAACGCAGTTAATTTCAAATAATCTTCTTTGATCTCTCTGTCTATGTTGTTTTTTCTTAACCAATTGTTCAATATTGGATCACCAACCTACAAAATTTCGAAATGGCTGAATAATCAATTTAAAAGAATTAATAATTTTGAAAGTCTGCAGATTGAAAATTCATTGGAATTAGTTAAGAAATTAGAAAAAGTGGAAATTGAACCCACAGATAGGTTGGTTTCGTTTGATGTAGTTTCACTATTCACAAATGTACCGAAACAAAAAACTTTGGAGATATTGAACAATTGGTTAAGAAAAAACAACATAGACAGAGAGATCAAAGAAGATTATTTGAAATTAACTGCGTTATGCATTGACCAAATGTTTTTTACATTCAATGGGAATTTCTATAGACAAAAATCAGGGCTCTCAATGGGAAACCCATTATCACCTTTCCTGGCAAATTTATTTATGAGCGATTTTGAATGTAAAATCACCAAAGCACATCCCACAATGTTTAAATTTTGGAGTAGATATGTTGATGATATAATTTGTATTGTTAAAGAAAAACATGTAGAAGATTCCCTAAAACTATTAAATTTACAGAGTACAAACATTAAATTCACCAAAGAAATAGAAGACAATAAACAAATACCTTTTTTGGATCTTAAATTGGTCAGAAACGAAGAAAAAAGAAAAATTGAATTCAGGATTTCATAGGAAACGAAACTCATACGGAAAATTTTATAAAATCAACAGGGTTCAATCCAATTGGACATAAATTAGCAGCCTTTAATAGTTTAACTCATAGATTGGTAAACTTACCCTATAAACGAAGAAGGATTTCAAACATGAGGAAAAAACCCATAATCCACGTAGCAAGAGAAAATGGGTTTGATGCCCCCCTGGTACATCCACGGCTAGAAAAGTATAAAACCCCAAAACATGATAAACAGAAGTAATCTTGAAAAAGAAGAACCACCTATGAAAAAATATAGGAAATTCACATATCACCCCTGGGTACATAATAAATTTCAAAATATATTTGAGAAGTTTAATATTAAATTAGCACCAAAAAATAACTACAGTTTAAATAAACTAATAAAAACCAACAAAAATGAAAAACTGATAAAAATAAAAAGTCAGGAATATATCAAATTGAATGCATGGGTTGTGAAAAGATATATATAGGGAAAACAAAAGAAACCTAAAAATTAGAACCAAAGAACACATAAGAAATATTAAAAATGGAAAATTGAAAAATCTGCAGTTGCTGCTCATGTTTGGTCTGAAAAACATAATATAAATTCAGACACTAAATTATTAAAACAGTTAGAAAATACAAACGAGCTGACTATTTGGGAAAAAATTTATATTCAGAAGAACAGAAACAGAGTTATGAATTTTGATATTCCGATGGAGGGTGACCTTGTTTGGAGGTTCTTTGGCCAACCACAGGATGGAGCTGACATCGACATCCAGGTGGTGCAACATAATGCAACATAAATAAAACCAGTCTGGGAAAGCTGAAGATAAAACAGAGAATTGTTTTGAAACATGTCCAAGAACAAATCAACATTAATATTGAGGTAAGATGTCCAGACCAAAAATAATATAATTAAAATAACCTCAAAATATAACTTCCTAAAATTAAATATTAAAGATGTACATGGTTGCTCAAGATTCGGGGTTGAGTTAAGAGGGATACTATTCGTAGTAAGAAACTAGGATTTGGTTTTGAGACCCCAGAAGGTACTATTGATTCATTTCTAAAAGTCCATATGGAATTTATTAAGAAAAAGGTAGTGCAAACCCATAGTTTTAAACGAATAAAAATCAAAAAAAAAAAAAAAAAGGGAGAGAAAAACCAACAAAACGAAACAAAATAACGGTATACAAGTAACAAACCCTCAGCACAAGAAGAACGACTACGCACACGATCTGACACTACGAGCACGACTGGGCTAACTAGAAACGACGAAGGATGTTGAGTCACCTAGGACATCCCCCACACCACGAAACATAGATTAGCTGATACCAAAAACAAAAAGGAGGAAGACAGGGTCTTGCGGGTACGACTTACTACAATCAGGGATAGTCATTCAACATGAGAAATGTCCACCAATCAATACGGTGCGACATGAGAGACCAAGCAAATACCTTAACCATATCAAACCGAACCTCTGATCGTCCGTGGATCATATAATAATTCCCAACCAGTAATATACAGTAAGAAAATTGGATAAAAACACAGAAATCCCATTAAACCTATCCTCCGGATAATCCATGGCTCCTAAAAGAAATTGCGGGTCTCGAGAACTTCAAAGGACAGACCCAGTATCCGGCATGGCTCTCTCCCGGCCGAAGGAAGATACCGTCATCGAACGTGGTCCCAGGCATCGGATTCAACCAGGGGATGCTGTATTAGATCAGCATGAGCGCGGACATGCGCGGCGCCAAACAAGAACTAAGTGCTCAAGTTTCTCGGTGAACGCGGCTAGTGGGAAAGCCGAGTGTTGTGAAGAAAGTGATAAGCTCTAATTAAAGTTTTAGATTTTCTCTTTTTCAGAATGACAGTGTGTGAAAGTAACAGCATTGAAGAAAACAGAACTATGGAACAGTTGAAAAGGAAGAAGAGTAGATAAATTGTGTTTTATATATGTTTTCTTGTTTCAGGTTCGGAGTGACAGGCTAATCCATTTTCCAGATGTAATTTGAAAACCAGATAAATGTGGTTGATAAAGTATGAACACGTCTATGTCCCATATAGAGGAAGGGAACTACGGTAAATTGTAAAGAGAAAATGGATTAACTTGAACACACTAAATTTCATAATATATAAAAAATTGTTCCTGTTAAAATTACTGTTTGTAAATCATATGTTAGAAAGAGTTAAGTAGCTTTAGGAACAGGAGATAGAGCAAATCTGTAGTATCAATGTAAACAAAATCCAGATCAATTAAATAGCTTGTGCGTAGTCTAAGTACACAACTGCAGCGGCCCCAAAAAGGGCCTTAAAAGACCTTTCTTGGGATTGAGAAGGGGGGAATGTTGTGAATACATAGTTCTTTATATAGATTTTTTATTGTTTTATAGATTATTTTAATTATTCATTCAAAGTCTTGATTGAAGCTGACTGTATTGAGATAGAGTATAGTTCAGATCAAAGTCTTGATTGAAGCTAACTGTATTGAGATAGAGTATAGTTCAGATCAAAGTCTTGATTGAAGCTAACTGTAAACATCCCTACATTTAGTTCCATTGGAATGTTGGTAGTACAGTTTTAGGGTGACTTCAGGTCATTTTGAAGTATATAACACTTGAGAAGTGATGGGCTCGGTCTGTCTGTGTGTGTACTGCTGGAGGGTAAGTCACCGACCATTTTTCTTAATAATGTAGTCCATTTCTTTTATATTTGTATCAATTACCTTAACTATTCTGATAGAAGTCTAAACATGTAGACTGTTTTAATACGATATTTTTCAACAAGGGATATTTTAATTATGTAGATTTGGTTAGAGTTAAAAATTCCACAACTCCCTTTCTCAATCCCCGAGATAGTACTGTATTTTAATATAGGCTTAGAATAGAATTAGGGCTAGAGATATTTAGGATTTCTAATTATTTATACTTTAGTAATAAAATAGTTTAAGATCAGACTCCTTGTGTTTATTTCAATGCATGTAAACTGTACATCCTCATACTAACGCTCGGCTAGGAAACCGCTACCAGATTTTCCAAGTCCCGAAGGTCCTTTAAGCCTAATAAATCCAGTTGAATCCATAACACTGTTAAAATAAACTGAGGTAGATATTGTCCAAAAATGAGTGAAATCCGACAATTAGAAGTGGAGGTTTACTTGAAATCTGAAATTAAAAACTGCCTAAATGACTGGACTGATTTTGATAGAATGTTTTGAGTGTGTGTGTTTGAGAGGGTTCGTGATGGTTTAGATTCACAATTGGACTTGGTAGGTGATGCTGCAATTGGGTTATAGGATTTTTTTAATGTCAGATGTGTAGTCATCTGCATTATCGACATATTCCGTGTGACAACAAAATGGTGTCATCATGCATGCTTCTTGAGCCGCAACAGATGGCTGTGAGAAATTTTCATGTGAACTTATTTAATAATATCTAATTGTGTCTTAATTAGTGAATTTTATGGTAAAAAAGTAACTTATATTTTTATTGTCTGGCCATGATATGAGAATTGAATGTTCCTGGTTATGTTAGTATTTCAATAAAATGTTACGATAGCATTATATTTTTTGTAGCATTTGTAAAGAACTTTTTTAGTTTTATTAATGTAAAAAATTTGCCTTTATCTCTAGACTGAGCTATATGGATTTACTCCGCTTGTATACTGAACACTTCATATATCTGCATGATTATCACAGTATCATGATTTAGATTGTGAGGTTGCTACTAACTTTTTGAATTATTAGACACCACAGATAATGAACTCCATCCACCCGTAATAATTCTGTCCGAGGGCAGGTCTTTCATAGCATTTTCATGCTATGCTTAACATCTTTGCTAGGGTATTATAGATGTGGTAGCTTTCTGTTGCTTTCCACACCAGTGAAGGATGATGATGATGGCTGGATAATTTTTGGGGACCGTTGGGCCCTAAACTTCCTGACATTTATCTTACATGTGAGGAAAACCCCGAAAAAACCTCACCCAGGAGCCTGTCCTGTCCGGGAATCGAACTCAGGTCCGCTGTGTGACAAGGCAGCATGCTATCTTGAGACCACAGCGGTGGACATAATGAACTCAATCTTGTAAAACATGAGTGCCAAGGAATTTCCTATGAATTAAGTTAGCTGGAGATGATAATCCATTCCTGTGATTGACACAGGGGTCCTCATCTAGGGGATATGTGGATGGCGACCACAAGGTGCCCAAGCTGAGCAAAACATTTCTTCCACTTACTTGTGTTTTGCACTCTTTTAACTTTACTATCTAACCCAACGCTATTAGGGCATCCGAGGGCTAGGGAGTCATTCCTTTCTTCCATTTCTTCTTTCCTTTATTTTCTTTTCTTCTCCAGAAAAGCCTGACCAGAGGCTATAAGATGGCAGCCCCATCACTGGTCTTGCCTTCCTTTGGCCAGCAACCAATGTAAGGGACTATTATTATGCTTTCAAGTCTTATATGAGAATTTCCCAGAAATTTTCTATAGGATCGTAACAGGCCTTGGCCTAATACTTGGAAAGAAGAAGAAGAAGAAGAAGTGATTGACACATATGAATGTGAGTTCAACAATTGGCTAATGATCCGTGGGCTTTCTAGGTCTGTTGTGTCTTGGGGTTGTAGTTGAAAGTCATCTGGAGCATGATAAAAAAATAAATTATGGGATTATGAATAGATTAATAGGTGAAAGCGCTTTAATATTACAGAATACCTCTTTTCTGTGTTGCTTAAGATACCTTGGATTGATATCCACAAGAACCTTCATGGTCTGTAAAACACCATACTCATATCTTTAGAATTAATGAAAATGTCTCTTTAATTTGTAAATAAAATATCTGATTGTTTGTGGGATAAGTATTTGCAGATTATTACAGTTTATGGTACTATAAGGTGTCTGTTTATATCGTTTCATAAAGTATAATTTCTAACCTAACAATAAATAGGAAAATGGAGGAAAAATATTTCAGCTATCTGCCCTTCATGTTTTGTGTTATACTTATGGTGTAGAACTTTAAAAAACATGATATATAATACCTGAGCTTCAGCTATGTCTGGATGTGTTTGGAAGAATTCTTCAAGTTCAGCTGGATAAATCTTATCTCCAATTCTTATAATTGCCTCTTTTATCCGACCTATTATTTTAACATATCCACCATCTTCCATAGTACATACATCCCTGCAAAAAATTAACATTTGAGGATGTAGCCTATCTATCAGTTTCAGTTTACTGAAAATTTTATATTGCATTAATATTGTGTATTTGTATATTGCATCCTAATTTATTATGAGTTCTCCATTATGAGAAACTCCAACTACGAGAGTCACTCAGAAAGTTTCCGGACTTGAGTAATCTGTTTGAGATAAGATTAAGCTGGATATACCATGTGATAGCCCATACTGTATTTACACATAATTTCCTCCCTTAACAGTGGGGGTTGAAACAAAGCAGGATGCCAGTAACTCATTGTCTTGTAATGGAGCTGCAACATGAACATTTTTGTTCCATGATTTATTATGATTTTAAAATCATGTTACTCAGGAACAAAGTCTTGAGAGACTTAGGCAGGCTTTCGGAGACCTTGCTCCCTTCCGTACAACAGTTTTCAGTTGGTTTGCGGAATTTAAGAGGGGCCGAACTACCCTCAAAGACGAAGAGAGAAGCAGAAGACCCTCAATGGCAGTTACTGAGGAAAACATCACTGCAGTGGAGAAAATGGTGCAAGAAGATCCACGAGTAACATACAAGGATATTGAGGCAACCCTTGGTATTGGATCGGAGAGTGTTAAAAAAAAGTTGCATGATTTTTTAAGAGTGAGAAAAATTTCTTCTTGCTGGGTGCCCCATAATTTAATGCAAGGGCAAAAGGTAGCTTGTGTGGAATGGCGCCATGAAAAGCTGCAAAGATACGATAACGGGAACTCTTGCAATGTTTCTGAGATCGTAACAGGTGACAAAACATGGATATACCAATATGAACTGAAACAAAGCGATAGTCATCAATCTGGGTCTTTCCAGATGACACATCTCTGACCAAGGTCAAGAGGGCTAGGAGTGTTGGGAAAAAAATGGTAGTGACATTCTTCTCCGTTAGTGGTCATGTGGCAACAATTCCTCTTAAGGTTCATAGGACAGTTAATACAGAGTGGTATATGACAGTTTGTCTCCCGGAAGTTTTTCGAAAAGTGTGTGAAAAGCGACTGAGAACTGGACTTAGGGGCATCAAACTGCACCACGTCAATGCCTCTGCCCACACAGCCAATGTCACAATTAATTTTCTGGAGAGTACTCCTGTGAAACTTATGACTCATCATCCCTACAGTTCCGACCTAGCACCTTGCGACTTATTCCTGTTCCCTTCCATGAAAAACTGACTGCATGGAAAGCCATTTGCAAGCCCGGAAGATGCTATCATTTCATATAGAGAGGAGCTTAATACCATCGAGGACGTTGACTGGTGTCAGTGCTTCCAGTCTTGGTTCCAAAGGATGTCCAGGTATATAGAGGCTGAGGGAGAGTACTTTGAGAAGATGTAATGGTAAGTGTTAGATTATCTTTAAAATTTTGCCAATATCCAGAAACTTTCTGAGTTATTTTTCGTATATTGTATTTTATTTAATTTTATTTAGTCATGACATTACAGCTTACACTGCCTTTATTGTTGCAGTTCAGTATATGCCAGTTAATTTTATCTCGTATCTACATCATCTACCTTCTCCTCTTGTGCATATGAAAAATTACTACCTACTTCATAATGATGAACTAGATAAACAAGGTGAAAAAGTTGCTATGCATTTATGAAATGACCTTAATTCTAAAATTATGTACACACATTAGTATGTATTACTCCTATAATCCAAATAGTTCAATATTATTACCACCTGCGAAGTTATCAATTGGAGAGCTTAAAAGAAAATATGAAATATGCCCACAAGTACTCAAGAATAATGCACTGATGACTGTCAGAACTAAATTACCCCATTAATAAAGGACTCCATATTTATACTGATGGTTCAGCTGACAATAAACAAGAGAGAGCTGGTATTGGAATTTTCTGCCAAGGAGTCTTTCATGAAAGCTATTCTGTATGGTGAAACACCACTGTTTTGAAGGAGAAGTTGAAACTGTTAAACAAGCAACTAAAAAAATTTGCTGACAAACCCAAAGGGAATACCTTTTTTCTTGATAGATTCACAAAATGGAATACCTTACTACATAAAGTTCAATAGAAGAAGTAAGAGTATAGTCCGAAATCTTCTAATATCAGTATATGTAAGAATCAGGAGCATGAAGCTAGCAATACTTAATATCCTGAAAACAGGCTGTAAAATTGAATATCAGTGGTTACCAAGTCATTGTCAAATATTAGGTAACAAGATGGCTGACAGCTTTGCAAAAGAGGGTACAAAGCTACTACAACTTGAAATATCAACTCCTTATCACAGAATATGTGTACGATCCAGGCAATAATTAAGAGCCACATTATATCTTCCAGAAAGACAATAACTGCTGGTAAAAAATGGGAACAACTAGTGCAACACCCACTGAAAAAAATCTCTTCCATCAATAATTTTAATTGCCAACTTCAGAATGGTTACTGAACATGACTACCTACAGAAACACCAATACAAGATAGGCATTGCCAGGACGCGTCTGCCAACTGTGTGAAGAGGCAGAGATGGATTCCGCTCACCTAATTAAATGCAGAGCCAAGAAAGATGTCCTAACTCACGGTGAAAGTGAAACACAATTCACCATAAAGGCAAAGCTATATTGGAAAACATGCAGGAGAATGGCTAACCGTCAAATCTTTGTTGGTGTTGAATAAAAAAACAGTATGTATTGTACACTTTTTATTGTCACTGATTGTGTGGAAGAGAAGACCTCAATGACTTCAATTCTGCCAATATAATAATTTATTATTATTATTATTACATTAAAAAAAAGAAAAAAGAAAATGTATATACCTTTAATTACTTTTTGAGTTTAAAATTATTGTCATTCATTACTATACATTATTACGTCAAGTCTTTTGAATTCATTCTTGGAAATGATAAAGGGCTCCTGTTATATTTTACAGATTTCTCAGGTGTATTTCTGTTTGTCTCTTTCATGGGATTATACTCATACAAATTTTATTTAATTCATATTTATTGAGTCTTTAACATCTAAGGTGGTATGATCTAATAACTGGAATCTTGGTTGTATTTAGTAGGCCATGTATCTATTGTTATTTATATTATATATAATAACTTCTTTGCTAAAGAATTTAATTTTATTTAAAAACACTATGACATTATGATTAATGTCCAATGGTTCATGGTAATGAAATTTCAATCTACAGTAGCCTTTGCTTTAATAACTGCAGAAATTCATGACAATATCTCAGATTTGAACTTGATACCTTCTGTACATGTGTTTCAAAGCTACTGGTTAAGCAGTCTTGCTTGGTTCAAATATTTAATCCTGTTTTTACATAAACACAAATGCATATTTATTAGACTTTGATATATCTTAGCATGCAACATTACACTAAACAAGATAAATATAGGCTTTGCATATAAAATTGGTTTTGAATTATAATATAGGCCTATGTTACAAAATGTTTCCCTTTATTCTTCATAAATTCTTAACAAACTCACCCTGTTCTTGCCCATCCATCAGCATCTTTAAACATACGAGTTTTCTCTTCATCTCCCCAATATTCCTTGAGAAGTGAATATCCTCTTATACACAGTTGTCCAGGTTGCCCCATTGGAACTAGTCTATCATATTTATCAATAACTTTTGCCTGAAGAAAAAATAACACCTTATTTTGTAGTATGTATTAATTATATTTTTTATTTGGAGATCTTTGAATTCTAGTTATTATTGTATTCACTTCTTTTCCTAAGATTTGCAGATTCAAACTTGGATAGGGTCAATGCTTTTTTTCAGTCCAGTTTGTCCTCCTTCAGAAGGAAAGCCATGGATTTCATGTTGTAGATTTATGGCACAAAAAAGAACCTCAACCCTAAAATAAGAGGTCTGAGCAAATTTGTCATACCTTTCTGCCCTGATTCAAATTGTGATGCTTAGCTGTTGAAGAGCATAATTAAATAAATATAGTGTTTTTATCAAAATAAAGTATTACTACTAATTTTATATAAAAATGGTGGATTAAATAGCAAAATTATAAAATAATAATAATAATTATTATTGTAAAATTAATAAGTCATAATAATAATAATAATAATGATGATGATGATGATGGTGATGACGATGACGGTGATGATGATGATGATGATATTTTAAATGGAATTTAATCTAGAAACACAGATAGGCATATTTGTGGAAATAGTTAGAATCCAAAACTAGTTAATTCCAAATTTCATTAAATTAAAATTATTACTAAGTTTACAACTTGTACTGTTATAAAGCTTGGTTAATTAGCTGAAAGAAAAGTTTAATTTTATTGTTTATGAAAATATCTTGACATATATTAGTTTATAACCTATTTGTACAAATGTTTAGACTTACTTCCAAATGATAATTGAGGCGACCAACTGTTGAAGTCATTTTTTCTACTGAATCCTCAGGGTGCCCCATAAAATTTACCGCAGTTTCTGTCATTCCAAACACAGGCTGAAAAGAAAAAGATAAAATAAGAATAGATGTGATAAAAAAACTAATCATCTTATCAAAATTAATATAACTTATAATAATTTTGTAATTTAAATTTTATATTTATTTCGTTGTGTTTCCTGTCTGACATAAATTAGTAAAATTTAATAATTATTTTTTATACCATTATTCAATAAAATACATCTGAGGAAAATAAACAAGCTAAGTTATTTTCAGGCTAGAAAATATCATATAGTTTTGAATGCTCTATTCTTCTTCACTGATTCTTTCTCTGAACCAAATGATCGGTGATGTGCAGTCTATCCAAGTAAAACTTTCAAAGATTGGGCACTGCTGTGGCATAGAAGAAAAAAGATAATTAAATTTTTAATTCTGATTTTTATGCACATATGAATCATAACATTATAAAGTGATAATTCCATTGTTTTTACTATTAATTTCAATGATGGATAAATCATATGTGAAGAGTAAAATTATACGCTCAGGTAGCTCAGATGGTAGAGCACTTGGTCTAGAGAACCAAGGGTCCTGGGTTCAAGTCCTGGTCTGAGCGTATAATTTTTCTCTTCAAATATGATAAATCTGTGTTTAAATATGTGGTTTATTTAATATATTATTAGTCCTAAAATACGAAGTTTGTAAATAACACTATTGGAACAGTGTTACAATGTTGCAAATTTAAGTTTCAATAAGTTGAAGTCTTATGGTTATGTAGAATACTGGAAGCAGTTGGTATTGCAAATGTTGCTGCCTGTGTGAACAGTTGAATTAGTCAGTGTGTTCTACACTGTCCTAAAACATGTTTACAAAAATAGAACAGTGATCGTGAATCAAAAAGCAGTTGACATGTGACAAAAATGAATGGTGAGATAACATGAAGTCTGTAGCAATGGTTCATTATATAAGGCTGTTTGTAGAATGCAGGCTTTCACACCCTGAAGTCATGATATTAGAAGATTTCGGGCCATAAGGCCATGGTCCATAACTGGTGTTTTTCCCAGACATTTCTCCCTCAGCTACGGAAGGTATCTTCAGTTGCGAGTTCTTTTAGATGATGTTCCCCAGCCGGAAGCTCGGTTGTGTATGAGTGGCATGGATCCCGGTATTTATACTTGTGCTGTTTCCTGAATGGCTTGATGAAGTCGATACTGTTTGGATAGTCATCAATCTAGGATCTGATTGGTTTGTTTCTGTCTCTTCATTACTAAGTAGACTTATATGCCTGTTATTTGATGTGAGATACCAGACACGAAAAACTTTCGGAGATTTAAGATTTTGTACAAACATTTAAATTTAACTTTTATAGGAATAAATCACTATGAGGTTTAATTGAAGATAAAATCAAATATTTTATACCTCTCCTCATATTAATCTTCTAAGTAGATCATGATTTCAAGACCATAGCGGTCCCATCTTTTTGAAAAGTTTTCAGAAAGTTTAATATAGGATTGGCACTGAAGAATGAATACAGCAGGATAATTAAAATCAATAAAAATAAAAAAAAATGAAGAAGAAAACAAATCAGGAATTTATCAGATCAAATGCAGGAATTGTGACAAAATTTATATGAGAAAAACAAAAAAAATATTTGAAAAGCAGGGTGAAAGAACATCTTAGAAATGTCAAAAATGGAGAAGTGGAAAAGTCAGCAGTAGCTGCTCATGCTTGGTCCGAAAAACATCTAATTGAATCAAAAGCTAGTCTAATTAAACAAATAGATAAACAAAAGGAACTCACGGTTTGGGAAAAAAATCCACATTCAGAAAAACAAAGAAAAAACTTATGAACTTCGAAATTCCTGCGAATCCTGACCTGATCCAGATGTTTATCGGTCTACCAACCTACGGAAGAAGTAGTTCTTCCGATCGACATAACATCAGTCGTCAAGATGGTACTGAAGATGGGACTGCTATGGTCTTGAAATCGCGATCTACTTAGAAGATTAATGTGAGGAGAGGTATGAAACATTTGATTTTATCTTAAACATTTACGTTTTTATTTATATAGAAAAAGATAATGAAACACGCTAAAGAGCCAACAGATATACAATAAAAAGAAAAAAGAATAGTTGACTACATATACTCTTTCAATGGACATTCAAATATTAAAATCATATAAGATAATATAACTTATTTTATTTCAATTTTATTTTGAGATGCTTTAAAACCCTGTTTCATACTAATATAATGTGTATTCTTAAAGGATGTGTATTCTATTTCAGTCTGTATTCATATCTTTGGCAAATGTAACCAAATTAAATTTAATGAATTATGAAGTTATGAAATGTTTTGTGGTAATGATATTCCAAGCGAAGGTTTGCCTGAACGACTTGAGGAAGCCATGAAAAAACAGCATTCACCTTGGGTTGACACTGGGGATAATTAGACTTGAGCATTGTTTACATTTTAGATCATTTCAACTCTGGCCATGGTTTTCTGTGCTAGCCCTGATATTAGTACTGTAATTATTTATATAGTCTGTAGCTGAGTTAAGATTTGATTGTTAGCTTGCACATTTTATTTGGAACACTGAAGTAGGCTTTCAGGTTAGATTATAGTCATGTTTTTTCAGTTTTATATTAAAATTATTTACAATTTGTGTAAGCAAAAGTATTCATCCTAACCATTGAACCTTAATCCTGCCATAGTCATAAATAAATAATTACTGATACCTTTATACAGCCTTTATTCCATGGAAATGCCCTCCATTTACTATCTTCGATGTATATTGTACAATTTATATTGGCTTGAAATTAGTGTCAGTGTTTACCTGCAGTCGTTTTACGCCAAGAGTATTTTTAATTTTCAAAGCCATTTGTTCAGTACATGGTGCACCTCCATAAACTTGCCACCACAAGACTATCCAACTTGACATTTTCTCTTTTTTATGACTTCCATAAGATCCACATAAAGAGATGGAGTTCCAAATTGTTGAATTTGCTCTGAAATCCACATATACAATAAAAAGAATATTAAATTATGTCAAGTTAAAGATACTCTTTTGTAGCAAAAAAAAAAAACTCTGGGGATTATACTGTAGTTGAAAGAATTTGCAAATTTTCAACTAAATGTAGTAGACTTATTTTAAAATGTGAAAGTTTGTTCACACAATAACATATATTTTTAAGAAAATGGAAAATTTGTATTTTTGTGATTAGAACAGAAATTATTTACAAATAATATGACTTGGATAGGTCAAAGTCTGGTAAAAAAATGTAGATCTTTATTTTAAAAAAATTGTAAATAAATGTGTATATATATATATATATATTTATTTATTTATTCAGTGCCACCAGTTTGTCATTTTGACATTTCTGGTATTTTCTCTTGGCATTGGCATATTGTAATCCACTTCTGAGGTTTCTAAGAATTCAATAAGAATTAGAAAGAATTAACAATGATACCTAAGCCATCAGAATCCAGGATTTAAAAAAAATCTACAAATATGAGGTGAGTAGTGCATATCTAACTCATATATCTAACATAACCATTTCTCTGGCACTTCTTCAATCTCACATCACATCATAATAATGTCTCTATATTAGAGAGCAATAGAATAGGTCGTGACCTCATAAAATTATTTATGTCCTTATGGTTAAATTGCTTTGTGATAAGGTGCTAGAGACCATAGGCACTCTTTACTTGGTGACATGTTTTTGATGCTGCAGGGAAGCTAATCTAATTTAACAATATTTTTCTGTTCCATGAACTTTTAAAATCCTATTTCTTAAGTATTTATTAACTAACATCCAAGCTTAAATATGTAGGTTGGAAATAAGCTCTGCAGAGGTTTGAATGTTTAATGTAAGGAAACTAGAGTCTCTCAAACCTCATGACAGAATAATTTGATATTGATATGTCAGACACATGTTAAGTATTTTGTATTGTCATTCATCTGTATTCATTATTAAACATGTACCAACCCAACACTAACCGATAGACATTAGGGGGATTCTACAAAACATAAAATTCACAACCTTCAGTAGAATAGGAAGATAGTATTTCACTTAATTACGTTCTTTAACAACTCAAATCACCAACATTGCCATTTAAATCTGGGCTGAAAGGGCAGACATATTTTGCCATGACTTTACGTGCCATAAAGCCATATTTTCCTTATTATTTTGAAAATAAAATTTAATGCTTTAACTGGGACTTGAACCTCTTGAATGGTGTAACGGATTGCATACTGGTGTGTAGAACCAGAGGTCTGGGGTTCAAGCCCCAGTTCAAGAATTAATTTTTCTTTTCAAAAGAATATTGTCCAGTATTGGAAAGTGTAAATATTTAAATATAACATTGAAGTATTAAGCTTTACTGCTTAGAAAGATAGCATAAAATTTGCATTTAAAATTACTTCTTGAATAGAAGCCATCTGTTGGCTATTGATAGTGACGTCTATGTGCCTTCGGACGATTAGAGAATTGTATATGTTTGTATCGTGTCTTGCATGATGTAATCGATTGCGTATTTGTGCATAGAACTGGAAGTCTGGGGTTCAAGTTCTGGTTCAAGCATTAATTTTTCAATGTCTGTAACACATCAACATCAAATTACTCTGAGTTAAGACATTGGAGACTTCACATTTCTTTTATCAGAACTCTCTATCTCTCTCCATGGCACGACAGACCTATAAGGCCCTTGGCCTACCATCCGGCTGCTGGCCTCACATCCACATGTGTTCATCACAGAGGTAGACAATAATCCAGCCAGTGTAGGGGTGACATGTGGTCAACATGTCGGGTCCCCCCACTGTTATAAATGCCTCACGATTCTGAATGGGCATTGGTCCCATACTGGTCGAAATTCCATGAGAATTTTTTTTTGTGTGTTTGAATGGATCCCTGGATGGTTTAGATTCACAATTGGACTCTGCGCTGCGATCAGGTTACAGGATTTTTTAAATGTCAGATACGTAGTCAACTGCATTACCGACATATTCTGCATGACAACAATGTGATGTCATCATGCACGCTTCTTGATCCACAACAGATGACAGTGAGGAGTTTTCTTGTGAACTTATTAATTAGTGATTTTTTTATAAAAAAAGTAATTTATATTTTTATCATCTGATCATGACACGAGAATTGAATGTTCGGGCAGGATATCTGCTGGATCCGCTAGTTTACATATAAGATGTCTGAAATAAATCAGGTAAAACCGGTGTTAGAGGAGATAATCTGTCTAGTTACCTTTCTTGATTGATAGCTTCAAGTGTTTTAAGAGCATCAAACTGAGGAGCTGGAAGAATGAGTGTAACTCCATTAACAAGAGTCCCTATAATCCCAGCTAATGTACCAGAAGCATGACATAGTTGAGTAGGTAGAACCATCTTTGGATCCTGCAATAAAAATATAGTTGAATTATGAAAATAAATTAAATCATGATCACTGGTATGGTCAAACTAAATATAATCACTTTACCCCTTTCAACCCTGGATTTAATTTTTGTTGAATGAGTTAAATGATTTTCTATAATTGTAACATATAGGATGATTTGATATTACACTCATTATCTATACTACTTCAATTAATTATTTTTGTGCAATCTATTAAAAATTGTATAATTAAAAATGGTAGTATTAGAATTATACTTACAGGAATGTCAGCGTGCAACCACTTTTGAAAGAAGTATGCACTGTTTACTAAGGCTCGATGTGTTTGTAGTACTGCTTTTGGAAATCCTGTAGTACCCTACAAAATTAAAACTCATTTTTATAATTATATTAAATATTGTCCCAAAGTTGTGTACATAATTGACCTCCATCAAAAGAATACTGTAGAATATTTTTGGAGTTGCATTTCCATTGCTAGATCATAGAATTTTAGACTGGAATTTTTTTTCTAAAAAGTTGTAGGAGAAGAAGAAATAGGAAAAAAAATTGTATTATAAAAGTTTTAACAAAATACCGGTATGTCATGTTGGAGGAGGTAAAGTAAAAAACTTGTTAGATCAATATTGTGATTAAAAATACAGATTGCAAAAATACATGCAAAAATAAAAAGTATAAAGTACAGTAAAACTTGTTTAATCCAGAATGTGAATAATGCGGAAATCTGTCCAATGTGAACAAATTTATTGGTCCTGGCGAAATAATAGTAATTTTATGTGTATTTATTTTGCATAAAACGGAATCTGTCCAATGCAGGAACGTAAGGATATTTCTACACAATTCATGAAAAAAATATTTATAAAGCGGAAAGACAGAAATAAATTAGTTTCCACTTCATTGAATTTTTGTTATGCCAAAAAAAAAACAAGGAATGATTCCTGCCGCTGGGTGAAGTATAGATTCTACCTGTACCTGAAATTTTATTTCAGCCTCACTGCACACCCATTATGCGAAATACAGATACCTGTCTTTTAAATAATCATTGCACTGAAAATCTTAAATTAGTTTAAGTTCTGAGACTGATCTTTCACAGGTACCATTCTGAATTTACGGAATAAAGATGGCTAAAAGGTATGTATCATTGTCATTAAATGAAAAAGTGAAAGCAGTTGAATATAAATCTGCAAATTTCCGGAGCGATGCTCCAAAGTCAAGCTCTAGCTGCTGCTAAATCTCTAGGGAATAACAATTTCAAGACATCTTCAGGTTGGGTGGACAGTTTTAAAAGACAACACATTGTAGCGTGGAATCAAATTCGCGGAGAATCAAAGGATGTGGACGAAAGTGTAGTTAGTGAGTGGAAAACGAAACTGCTTACTTTAATTTCAGGATATGCACCTAAGAGAAATTTTTAACGCTGATGAAACGGGACTGTTTTTTCGCGCGTTACTGCCGAAGTCGCTCATACACACTATACTTCATTTTTCAAAGGCAGTGGAACTACAATTAATCCAAGATACGTAAAAAGACATACAGTACTCTGTAATCTAAGATTATTAATAAGTTTTAGTTTTTTTTATAATGCGGAATTTTGTCTAATGTGGAAAAAAAATTGGTCTCATGCGATTCTGCTTTGAGCAAGTTTTACTGTAATATAGAAAGGAAATATACTTACTGATGAATACTGAATAGTGCAGCCCTCATCTGGCTGTATCGTTGGTTGCAGTTCCTCAATTTTTTTTATGTGTTCTGATGTTGCAGAATCCATGATATCATTTAATCGATAAGCACCACTGTAGGAGAGAAAAATATTATATCAGTGAAGTTTAGTATTAATTCATCTGGAAGACAAAGAATTTACATTGTTGATTTGAAAAATATATTTGAATTAAGGATACTCAGTGTAGTGATACATTAATTAATATTTTTTTTTGTGAAAGGTGACAAGTTAGTCTTTATTAAGGTAGAATATTTTTTATCACTCACCTCATATTGTTCTTCTTATTTGATTATAAACTAGTTTCGGAACATAGTTTCTGTTCCATCCTCAGTATCGTCACGACCGTTGTTCTGTCGTCTTGAAGAACTGCCCTTCTCTCCTTCCATTGGCTGACTGAAAAACCTCAAAACCAGGTCATTCTCACAGGGAAATTCAAAGTTCATTAATTTCTTCTTTTCGCTCTTTTGAATGTAGATCTTTTCCCAAACAGTAAGTTCTTTTGGTTTTTCTATTTGTTTTAATAATTTAGCTTCTTTCTCGATAAGATGTTTTTCAGACCATGCATGGGCAGCCACTGCAGATTTTTCTACTTCCCCTTTTTTGACATTCCTGAGATGTTCTTTCACTCTAGTTTTCAAATTTCTCTTAGTTTTTCCTATGTAGAATTTCTCACATTCTTCACATTTAATTTGATAAATCCCTGATTTATGTGTGAGAATGTGTGAAGAATGTGAGAAATTATACATAGGAAAAACTAAGAGAAATTTGAAAACTAGAGTGAAAGAACATCTCAGGAATGTCAAAAAAGGGGAAGTAGAAAAATCTGCAGTGGCTGCCCATGCATGGTCTGAAAAACATCTTATCGAGAAAGAAGCTAAATTATTAAAACAAATAGAAAAACCAAAAGAACTTACTGTTTGGGAAAAGATCTACATTCAAAAGAGCGAAAAGAAGAAATTAATGAACTTTGAATTTCCCTGTGAGAATGACCTGGTTTTGAGGTTTTTCAGTCAGCCAATGGAAGGAGAGAAGGGCAGTTCTTCAAGACGACAGAACAACGGTCGTGACGATACTGAGGATGGAACAGAAACTATGTTCCGAAACTAGTTTATAATCAAATAAGAAGAACAATATGAGGTGAGTGATAAAAAATATTCTACCTTAATGAATATACCTCAAAGTGAGAATTCCTAAAATAAGTAAGTTAGTCTTTATATTGATATTAATAACTTGAAAATTTAGTTTTTGGACTTTATTATACATTAATTTACATATGCAATTAAAAAGTACAGATTGCATCTGAACTTGGAATATGATATACAGCCCTGTATTGAAATATTCTGATACGGTATATTTTCTAATAATGAGCATTATTAATAATAATTAATTAAATATATAAATGCATGATTTTAAAACACAGACATTCGCCTCCACTCCCAGCTGGTTTCTAGAGCTTATAAGTGAGCTCTATACATCGATAGCCTCGTATTCTATTAATGATACTAAGGGTGAGATCTCTTGTTTTATTTTATCGAATAAAGTAATGGATAAAGAACATATTACGTCATTTTGAACATCATGTGATGTGCCAACGAACACTAGACATTTCCAAATTGTTTCCTAATTTCTCATCTATAGTGCAACAATTCAATATAATTAGGTCCTACTTCTTTTGTTAGATTCAGAGTTTTTCTACATGGCCCCCTAATGGCAGCTCTTGTTTGGCTAAGAAACACACAGCGTCTATTAGGCAGCTAACAGTGTACTTGTTTGCTTTAACATTTTCGTTATGCTTATCTGTATTAATTTTGATATTGTTCACAAATACCAAATAATACAAAGAGAATTCAAGCCCCAAATCATCCATATATTCAGCTTGTGTGAAATTTAATGTCGAATAATGTATATGAAAAATATGTTCCATAATATGGGAGAAATGAAGCTGCATTTCAATAAAAATATGTGCATTTATCAAACTTAATAATTAGCTAAATTTCATAATATAAATAAGAAACTGTATTTAGTAAATTGGTATAATTATCAATGACTTCTTCTTTTTTGTATAAGTATACCATATCAACATTCTTAATGTTCATCGTTATCACAATTGAGGTTATGTAATAAAATGTTATAAATAATATATACAGTGCGATCAGTATAGCATTGGACACCGCGATCCTATGCTGTCCGTTCCCCACCACAAATGTGCCAGCAGTGCCAGTGAAATCCCTGTGTCTGCTGTCTAATGCCATACTGATCACACTGTACTACCTTTTATTCTATCAGTCTTCCTCAATTAGAATTGATTTTTAATCAAAAAATCATGAAGGCCTTTCAAAAATATACTTCATCCTTGGCATGCTAAATAGTACCAATTATATATGTTTCATCCTTGGCTTGCTAAATAGTACCAATTAGCATGCCGAGGATGAAACATATTTTTGAAAAGCCTTCATGATTAATAATTTAACAAGGTTTTTTGATTAAAAATCAATTCTAATTGAAGATGGATAGAATAAATTGTACTATATTATTATTTATAACATTTTAATGTACCATAGTATTTATTTTTCTTATTTAATATTTTCTTCTTCAAACAGAATTCAACATCCCATGGTGTAGCTAGAAAATTGCCAAGAAAGTCAGAATGTCTTTCTGAAACTGGGTGTTTGACAATTAAGGTAAGATTATAAACTCACAGATAAAATATAATATTTAAACTATTTGTAGATTTATAGTATTCAATTTGATCCAGGGTCTATCTAATTAAAAAAAATGTAATTTAGTTAATCATTGTTTTGTAGTGTTTTTTACCTTTTATTCATTGGCATTCGTGATGTAGCTTCTTTAAAATATGAATTCAAAGTATGATTAAACCCACACATGTACAAGACAAACATATAAACAATATAGTTGAATGCAGGCTTTCACGGCTGGTAATCATGATGTTGAGTGATTCCGGGCTTTGTGGCCGTGGTCCATTACTGGTGTTCCTACCAGACGTTTCTCCCTCAGCTGCGGAGAGCATCTTCAGTGGCGAGTATTTCTAGATGTTGTTTCCTGGTTGGAGGCTCAACTGTGAATGAGCGCCCTAGAACAATCATTTAAGGTGTGGATTTGGTACCGACCTTACGAAGGTCTTGACCCGATATCTTCATGTGCTTGTAGGAAGGTGGTGGCGAAATTGTGTGTTATGCTGTGTAGAGTGCTCCTCTAAACAGTTGTCTTCATTCAGGTGAGCTTGTCGGTCTTGAAAAACGGCTTTTTCTTGAAGTGTCTGGATCTTGCAGTCTAAGTTCTAGATGAGACTTGAGTATTCACAAAGGATAATGTGGTTTGAAGGACTTGAGGGTTTTGGAGGATGGTGGTGAGGAGAATAAGGAGGGATTGGAGTATATTCTCCGGTGGGTTCTGAGAAGGTAAGGGAGGGAAGTTTTCTTCGGTCTTTTGAGGTGTTCTTGGAGTGGTTTTTGAAGTGATTTCAGGCTTTCTCGTGGTAGATGGTTTGCTTGTTCCTTGCGCTTGTCTCATTTTCAGATACTTCTGGAATGATGGACATTTTCGATGACTTGCTGCATGATCTGCGTTGCAGTTGGTGCACTTGACTTCCGTCTGGGTGCAGTCGGAGACTCTGTGAATGAGCGGTGGACTGCTAGGAGCCGAAATTTATACTAGTGGTACATGCAGGGTGGCTGGACATGGCTGCTGCTGGTTGGCTAGTCATCATCAATCAAGCATCTGATTGGTTCTGAACTGTCTCCTTGTTATTGATTGTGTTAATGCATCTATTGTCTAATGTATGATGTCAGGCTTTAGCCAATTTGATCTCTTCTTCTTTTCTATTGAAATTTTCCTTATGTTTGTAAATTTACAAAGAAGAAGGGATCAAATTGGCTAAAGCCTGGCATCATAATTAGACAATAGATGCATTAACACAATCAATAACAAGGAGACAGTTCAGAACCAATCAGACTCTAGATTGATGATGACTAGCCAACCAGCAACAGCCACATCCAGCCACCCTGCATCTACCACTAGTATAAATTATGGCTCCCAGCAGGATTCTCCGGGAAGCAGCCGTCGAGGAAGGAGGTCTCTCCAGCGCAGCAAAAAAGCAAGAGTTGTCCAGCCAGCGGGAACTTCGCCTGCAGCGGACGGCTCCGCCAGCACCGGCTGGAAACCCACCCATCCCCCCGGCCATCAGCCAGCGCCCTGCTCCCTTGCGCAGCGCATCGGACCTATAGGTCCAAGAGCTAAACCGTCAGACGGATCCCCACCTCCCGTCAACGATGGAGTCTACGGACTCCCCAATTGCTCGTAGGACACGAAGCAAACTCCCAGAGAACAAAGCAGCCGACTTATCCGAAATAGTCGACCAGGCAATGCGAGAAATCAATTCAAGCACCTTCGACTTCATTGAAAACATGAAACGAGAGATGTTAAAAGCCTCTAAAGGCACCCCCGCCCCCGCGGCACTGCCGACCTCTGGCGGCGGAGCGTCGGGGACCGGGGCGACCAGGGACAAGCGCATCAGCGTAGCCAAAAGACCTCCAACGTTGCTAATACGCCGAGAATCCTCGTCGCTGTTGGCAGCTGTGAACGTGGAGTTCAAAAAAGCCGGACACAATGCATTCACTTGCATCTGTACTCCAACCGGCATAAGGGTGCGACTGGATTCATTTCCAGCGCTAAAAAAATACAAGCAGCTGCTTGTCCAACACGGTATCCCGCACGTCAGCAGCGAGGATCAAGTCAAAACACGGTCGCACTATCGCATCGTGATAAAAGGAATAGCCCCAAGTGTGGATCCATCCACTATCCAAGAGGATCTCAAGGATCTAGGGTTCGAGGCCTTTAAGGTAGTCAATATGACCTCCGGTAAGACCAAGAACCCGATGCCAATGTTCTTGGCAACCTTGGCGGATGGGAAAAAATCCCCAGAGGCATTAAAAATAAAGAAACTCTGTTTCTATAAAGTAAAAATCGAGCCCTATCGCCGATTAAACAGGACCGACCAGTCCCGACTGAAGGAGCAGGCAGCCTCGCCAACTCCAGCTTCAAAAAGCAGTGCATCGCTGAAGCCAGCCGCTACAGCATCACCGCCCGCGCCCCTCCCCCCCAGCCCACCAATCGCGAGACCGACTGCGGACCAATCAGCTCCCAGAAATGGAAGCAAGAAATCCACACACGTCAATTCAAACATTTCGGCCAAAACTAATAAATCTATTCAGACCCACAAATCTCAGATGTTCAACGATCTTATCGACAACGTGAACAGTCAGCTCCAGTACCTTCCAGACGAAATAGTAGTATTTATTTCGCTTAATACAAGCCAAAATAAATACAAACTGCGAACGGAAAGGCACGGAGGGCTGAAGAGAATCATCCCCAGCATTAGCGACCAGAATTGATGGTTTTTTTCGCCGGTTTTCCATTAAAAAATAAACCGAAGAAGCTGACTTTTAGATAAATTCATTAACTTCAAGCCACTCTGCTAGGGTTTTTGGTGGTTTTCCCTAGCGTTAAGACAAATGTCGGAGTGGTTCACTAGTCTCCACCAGTAAATAATAACTCCCTGGAACTAAATTCTAAATTATTTTTTGAATTTTTGGTATTAATTCAGCTATTCTAAATTCTAAATTTCGCCAGTCAGCTCACCTTGAAAAGGGCCTTTTTAATTTCTTCTCCCAACAGCGACTTCTCCTCGGAACTTCGAGCCAACAACCGAAAATTAAACTCAACCTAAATTCTAATTTTTAACTTAAATTAAATTCAACTCGACCAAGACTTCAAGCGCGGCTTGCGGATGGAGCTCCAACCAATCAGCGACCGGGACGGCGCACTGATGAACCTACATTCACCAGAGGCGTCCTCCAGAAACGCCGAACAACAGCCCACGCTCGACCTCCCGGTGGAATTACTATGGGGCTTTGTATGGCCATCGTAAGGAAACACCTTTTAAGATATCCACCCAATATTTATATCCGTGGACAAAGAGGGCAATATCAATAAGTCCCTATATTGTCAGGGACATTCTGTCCCATACGTTGGTCGTCGTCGTCCACTGCTCATTCACAGTCGAGCCTCCAATCAGGAAACAACACCTAGAAGTACTCACCACTGAAGATGCCCTCCGCAGCTGAGGGAGAAACGTCTGGTAAGAACACCAGTAATGGACTATGGCCACAAAGCCCGGAATCACTCAACATCATATAAACAATATATTTTATAACATACTTTAGTGTTTAGTCAGTTCTGGTGGTCTACTGGCTACCATGTTTTCGTCTGGATCCAATTGCAATCAAATCATGGTGGTTTGGTGGATTTTTTCATGATGTTAAAATTCTGAGTATTGATTCTTTCTGAAGGGAAATAAAGCCACAGGTCCCACGAGGAAACCATTGAACTTTATTAACAGAATTCTGCACTTAATAATGTATACCAGCAAAAGGATTATTTAGAATGTCTAATAGTACTTAGAATGCCCAAATCCATTACTTATTTAAAAAAATAAAGTCAGCTTTGATCATCTAATAAGTCTGAATTGTTAAAAATATCATAAATTAATATCATCACTACTTTGATGTGAGATTGTTAACACAAACATTTTTTGAATCCTTTCTTTATTCATTGCTGATTTCTTGAAACTAGACATTTTAATGGTATATTATGTTATTTTTAGACTAATGAAGTTTTTTAATTAATTTCAACTTGAAAAAAAATTATCATAAGTAATGCCACGAGTGATTTCCAAATTATCGATAAATTCACGACTCACGAAGTGAGGAGTGAATTTATCTAGAGAATTTGGAAATCAAGAGTGGCATTTGTTAGGACTATTTAACGAATAAAATAAAGCTGTTTACTCACAAATCATTATTTAACTACAGTTATTTAAAAATATTTTTATATTTAAAGTAAACGGTGATGTTTGAAAACTAATGAGAAACGATAGGTAGCCTACGCTTCTACTGCTTCTTTTGTTTATCACTGCAACCAGATCATACTATTTATTGCCAAAGGAACACAATATTGTAAGAATGCTCTCTAGTGGAGAAAAAATGAAACACATCAATCTGTATATTAATTCATTTTTGATGTCGTATACATTTAAGAAAGTGCAAACAGTGGTTTCTTTTTTTGGTGGTATAATCAATTGCTACAAATGTTGACATGTAAGCACTATTATATACAATCTGGTAGCCGTATTTGTTATAGGCTCAGTCACTGCAAAATAACGGTCAGACCTGTTCAGAATATTAAAAAGGAGGAGCTTTGCTTAATATATGATAATCCTAACGTTGATAATTATTTCGTGAAACACGTCTCTGATTGGTTGTAATACAGAAATCATTGAAACGTGATTGGTCATTGACTCCCATTTGGGGCATGAGTTAAATAGTCTCTAAAATACAATAAAACTCACCAGTGTTGTTTGTCACTCATGAGAATGATGTATTTGAGTGAAGGTACATTACTGCTGTTAAGTTCCATGCCAGACTCCGGATAATTATTTAATTCTGGGATAAGTGAACACAGAATTTTATAGAAATTCTTGTCAGGACAAATGAGTGCTTTAACTACTACTTTATCGAGACTGTATTGCAACTGAGGAGCTTGGTATGCAGGTTCTATTTGTACCTGTAATCATAGTTACTTTATCTTATTATCATGAAACAGAATTCTGCATTTAGTAATATACAGGGTGGACCGCTCGAATGGACCTAATTTCAATTGCTTGTTACTGGCAAACGGTTGAAGATAGAAACTTAAAACAACGTTCATATTACAGAAAAACTCACCAAGTTTTGATATCCAGATCACCACATCTCTATATGAGCCCCAGCAGTCACTGTGACGATATCAAAGCGATGAACAATTTCTTGCCAAGTACGTTGGAGTATGTCTTCTGGAATGTTCTCAATAGCCTCTATGATGCGCTCACGAAGATCACGAAGGTCTTTGACTGGGGTGGTGTAAACTTTATCTTTGACATAGCCCCAGAGAAAGAAATCCAGTGGTGTTAAATCGGGAGATCTCGGGGGCCACGCGATTGGTCCTCCCCTACCAATCCAACGGCCAGGGAAAATGTTGTCCAAAGTCGTACGAACTTCATTGGACCAGTGGGGAGGAGCACCATCTTGCTGGAAAACGATGTTAGGCTGCAGTTGTTCAATTTGTGGAAAGAAGAACTGCTCCAGCATGTCAAGATATGTGGTACCACGAACAGTTTTCTCGGCGAAGAAAAAACGGTCCAATGACCTTATTATGTGACAAACTGCACCAAACATTCATCTTCGGACTATCACGAACATGCTCTTGAATAGCGTGAGGATTCTCCGATCCCCAGATCCGCACATTATGCCGGTTTACCTTGCCTGACAAATGGAAAGTGGCTTCGTCCGAGAAGAAAATCTTGGTCATGAAGTCAGGATCAGCGCCGAGACGGTCCAGCATCGTATTGGCGAATTCCACTCGTTTCGGCATGTCATTCGGCTCCAGACGTTGCACTAACTGCACTTTATATGCGTGCAGTTTGAGGCGTTTGTGGACAATCCGTTGTAATGTCGATTTTGGTATTTGAAGTTCCCGCGAAGCTCTTCTTAATGACTTCCGGGGGCTTCGCTCAAATGCGGCTTGAACATTTGCTACCATTTCATCGGATGCTCTGCGACCACCACCATGCTTCTTCAACACAGATCCTGTAGCTAATAATGTATCACGCCACTTCTTTATGCTTCTAGCAGTTGGAGCATCACGGTTAAACACACGCCGGAACTCCCTTTGAACTCTAATGATTGATTTAAACTCCGCATACCACAAAAACAGCTTGCGCTTTCATCTGCGGAGTCGCCATTTTCACAAACAATTAAATCTAATAACGAGAAACGTATCTTTGTGCCATCTACCGACAGGATTCGAAACTTGGTGAGTTTTTCTGTACTATGAACGTTGTTTTAAGTTTCTATCTTCAACCGTTTGCCAGTAACAAGCAATTGAAATTAGGTCCATTCGAGCGGTCCACCCTGTATATTGTTATCCAGAAAAAGAAGGATTATATAGAATGTTCAGTAATACATAGAGTGCCCAAATTCATTATTTATTAAAAACATTAAATTATGATTTTGACATTGTTATTGGCTATGATTTAATTATCAGCATCAGAAAGCATAACTTGTTTAAAAAAAGAGGCAAAACAAGAAATGGTTTTATGAGGAATGTGCTGACATTGTAAAGAAAAGAAAGCTAGGAAAAATTAATTGGTTATACGATCCAAATTAAGTAAATTTAGAACAATTCGGTAACATCAGACAGAAAACCACTAAGTTGTTAAAGAGTAAAAAGAGGGAGTATTTGAGAGAGAAGATTAATGATCTCGAAATTAATACAAAAAATAGGAACATCAGAGAATTATATCAGGGAATTAAGATAGAGAGGAAAGCGTTTTAGGCTAGAACAAATATAATTAGGAATGAAAATGGGGATATGATTGCAGATTCCTGGAGTATATTAAATATATGGAAAAATTAATTTAATCAACTATAATATATACAAGGAGAACAGGATGATTTACAGACAACAGAAATATTAGTCACAGAATCAAGAGCATTAGAAATGGCGATAGAAAAATAAAAAAATGTATAAGGCATAAGGTTCAGATGGGATCTCAGCAGAACTGATAAAAATGGGGAGAATAATTAATTGACAAGATACAACAGTTGCTTAGTATTACTTTGGAGGTTCTTTCAAATGAGTGGAAAGAATTGATTATCATACCAATCTATAAGAAGTGAAATAAAACTGATTGCAACAACTACAGGAACATCTCATTATTTCAACTTCATACAAAATTCTAAAAAATATATTAATATCCAGACTTACTTCCTATATTGTCAATGTAATAAGTGATCATTTATGTGGATTTAGAAGAATTGGGTCTACAATAGTTTAGATTTTAGTATATGACAGATTTTAGAAAAGAATCAACTATATGTAGTCTTCAAAAAGGCATACAATTCAATTAAGTGGGAGAAGTTATATAATTCTGCTGTAGTTTGGAATTCCTAAAGAGCTAGTTATCTGAATGTGTTGAAATGGCACAAGGAGAAGGGTGTGTGTAGGCAAACAAAGCCAAGGAGATACACTATCTCCATTACTATTCAATTTGTATTCTAAAGCATGCCACCAAATCTGAGAATGAAGGAGGTCTACAACTTAATGGTATTAATAAGCTGTTAATTTATGTTGATTATGTAGTATTATTAGGTAATAGCAAGGAGATACTAAGGGCCAACATGTACAGTCTGTTGAATAACACTAAGAAATTGGGGCTCGAAGTAAATCATCAATAAAACTAAGTATATGATCACACATAGAAATACATTATATAATGGAAATAGACAGTTAATAACAAATGAGGGAAATTTTGAAGAAGTGGCTGAATTCAAGTACCTAGGGACAATAAATATAAACAAGAATGAGGTGTAGAAAGATATTAATCATAGGGCCAATTCAGGAAATGCATGCTATTATACATTACAGGAACTCTTGTCATCCTAACTTCTCTTAAAAACATTAAACTGAAAATATATAAAAATGCCATCCTCCAAGTTGTATGTATATGAAATATGGATTCTTAATTTAAGGGAGGAGTTAAGATTATGAGTATAATATGAGAATAGAGTATATAAGAATAAAGTTCTTAGGAATATTTTTGAACCAATGAGAGGTGAATAGACAGGTAAATGGAGAAGACTACATAACATGAACTTCATGGGAAATCAGATGTGATAAGAACAGATAAGTCTCATAAACTGAATGGGCAGGATATGTGGCACAAATGGGGGATGAAAGATGGGCATGAAGCTTTCCCAATAGGGGTAGTCCAAGAATGAGGTGGGAGAATAACATTTACATTAATTTGAGGGAAAAGGATTATACAGGGAATGACTGGAAAACATTGCTCAGGATAGGGATATATGGAGAGCTTATGTTTGAATGGCCATGCATCTATGGGTTCGTTAGTGTCAGTGAGTTAGTTTCTTACAAGGGAACTGCCAACCATTGCATGCCGAAACCAACCTTGAAATTTCTTCCAGAGAAGCGTTGTGATATATAAATGCCACGTCCAAAATAGTATCTGCCATTTTTAACTGCAAGGCACTAAGATCAAATGCCAAATCTCTCATTTAAGCTATAGGGAAGTAATACAATTCCTTTATTGGCAGGCTGGAAAACCCTCCATTTGCGCTGCATCCTGTCACACTCCACTCTATGCTTAACTCTTGCAGGGACGTACAGTGGACTGCCATTGCTGGATTCTGGCTTCAATTTTTGTGCCTTGCACTTTAAAATGACAATTTTTTTTGGATACAGCCTTGATACATCTCAACACTTCTCTGGAAGAAATTTCAAGGTAGGTTTCGGCATGCAATGGTTGACAGTTCCCTTGTTAGTTATTGTCCATGATTTGAGAGAAATAGATTTTACAGGGGTTGATTGGAAAACATTTTGTCGGGCTAGGAACGTTTAGAGAGCTTATGTCCAAGTGGACATAAATGCCAGTCAGTCAGTCAGTTAGTTATTGTCAGGATTGGGTCACTTATGTGGAAAGTATCTGAAACTAAATCGAAAGGTTAATCTTGTTTTTCAAAATGAATACTTATTTCAACCAGCTTGTTTAGATTCAATCTTTCTCTTCTCAGTATGATTTTTCAGCACTTTTATAAATTCCATTTCTTATTTTTATATATTAATGTAAATATTTCTTACTGCTATGAATCCTGCCCTTGCTGCTGCCATTCTGCAGATGTACCATTCACTAGAATTTGGTCCCCAGATTCCCAGTCTGTCTCCAACTTGAAGTCCCAGTTGTGTGAGTCCAGCTGCCAACTTGTTTGCCTGTTTATTAATACAGTACAATTTTGAAAGCACAGAAGATTGAAAACTTATGAAACTCTAGAAATACCTACATTATTACATGGATGTAAGATCTGGGCAATAATAAAAAATGAATCCCGCTTTACTACAGTATAAATGAAATTTATGAGATGAACATCAGGATACACTGGCAGTCCCATAAAACAAATATAGAAATATTGTCTGAACTTGAAGTTAAACCAATTCTAGAAAAAAACCACCATAGGGATAAATGGAGACAAAATATTGACAGAATGTTTAATGATAGGTTATCAAAATTAATTTTGAAATACCACCCAACTAGAAAACAAAGTTAAGGTCTCCAAATTAAAAGTATTCTAGATCGAAAATGAGACCAGAAAAGGTCGCTAGGCCTAAAACTTTGATTGTTTAATGATGATGAATATCTTGAATAATTGTAGATACAAACATTTTAACATAAAATTATAAATTTAGTACCTTTAAGCACAACTTTTTAATTTTTTAAAAATCCTGTATACCTTTTGTAAACCAATTCCATCCTCAACAGAAGGTTATTAAGCTACTGACTGTTGCTTGTATGATTCTTAGAAAGAGTTGTTCATTTCTAGAAATTGATGAATACTTTTTATGTGAATTGGAGCCCCATAAGGTTATTTTAAACAAGCCTGTGTAGGCGGGGTTTTAATTTTGGAAATGGCTAAATTGGAGGTATATAATTTTTTTACAACGTCAAATTAAAATTTCGTTTGTTGTATCACGACATGTTATTTCTTATTGTATTTTTAAAATATCGTTTACATAATTGCCAACAAAAAAAAATGGTACGCAAATGGATACAAGAATTATAGAGGAGCAGAATTGAACATGACCATTTTTTAGTTCAGAGTAAGATTAGAATTCCAAAACCTTAACAGTAAAAGCTCTTTATTCGCGGGTTAAAAAATTGCGACACAGTTCCTGTATTCGCGGCTAAAAATTTCTTTATTCGCGGATCCAGTCGGTATATTAGAATGATTATTAACCCATCGGCAACTTTTTTTTACTGCAGGCACGTGCCAAGCCGGTCTTTACAAAGAGTGATTGAAACCAAATGGACAAATTAATATCAAAGTAAAACAAACCTTATTGCCACTAAGCCTAAAGTTTGCTATTAAAAGCCACCGCCGCAGTATTTGACGAGCGCCTATGTCCATTAATAAATGCCGCCCTCGCCACGATCGGTGTCTTATTGTTTCAACTTGCCATTCGTTGCAATTTTTTGATTGAATAACACGTGCCTCTTCTGCTTTGTTGCCAATTTATAAATTGGAAAGAAAATTAGTTCAGAAGCGGAAAAAAAGTAATGTCACTTAAAGTAAAAATATAAATGGTTGACCGTTTATACGCGTTGGCGAGTCGCTTGAGTCTATATCACGTTGTTTCAATGTTAATGAATCAAGAAATCAGAAGACAAAATAAGGCATTCTATCGCAGAATTCACAGCTGAATTCAATCTTAATTGAAATACCTTTTAAAAGCGGCAAAACAAGAAAAAATTACCAAGTTCTGTAAGTCCTTTCATAAATCTGACAGTAATAATTAATAGAAATTGTTCAAAATCTCTCATTACATGTTTTTATTTTTATTTTTTTTTATTTTATCACCTTGAAACGTATCCCTATATACCCATATCAATTACATTCCATATTCGCGGTTTCTGTATTCGCGGCATATTTGCGGAACATATCCCCCGCGAATAAGGAGCTTTTACTGTATTACAATTTTTCTACTGTGACTGTTACTATAATGTAATTTTATCATGCATTTATTAGTACTATATATGCGTTAAGTTTTATCATAATGTTTATATACCATTTCTCTGACTTGCTGGAAAGAATAGCGATGTCCTTGGTATAATGACACAACAGCCTCTCTCTCTCCCCATGTCTCTGCTGCAATATCAATCAGCTGTCCTACAGTAAGTGGAGACAATGGTTCCATTCCTGGGTTATGCCAGTAGCTTAGTTTATATGGAGAAGTCATGTCCACTTCCCTAAAAAATATACATTGTGTATAATATAGTCTACTTTCCGTTATTATAATACATTCGTGGAATGACAGTTCTGAAGAGTCAATGTCGACTGAATTTATATCTGTCATTAGGATTCAGTGTGCAGTATAGGGAGTCAAATCGACTTGACGCAAACTTAATTATTGACTATACAGCCCTTTGAGTCCAGCCATAGCCTTTTTTTTAGAAATTTCTAGACCAAGTTAATTTAGTTACTCTTAGTTCCCTACAGATGTCTGAATATGTAGTCAGAATAATGACACAATGAGACATTTAGTAAGGAACTAAGATATTATTTGCATGATGAAGGTTGGTAAATTTTGCTTAGAGACCTCTTTTCCAGGTCTAAGGTTCTTTTACGAGCCTGAAAATCTTCAGACTCGGGACCCACGGCTTAAAGTCCCTTCCGGGGACCTGTTCTTTGGATTCCTCTATCCTAAAAATCATTGATCCCGACTGGATTTGAACCCGCGATCCTCGGGACTACAGGAAAGGAACATAACCACTAGGCCACCGCGGCCCGACCTTGACGCAAAGCCTCAACTTAAATTCAATTTTTCTTAAGCGAATTTCTCTACTTATATCAAGTAGCCAAGCTGTCTCGGTATACGCGTGGCTAGTGCACTCGGCTGTCCAGACTGGGATCCAGGTGTGAATTCCTACGGTTCAGGGGGGGCATTAATGGTGGTCCATACCTGGATTTTTCGTAGTTTTCTCGGGGTTCTCCCGTTTCCCCGAATTTCATCTCATCAGCACTCTCCACTTCTCTTCCCTCCCCTATCATTTCATTTTCATCTTAATTTATTCATTCTTTAATTTCATATCACTCCCCACCTCATCTCATTTAAGAAAATAGTTCGATCTGGCAAACTACATGTGTTTAAAATATGTAGTTGTGGTGATCCAGGGGGGGGCATTCGTGTACTTCTTCACGACTCTGAACCTATGTGACAACTTACGGCAGAATAGGGCCAAAGGGAGAGTTGTACCCTCCTCGAGACTCTGGCTTACCAGAAAATGGCGAAGAGTCAATGCTTGATATATCGAAACCAGGAACATCATAACGCACTACATAACACACAAGAATAGATTTTATTTCCATTCATGCATAACAAACAAAAATGTATACTATAAAACAATTAACCTGCACAAGTTTGCCGTGTTAAGAGCATTGATAACCCGAGCCCATACGTCGTTCTATTCTAATCTATCAAGTAACTACTCTTTGTCTCCTTGAGGCTGAGTAGACTCCATTCCAGACTGGTAAACTCAAAGAAAAATATCTATGGTATAGGCTGGAATCGAACTGTGACCCTTGTGAGATAGTGGGATATTTTATTCATTATGTCGCAGACACAGTCGCTCTTCGCTACGGTGTTACATATGTTTTAATTATCACCATTACATATTTGAAGAGAAAAATTATACGCTCAGACCGGGACTTGAACCCGGGACCCTTGGTTCTCTAGACCAAGTGCTCTACCAATGAGCTACCTGAGCAAGTACCGATCTAAACGCAAATCTCTCTCTATATACATTGTAATTCCCATCCACCAAATGCATTTGGTGGATGGGAATTACAATGTATATAGAGAGAGATTTGCGTTTAGATCGGTACTTGCTCAGGTAGCTCAGTTGGTAGAGCACTTGGTCTAGAGAACCAAGGGTCCCGGGTTCAAGTCCCGGTCTGAGCGTATAATTTTTCTCTTCAAATATGATTTATCCATCATTGAGATGTACGAAATCAATAATAAAAACTTGGAAAAAGCCGTACTGGCTGCTGTAATGTATAATTCCCAAATATGTCTTCTTAATAAAGGAGCCGCCATTTGCAAGATAGAAGCATGGCTTCACAGCATTTGGTGGATGGGAATTACAATGTATATAGAGAGAGATTTGCGTTTAGATCGGTACTTGCTCAGGTAGCTCAGTTGGTAGAGCACTTGGTCTAGAGAACCAAGGGTCCCGGGTTCAAGTCCCGGTCTGAGCGTATAATTTTTCTCTTCAAATATGATTTATCCATCATTGAGATGTACGAAATCAATAATAAAAACTTGGAAAAAGCCGTACTGGCTGTAATGTATAATTCCCAAATATGTCTTCTTAATAAAGGAGCCGCCATTTGCAAGATAGAAGCATGGCTTCACAGCATTTGGTGGATGGGAATTACAATGTATATAGAGAGAGATTTGCGTTTAGATCGGTACTTGCTCAGGTAGCTCAGTTGGTAGAGCACTTGGTCTAGAGAACCAAGGGTCCCGGGTCAAGTCCCGGTCTGAGCGTATAATTTTTCTCTTCAAATATGATTTATCCATCATTGAGATGTACGAAATCAATAATAAAAACTTGGAAAAAGCCGTACTGGCTGTAATGTATAATTCCCAAATATGTCTTCTTAATAAAGGAGCCGCCATTTGCAAGATAGAAGCATGGCTTCACAGCATTTGGTGGATGGGAATTACAATGTATATAGAGAGAGATTTGCGTTTAGATCGGTACTTGCTCAGGTAGCTCAGTTGGTAGAGCACTTGGTCTAGAGAACCAAGGGTCCCGGGTTCAAGTCCCGGTCTGAGCGTATAATTTTTCTCTTCAAATATGATTTATCCATCATTGAGATGTACGAAATCAATAATAAAAATCACCATTACATTTAGATGAGATGGTTATTACCTCAGAGTGGACGCAACATGATTATATCTCGCTGATGATTACGATGATGATTGCAATAAATGTCGACTCTTGCAAAATGGGTAATAGTCGAAATCAGTATAATGCCTGCTATTTTTATAACTCTTACTAACTCACTGGCACTATTGAACCCGGAGATTCATGGCCGCGCGGAAATAAGCTCTACATACATCCCTATCCTGAGCTAATGTTTTCCAATAATTCCTTGTATAATCCACTTCCCTCAAATCATGGTTAATGTTATTCTCCCACCTCATTCTTGGGCGTTTTTCCTCTGATTTTCCTACAAGAAGCTTCCATGCACGTCTTTCATTCCCCATTCGTGAAACATGTCCTGCCCATCGCAGTCTACGAGAGTTAACTGTTTTATTATATTTGGCTTCCTATAAAGACCACGTACTTCACTGTTATGTAGTCTTCTCCATTCACCTGTCTGTTCATCTCTCTTTGGTCCAAAATTTTGCTTATTTTATAGCACAACTGAATTATTCCTTAACTAACTAACTAACTCACTGGCACTATCGAACCCGAAGGTTCATGGCCGCGCGGACATAAGCTCTCCATACATCCCTATCCTGAGCTAATGCTTTCCAATAATTCCCTGTATAATCTACTTCCCTCAAATCATAGTTAATGTTGTTCTCCCACCTCATTCTTGGTCTATACCAAACTGGGCGTTTTCCCTCTGGCTTTCCTACAAGAAGTTTCCATGCACGTCTTTCATTCCCCATACGCGCAACATGTCCTGCCCATCGCAGTCTACGAGACTTAACTGTTCTTATTATATCTGGCTTCCTATAAAGACCATGTAGTTCATTGTTATGTAGTCTTCTCCATTCACCTGTCTGTTCATCTCTCTTTGATCCAAAAATTTCCTAAGAACTTTATTCTCAAATACTCGTAATCTCCTTTCCTCCCTTAAAGTAAGAGTCCAGGTTTCGCATCCATATAATATAACTGGTAGAATAATAGTTTTATATATTTTCAGCTTAACGTTTTTTGAAAGGAGTTGGGACATCAAAAGTCTCTGCAATGCATAATAGCATGCATTTCCAGAATTGAGCCTATGTTTAATTTCTTTTTGCATCTCATTCCTATTTGTGATTATTGTTCCTAGGTATTTGAATTCAGCCACTTCCTCAAAATTTCCCTCATTTGTCATTAGCTGTCCACTTCCATTATATACTGAATTTCTACGTGTGACCATATATTTAGTTTTACTGATATTTATTTCCAGTCCTAATTTCTTAGTGTTACTCAATAGTGTGTGCGTGTTGGCCTTTAGTATCTCCTCGCTATCGGCCAATAGTACTACATCATCAGCATAAACTAACAGCTTATTAATACCATTGAGTTGTAAGCCTTCCTCATTCTCTAAAGATTTAATGGCATGCTCTAGTACAAAATTAAATAGTAGAGGAGATAGTGCATCTCCTTGCTTCAACCCATTCTGGATTTCAAAAGTGTCTGAAAACTGTTTGCCTACACGCACCCTACTCTTTGAGCCATTTAGACACATTCGTATAAGTCTAACTAACTTTTTAGGAATTCCGAACTCCAGCAGGATACTATATAACTTCTCCCTCTTAATTGAATCATATGCTTTTTTGAAGTCTACATGTAGTTGATGTACAGTACCATTATATTCCCATTTCTTCTCTAAAATCTGTCTTATACTGAAAATCTGATCTGTTGTAGACCTGTTTCTTCTAAATGCACATTGATGATCTCCTAGAATGTCATCAATATAGGGAGTAAGTCTGCTTACTAATATATTTGTTAGAATTTTGTACGAAGTTGAAAGTAATGAGATGCCCCTGTAGTTGTTGCAATCAGTTTTATCTCCTTTCTTATAAATTGGTATGATAATTGATTCCTTCCATTCATCTGGAAGAGCTTCTTTTTCCCAAATCATACTAAGCAACCAGCGTATCTTATCCATCAATTTTTCCTCCCCCTGATTTTATCAGTTCTGCTGGGATCTCATCTGAACCTGATGCTTTATACATCTTCAATTTTTCAATCGCCATTTCAACCTCTAATGCACTTGGCTCTGCGACTAGCATTTCTGCTGTCTGTAAATTATCCTCCTCAATGTCCTGTTCTGTATGTACATTTAATAGCTGATTAAAGTAACCTTTCCATCTATTTAATATACTCTTAGAATCTGCAATCATATCCCCATTTTCATTCTGAATTATGTTTGTTCTAGCCTGAAACCCCTTCTTCTCTATACTAATTCCCTGATATAATTCTCTAATGTTCCTATTTTTTGCATTCATTTCAAGATCATTAATCTTCTCTCTCAAATATTCCCTCTTTTTACTCTTTAGTAACTTGGTGGTTTCCCGCCTAACACTACCCAATTGCTCTAAATTTACCTCATTTGTCTCGTGTAACCATTTCATTTTTGCTAGCTTTCTTTTCTTTACAATGTCGGCACATTCCTCATCAAACCATTTCTTGTTTTGCCTCTTTTTTAAACAACCAATGCTTTCTGATGCTGACAATTTAATAGTATCTCTTATTGCCTCCCATTCTTTATTTATATCAGTTTCTTCTTCGTTTGCCACATTGCCATCTGAAGATTCCAGTACTTCAAATCTATTAGCAATTTTGATTTGGTATTCTTGCCGCATTCCATCATTTTTCAAGTTTTTTAATTCATATTTTACAGAATCATCTTTAGCGTTCGTCCCTCTCATAAGCGATAGCCGTTGTCTGATTTTCACTCTGACCAGATGATGATCCGAATTGCAGTATGTCCCTCTAACTGATCTAACATCAATGATGCTACTGTGCCAGCGTTTATCCACTAATACATGATCTATCTGGTTCCGAGTTTCTCCATCTGGGGACATCCAGGTGTATTTATGAATATCCTTATGCTGAAATGTTGTGCTCTTAACAATGAGATTCTTTGATGTGGCAAATGTGACTAATCTAACCCCGTTGTCGTTACTATCTTCATGAAGACTGAATTTGCCTATTGTTGGTTTGAATATCTCTTCCCGCCCCACTTTTGCATTAAAATCTCCTAAGACAATTTTCATATGATATCGTGAAAGGCTATCAAATAAGCATTCTAATTCTTCATAGAACTCATCCTTGATCTTGTCATCTTTATCTTCTGTGGGGGCATGTACATTTACAATTATAAAATCATGTCGTTTACCCTTTAGAATTATGTATGATATCCTATCACTAACAAACTTAATATCTCGGATAGCGGATAGGATCCTCCTTCTGACTAAAAAAACCCGTTCCAAATGCAGGTCTTTCTGCACCCCCATAGTATAATGCAAAGCTTCCTGATTCCTGACTACCTTCTCCTGGCCACCTAACTTCCTGTAAAGCGACTATATCCAAGGGCGATTTATCTAATTCCCACGTTAATATCTCTAGTGCCCCGCTATTGTATAAAGTCCTAACATTCCATGTTCCTAGGAACATGTCCCTGTGTTTGAGCCTTTGGCATGGGTTCCCTGAAGTAGTCCCCGCCCGGAGAACCGAATGGGGGACTATTTGACCTCCGGAAAATTTTACCCCAGATGAACCCATGTCCGCATTTCTTGACTGTTGTATTTTTATGTTTGACAAATTTTGCCGATGTCACACGTAAGAAGGCGGTGGCGATTCTTGAGTTCTAGGTTAGGTGGAGTCAGTTTGAAAATAAACTTATAAACACATACCGTATGTATCTATAGGCGCCTCACGATATGCCGTTAATTGCCCCGAAAATAAGCGTATCTCGGGAATAAAATACACTCTTAAAATTCGAGGATTAAAAAAAAAATGCACGAAAATAATTCGCACCGGGACTGAGAGAAGAAACATTACCACAAACGTTTGTTTTAAATGCTCCGCGCCATAGCCGAGTGGTAAGGCAAGATGCCTTGGCGCAGAGCTATGGGACTTGAGCTGAATCGAGTCTCCATGGGGGAAGAAATTTTCTCATGGAATTTCGGCCAGTATGGAACTGGTGTTCACCCAGCATTGTGAGAGATTTGGATAGTTACAATAAGTAACGGCTCCAGGTTGAGAAATTGAGCCACAACGGCTGGGGGACCCGACATGCTGACCATGTCACCCCTACACCGGCTGGATGATCGTCTCTCTGTGATTAACACATGTGGATGTGAGACCAGCAGCCATGGAGATTATGTTTAAATCAATGTACAGGGTGGACCGCTCGAATGGACCTAATTTCAATTGCTTGTTACTGGCAAACGGTTGAAGATAGAAACTTAAAACAACGTTCATATTACAGAAAAACTCACCAAGTTTTGATATCCAGATCACCACATCTCTATATGAGCCCCAGCAGTCACTGTGACGATATCAATGCGATGAACAATTTCTTGCCAAGTACGTTGGAGTATGTCTTCTGGAATGTTCTCAATAGCCTCTATGATGCGCTCACGAAGATCACGAAGGTCTTTGACTGGGGTGGTGTGTAAACTTTATCTTTGACATAGCCCCAGAGAAAGAAATCCAGTGGTGTTAAATCGGGAGATCTCGGGGGCCACGCGATTGGTCCTCCCCTACCAATCCAACGGCCAGGGAAAATGTTGTCCAAAGTCGTACGAACTTCATTGGACCAGTGGGGAGGAGCACCATCTTGCTGGAAAACGATGTTAGGCTGCAGTTGTTCAATTTGTGGAAAGAAGAACTGCTCCAGCATGTCAAGATATGTGGTACACGAACATTTTTCTCGGCGAAGAAAAACGGTCCAATGACCTTATTATGTGACAAACTGCACCAAAAATTCATCTTCGGACTATCACGAACATGCTCTTGAATAGCGTGAGGATTCTCCGATCCCCAGATCCGCACATTATGCCGGTTTACCTTGCCTGACAAATGGAAAGTGGCTTCGTCCGAGAAGAAAATCTTGGTCATGAAGTCAGGATCAGCGCCGAGACGGTCCAGCATCGTATTGGCGAATTCCACTCGTTTCGGCATGTCATTCGGCTCCAGACGTTGCACTAACTCCACTTTATATGCGTGCAGTTTGAAGCGTTTGTGGACAATCCGTTGTAATGTCGATTTTGGTATTTGAAGTTCCCGCGAAGCTCTTCTTAATGACTTCCGGGGGCTTCGCTCAAATGCGGCTTGAACATTTGCTACCATTTCATCGGATGCTCTGCGACCACCACCATGCTTCTTCAACACAGATCCTGTAGCTAATAATGTATCACGCCACTTCTTTATGCTTCTAGCAGTTGGAGCATCACGGTTAAACACACGCCGGAACTCCCTTTGAACTCTAATGATTGATTTAAACTCCGCATACCACAAAACAGCTTGCGCTTTCATCTGCGGAGTCGCCATTTTCACAAACAATTAAATCTAAGAACGAGAAACGTATCTTTGTGCCATCTACCGACAGGATTCGAAACTTGGTGAGTTTTTCTGTACTATGAACGTTGTTTTAAGTTTCTATCTTCAACCGTTTGCCAGTAACAAGCAATTGAAATTAGGTCCATTCGAGCGGTCCACCCTGTATTATAGAACATAATTTTAACACAATACTAATAAAGAGGATATAACTGAAATCTCAACTTGGAATTTACAAGCAACTGTAATTATTATATTATTTACATGGAGTTGCCAATTCTTGTTCACACTACTCGGTCGGTCCCAAGCAACCCTAGAAGACTATGTAGGTCACGTTATTCTAGAAGTTAGGGTTTTCATTTACATTGAAAATTTTATTGTGCATTTCAGTATTACGTGGTTTGTTTAAAATTGATTTAATTTATATTTTTATATAATGATAAGTTTTATTCTTCTTAAGCCTTTCCTTCCCTGTGCCGGGTTTAGGGCGCTCTCTAATGGGAACTTATTGATCAAGTTAATTTAGTTATATTGAAAAGTTAAATATAATTATTGTTTTGTGTATGAAGATGATATACAATTGTAGTAGAAGAAGGGCCGGGAAAGAATGCTGTTTTCAGTCCGACCTTTAGTGGTAAAATTAATGATGTACAGGCCTCCTCTTTCCGGGCCGAGTCTGTTCATTATAATTGTTTTATTGTTTAATATTTGCTTGTATTGAAAGCGGATGAAGAAAGGCGAATTTAATTTTAAATATAATATAATTTGCAATGCCCTTCTTCGAAACCTTGGGCCCAGTCCAAATAAATGGCATATAAGTCATACGTGTGAATGTTTGATATGCATCGAACCAGGAACACCAGACTTCATATCACCATTGAGTAGAGTTCATTTCATTTATTCCCTAAACGCCTAAAGTAAAGATTGGCAATACAATTAACCAAAAATAAGATTGCCGTATTAAGGTCTTAAACCCGAATCCATTTCTTATAATCTATTCTAATAATATACATTCTTAAAAATTGGGACCGGACCTGGGTTCAAAGCTCTTAAAGAAGAACCGTCCTTATAAGAAGCTATTTCAGAGCTGTTCTCTTTTTTAATGTGTAATATTAGTTATTTGTGGCATTCTTTGACAACTCCTAAAGGACATTATCATATCATATGTTATTGACAGTAACATATTAATTCCTTGGAGATCAATAAATAGAGCTGAGAATCTCTCCAAATTCATCTGAAATCTCAAAGGGGAGGGAAGAAAAAAAAGAAAGAAAAACTATTAGACATGCTGACCACATGTTATCCCTACACCAGTTAGACCTCTGATTAGCACATGTAGATGTGAGGCCAGCAGCCAGGTGGTAGGCCAAGGGTCTTCTAGGCCTGTCGCGCTTGGAATTTTCACTAGAATAGAGCCCAGCATTCATTTGTGTTACGAAAATAATGACGTCCATACCCATTAAAAACAAGCAAGTATCAATATCAGACATAACCATTGGAATTCCGAAAAAAAGGGACTCAACCTCGCTTTGTGTGCGTTCAAAATGATTGAATCCATCCATAGTAATTCTGCCCGAAGGCAGGTCCTTCACTGCAATCATAGCATTTGCATGCTATGCTTGCAGCTTTACTAGGGAATTGTGTAGGTGTGGTAGCTTCCCGTTGCTTTCCACACCGGTGAAGGATGATGATGATAATGATAATGGTAAGGATGATGGCCATATGATTTTGGGGACCGTTTGGGCCTTAAAGTTTTCCTGACAAATGATTGAATAATAATAATAATTTAAATATTATATAGGGAAATAAATCCACATTTGCACATTTTGTATTATAATTAAAAATTAAATTAATTCAACTTAAGATTGTCAATATTTAATGTTGATATTCAAACAATCATTTTTATGATCTTTTAAAAACATCGAAAGCTCAGTATGTGATAGAACTATTGGACAACAATAATTTATTATTCGTCATGTAGAATCCAAATATTAAAGCGTTTTTTATATACGTCTTTTGATACATTAAAACATTAATTAATAAAGAAATATCCAATCCAAAAAAAGCATGACATGACTAAAACACACAGAAGTCACTGGGTTAGTGGATGTTTGTGTTTCTTGCTGATTAATTTTATTTTAACTGTAGACTCATAGCACCTAAACAACGATTTTCTGATAATGCATCACTCACTTAAAAATATTTGATTATTTTTTTTGCATCACATTTACTCGTCAGCGTTTCTTCAAAGTATGTAATATATAGTTTATATAGTCTAAATATAGTTGATACCTTTATATATTATAAACGTTATTTATTTAATACATAGAACGAAGTCTCAAGAAATTAGAAAGGAGACACTTTTAAAATTTATAAAACAATGGCGGTTATAACACTGCTATATTGATGGGAACACCGGGTCTTAACAAAAAAACTAGGAATGAAGAATGGAAGCTTCAGAAATGAGGTTTTTGAGGAGTGTGGCTGGACATACAATAGCAGATCGGAAACGGAAATGAAGATATACTAAGATAATTAAATATATTCAAACTATTATATAGGATTTCACAGTATAGAGACACATGAATGAACATATCAATAGAATGGTAACAATAGAATCCCGAAACAGATTTTTCACTATAAACCACTAGGACGAAGAAATGTAGGAAGACCCAGTAAAAGATGGACAGACCATTTCTAACATGAGATCGTAATAGACCTTAAGGACTGATCCTTGATGCTGATGACTTTTATAATATATTTTGAATTATATAAACTGGAATATTGACAGTATTCTTGTTTGATTAATCCGTATCTTATCTTTGAATATGTGATTCATAGTCCAGATTGTGAAGTTTAAAAAGCAGGACAAATCAAATCAATCACACGTAAAGTAAACTAAATTTAATAGACAGTTACTGTAAGGCTATTGAATATACCAACGATATTACATCTTATTGCATCTACGACTATGTCGATTTTGTATGATCATTGCCAAACTTAATTTGCTATTTACAAATTGTAAATGTGCCCTTAATGCATGAAGCATTATCATGCTGGTACAAACAGTGCTTATTAGCAGTACAAAGCTATTCAGAATATCTTAATGATTTTTACCCTTTAGATTGCTAATTCAATTTTACTAGGAGACCAAACTCATGTCATACAAACAACACCATACTGTATGTCATCTCCTCCTTGGTCATATTGCCAGACGACACTTCACATCGGTTTTCTTGATGACAGTAAGTTACTTATTATTCAATATTGTATTACAATTAACAGCAACGTGGTTAGATTTGCAGAGCTCAATAGCATGATAACATATGTTCACCTAAGCAGTAAGCCTATAAGAGACATTTCAGTCTTTCTGAACCTGCCGAAATCAACAATTTCAAATGTTGTATCGAAGTGGAAACGTATGATCTTACAATAAGTAAGCAACGACCAGTTGTGCCGCATATTAAGTCCGAAAGCTATCGTCATCTTTCAAGAGAGGTGATATCTAAAATTCGTCGGTTGTCGACTGAAGCGATCTCCCAAAAATTCAACCGTGCTATCATGAGCGAAATTAGCACTATTACTGTTTGTCATGAATTGACGAAATTGGGCTACCAAATATTTCCCCCGTATATACTAAGGGTCGCATGGAATGGTGTAAATAACTCCATCATTGGAAGTGAACTATTGGAAATCTGTGGTTTTTTAGCGACGAGTCACGCTTTACGTTATGGCAATTTGATGGAAGAATTAGAATGTTACGAATGCCAAGAAACGATATCTGCCAGCCTGTAATATGCTATCTTGATACAGGTTTTACCCTACTGACGATACAGATCGTTACGACAGTAATCCCGCTTAGTACAAGAGGAACTGCAGATGGCATGGGCCTGATCCCGTAGTTAAATATTGAATAAGAAGCTAAATGTCGAAAGCTATGAAGACATTTTAATGATTTTGTGCTGCCTGGCAAGAACCATTGTTTGCACCAGCATGATAATATTTCATGCCATAAAACAAAGTCTAAAGGGAGGTGATTTGGGGTAAATAGCTTTCAGTAAATGGACTGGCTTGCCCAAGTCCCGACCACAATCCAATCGAACACCTATGGAATGAATTAGAACAGGGATGTCAATTCGTGCTCCCAAAATGTGAAATTAAAGAGACGAATATTGCCGCTAGCCTAGTGTTACTTCTGTTGTACAATTCAGTATATGCAACTAGCAGATTAGGACTTTTATGAATGCATGCCAAACAACAAACAGTGGCGACTTTTATCATCTTTATATTACATACACATTAAGTGCCTATTAACTCAATTGTACTAAGATTGTATGCATTAAATAATCGTTTGACATTGTTTGTAAACAAGGGCAATGATGCATTTATTTCTTATTAATTTGATTTATCCGAAATTTAAACATATCCGTAGATGCTTTTAAGTTCTTTCATGTCGATTACAAGTTTGTCCTTACCTTATAATTTTAAATTAAGATAACTGAGATCGGAAGTTCAAGTTCTCCAAGTAGGCCTACGTCAGATCACATCTTCACTTGGTAGTTCTTGAATTTGTATTTCATCTAATAATGTTTTTATTTTACATCGAAAACATAAGAACCTATTCAGCACATTACCACGGCTAAGCCATCTTATTTAATAGTAAATGAAACGTCCGAATGCTCAGTGTGTATATATTCAAGAAATTATAACAGTCGATGGCGTAAACCATGTGAGCTAATAAGATTGACTTCTCGCAACGACCATCATAACCATAATACTGTTTAAATAATAGACCGTGCACATGGAGATATTAACGATGAATAACATAATGAATGGATTTAAATTTGTCTGCATCGCGCCTTTCGTGAGTCTGAAAGTTTCTACAAATCGTGTTTCTAGTCTCGTCTTAGAAAGTGCGCCATCTGTTATTTCAAAGTAAGTTGTTTAATGGAAGATCAACTTTAGCAGTAGTTTTTATCAAAGCATCAAAACTATATCTGTGTTTGTTGCATAAAAGGTCTTAAATCCAAAATTGTGTGTGTGTGTATGTGCGCCACCCACTGCACTTTATGTCCTTCAGGATCCGCGCTTGGTAGATAGATGGCACTTTTGTGAAAAGTGGGATTGAAAAATAGCTCTTTATTTTTCAAACATGCTCAGCATTATAACTCATTTTACCCAATTTTGATCACCTACACAGAAAACACACATATTGTCTTCGAGTTCGATCCTTTAATGAAAAGACAGGTAGATGGATTTTTTAAACAGTGAAATCTGCCTGGATTCCTTTTATGAATATAGTCAGCTGCGCTGTATCTTTGTGATCCATACTCTCAACAAGAGCTAATGATTTAACAGGTACATGATTTCATTCTTGCTGAGTTCTGCCTCCACGTTATCTCTCATTTCTGGTATATGTTCTGCAAACACTATTGCGGGACAGAGTTACAGTTTGAAATGTATTAACTTTTCTGGACATATTCTTTATACAGCAGTTATAATACAGATTTATCATATTATCCTTGATATGTGGGAACATGTCGAAATGTCGGAATCAGTGGCCAGAGGCCAACCTTGAATCCATGACGCGGAAAACCCAAGAAACCTTTCTTAATCACACGCACACACGCTCGCGAACGCATATGGACATCGAAAATGGCCATATGACCATGACAATTTTCGGCGCCTACTAGATAGAATCGATGAAGATCTGTAAAAATAATTAAAATATTTTCATGAGAAACCACAGTGGCTTTATTCCTTCGGAATTCACTAAAATATAAGAAAATGTATGGTGTTGTATGTATGTAATTATTTGATGATGCTCTTTAACAATTAGGGAATTATCGTCACAAATTTAAGCTGGGCATGACAGAACCGACACATTTTGTTCATATGGCTCTTATTTCAGGCTTGGCTACTTTCGTGCTGCAAATATGTGGCACGAGATCCACACGTTTATGTTTCTTTCCAGGTTTTTTTAGGCCCTGAGAAAATCCATCGTCCCCTTTCGGGTTTCAACCCTCAAACCTCGGAACGTTAGTCCACCGGAACCGACATGTGCCATTCTAGTCAACATATTGACTAGTATGAATTTAAAACGATAATAATTATTACCTGCTTCCATTGCCCTGGTACATAAATATTTTCAACAGGTATCTGTGGTCACAGACAATAAGTTAACACTAAAAAGATCAAAATGAATTGACGTATCCTGTGATAATCTCCTAAGCTTTCTGTGCACTATGAAAAAGTTGTTAACCAGGACCACAGATTATTCCCTGCCATGACTCTTAATACATAGGTTGTTTCTTTAGTTGGCAAAACTATTTATTTTCTGGATACATAGCATACATACATGGTTGTGAGTATTAGAGGCCTTCGATGTAGTCACCAACATTATACCTGAGCCGTAATATCTCCGGCTTTGAAGTTTAGGTTATGCGAGGGGTAAAGGGAGAATTCGTCCTCTACTGCCAATAAGGATATGGTTGTGGTGAGAGTAGATGTCTGCCACGACCAATCACTGCTCTTGACGCAGGTATAGCGCGCTGGTAAGGTTTGAAATTGCTGAGATGTTGTCAGCTGTATGTCTGCTAACCGCATACATAAAGCGGCCACTCCCACTGGATATCTATATCGGCAACACTGTCGTGAAAACGCCAGGGCCGGAGAATCAGTGGCTGCAGTTTACGTACAATGTGTTCCCAGCGATGTGGTAGCCGTTGAATTCCGTCGAACTGCCTAATCTCTGCACTCACAATGTCGTCCGCTGTTCTGAATCTCTTCCCACGTAGTGGTTCCTTGAGCTTAGGAATTAGGTCGAAGTCGCAGGGACTTATGTCCGGAGAGTATGGAGGGTGGTAGAGCACCTCCCAACCCCAGCTATTGAACAAATCACATACCGCTCCTGATACATGCGCCCTTGCATTGTTATGCAGAATGGTGGATGGAATATTCATGAAGTGTCGTCGGGTTCTTCTTAACGCTGCTTGCAGATTGTTTCGCAGAAACTTACAATAGTACTCTGCATTGACGGCCTCCTTGGGGGAAAGACATGTTTTAAGATAACGCCATCTCAATCGTAGGCTAGGATTTGCATCGTTTTCACATCCGTAGCTGTCTGCCGAACTGTTGTTTTTTTTTTTTTTTTTTTTTTTTTTTTTTTTTTTTTTTTTTTGCGGTGACCCTGTATGACGCCATTTGGACGATTGACGTTTCAACTGTGGTTCATAACTTTTGGCCCAAATTTTATCTATGGTGACGATAAGTCGTAAGAAGGGCTCTCCTTCCCCCTCATAGCGCTCCAAGTGCGTACGAGCAGCTTCATATTGCAGAAATTTCTGCATCTCCGATAACTCATGTGGGACCCATCGTGGAGCAATTTTTTGCATCCCAAGGCAGATCTTAAGAATTCGATGCAGAGTTGAAAGTGCCAATCCAATATCTGCGGCTAACTCTCGAATAGTGCAATTCCGGTCACTTCCACTAATGCAGACACTGTCTACACGTCATTCTCACTAACCGGTGATGACCAGATCTAGGCATATGTGACACATTTTTGCTTCCTCCTTTAAAGGCTTGTATCCACCTTGCGACTATTCGGTACGGCAATGCATCTGCACCACGAGCCTCTCGCAATCCTTGATGACCTGACTGATAACTTTCGGCTCATTGTTACGTAAGGAGGGGAGGGGGAAGGCGAGTCCATATGCTCGGATGGTGGGGAGGCACTGAAACTACACGTGCAATAAACACAATTGTCAGGCCTAGTTTTATTTGGATTCCACACTATTGTTGCCAAAACTAAAGAAACAACCCATGTATTTTCCGAGTTATAAAGATGCGGGTATCTTGGAAATTCGTGTTAAGTTCGCGGTTATAAAAAATATTTCTCTGAAAAGTATTTTATGTTAGAATATTCGCTAAAGATATTTAAAGAAATTGACGTAACAGTATAGGCCCTAATAGATGCACAGACAGGAATGGATAAATGGAGGAAATCAAAAGTTGAATTCGGATGTCGATAGTAAGGGATATTATGCCGCTGGGATACGGATGCGAAACATGGACTCTTGCTTTAAGGGAGGAAAGAAGATTATGAGTATTTGAGAATAAAGATCTTAGAAAACTTTTTGGGCCAAAAAGAGATGAACAGTCAGATGAATGGAGAAAACTACATAATAGTGAGCTACATAGTATATATGTCCACCGCTGTGGTCTCGAGGTAGCGTGCTGCCTTGTCACGCAGCGGGCCCGGGTTCGATCCCCGGTCGGGGCAGTTTTTCTGGGTGAGGTTTTTATCGGGGTTTTTCCTCGCCTGTAAGACAAATGTCAGGAAAACTTTAAGGCCCAAACGGTCCCCGAAATCATATGGCCATCATCCTTATCATTATCATCCTTACCATTATCATTATCATCATCATCCTTCACCGGTGTGGAAAGCAACGGGAAGTTACCACACCTACACAATTCCCTAGTAAAGCTGCAAGCATAGCATGAAAATGCTATGATTGCAGTGAAGGACCTGCCTTCGGGCAGAATTACTATGGATGGATGGATAGTATATATAGGAAGCCAGATATAATAAGAACAGTTAAGTATCGTAGACTGCGATGAGCAGGACATGTGGCAAGAGTGGGGAATGAAAGAGGTGAATGGAACCTTCTTGTAGGAAAACCAGAGGAAAAACGCCAAGTCGGTAGATGAAGAATAAGGTGGGAAAATAACATCCATGATTTGAGGGAAGCAGATTGTAGATGGGATGATTGGAAAACATTAGCTCATGATTGATATGTATAGAGAGCTTATGTCCGCGCGGCCATGAATCTATGGTTCGATAGAGTCGTGAGTTAGTTATTACTCCTGATAAGAGACCGAGATGTCAGTTGGTGGACCCAAATAACTCTCTACAAGGTATTGATTCGCAGAATTATCGTATGTGGAAGCCAATCAAGGACCTTTTTACCGAAGGAAAGAGAGATGATTGATTCATTTGAGAGATAAAACATTAAGAAAAGTGTTTGTTCCAGTATATTCTAATGGAGTATGGTGAAACAGGTACAATCGTGGATATACTGTGTATGATGATGTGGCACTGTCAAACTACATACACAACAAGATAATACAATGGGCCGGATACCTCGTTAGAATGGAAGATAAAATAATTTTTAAAAATGTTATAGATGGACACTTCGGAGGAAAGCTATTGGATGGTAGGCCCAGAAACCGTTGGGAAAATAACGGGCTTCCAATATAAAACCGGACCGGCCTTACGGAGTTTCACCCGGCACGCAGTGCTGTCTCTTCCTCCCGCAATTCACCCTGCCTGCCACCCGTCCTTGAACTGTTTCTTACCTTATAGAAAATGCTGGAAATGTTGTCCTCCCGCACACGTGCTATGGGATCACCTTGGTTTAGACAATGAACACGTGTGCACTTGTAAGGTTTGAGTTTTAACAATTTTGTTGCTGTATGTGCAGAAGATTCTGAAATCCCAACTTGTGCTAATTTCGGTAATGATATTTGTGGTGAACGTTCCAAATTTTCGCCAATTTCGTCTAATTTTTCTTCGGTGAGAACCGTACGCCTTCGCGTGTGTTTCTTATTTTGTACTGAACCAGTGGTCTCAAATTTAGTCACAAGATCGTGGATTGTCGATCTGGAAGGAGGTAATTGTCCAGGGAAGTTCCGAATAAATTCCTCGCGAACGCGACGAGCTGATTCGTATTTATAATAACATTTACACACATAAATTAGCTGCTCTAATGTCAGCTGACGTCTCATCTTGTCGAACGATAGTAAACTGACTAGTTCAAGGACGAGCGGCTGGCAGAGTGAAATGCGGACGAGGAGAGAGCGCTGCCTGACGGGTGAAACCCCGTGAGGCCGGTCCGGGCTTATATTGGAAACCCGGTATATGTGCAATAGCGCTGAAAACTCACACAGCTATCACCATCTTTGTCTGACGATGTAAAGCGCTCTCTTTCAATAACTCTTTCTATCTTTAACAGCTAGCAACCCTTATTTGCGGCCATTTTTACAGAGGCAGAAGCATTCTATCATGCACAAAAAACTTACTTACTTACTCACTGGCTCTATCGAACCCGTAGGTTCATGGCCGCACGGACATAAGCTCTCCATACATCCCTATCCTGAGCTAATGCTTTCCAATCATTCCCTGTATAATCTACTTCCCTCAAATCATAGTTAATGTTGTTCTCCCACCTCATTCTTGGTCTACCAACTGGGCGTTTTCCTTCTGGCTTTCCTACAAGAAGTTTCCATGCACGTCTTTCATTCCCCATACGCGCAACATGTCCTGCCCATCGCAGTCTACGGGACTTAACTGTTCTTATTATATCTGGCTTCCTATAAAGACCGTGTAGTTCATTGTTATGTAGTCTTCTCCATTCACCTGTCTGTTCATCTCTCTTTGGTCCAAAAATTTTCCTAAGAACTTTATTCTCCAAATACTCGTAATCTCCTTTCCTCCCTTAAAGTAAGAGTCCATGTTTCGCACCCATATAATATTACTGGTAGAATAATAGTTTTATATATTTTCAGCTTAAACATTTTTTGAAAGGAGTTGGGGACATCAAAAGTCTCTGCAATGCATAATAGCATGCATTTCCAGAATTGAGCCTATGTTTAATTTCTTTGTGCATCTCATTACTATTTGTGATTATTGTTCCTAGGTATTTGAATTCAGCCAATTCCTCAAATTTCCCTCATTTGTCATTAGCTGTCCATTTCCATTATATAATGTATTTCTACGTGTGACCATATATTTTAGTTTTACTGATATTTAATTCCAGTCCTAATTTTTAGTGTTACTCAATAGTGTGTGCGTGTTGGCCTTTAGTATCTCCTCGCTATCGGCCAGTAGTACTACATCATCAGCATAAACTAACAGCTTATTAATACCATTGAGTTGTAAGCCTTCTTCATTCTCTAAAGATTTAATGGCATGCTCTAGTACAAAATTAAATAGTAGAGGAGATAGTGCATCTCCTTGCTTCAACCCATTCTGGATTTCAAAAGTGTCTGAAAACTGTTTGCCTACACGCACCCTACTCGTTGAGCCATTTAGACACATTCGTATAAGTCTAACTAACTTTTTAGGAATTCCGAACTCCAGCAGGATACTATATAACTTCTCCCTCTTAATTGAATCATATGCTTTTTGGAAGTCTACGTATAGTTGATGTACAGTACCATTATATTCCCATTTCTTTTCTAAAATCTGTCTTATACTAAAAATCTGATCTGTTGTAGACCTGTTTCTTCTAATGCACATTGATGATCTCCTAGAATGTCATCAATATAGGGAGTAAGTCTGCTTACTAATATATTTGTTAGAATTTTGTACGAAGTTGAAAGTAATGAGATGCCCCTGTAGTTGTTGCAATCAGTTTTATCTCCTTTCTTATAAATTGGTACGATAATTGATTCCTTCCATTCATCTGGAAGCTTTAATAATATATAACAGTCGAGTATGTACGCCATAAACGTATAAATGTAACAAAGTAATGCCTGTTTAAACCTGGCTGCGAGAAGGTACGGCCAAGTGTGCAATGACAACCAAAACTTTTCAAGCTCTATACATCGATTTCTGCGAAATGGATTATAATTTGTTTTAATAACAAGTAAATCAAATTATTTCGAATAAATAAATGAATTATATTTTAATTAAACATACTGGCGGGCCAAATTTTAATAGGAAACTCGGCAGAAGTGTATTCAGTCATTCACAAGTTTACAAAAAAAAAAACATTTTGTTCATACAGTCGATGAACGTAGTAAACTTGCAGCCGGATCTTAGACTAATATGGTTGGAAATGAAACCTACTCCACATCCGGAATTGGAAAACAGCAGCAATAAACAGAGAAGAATGAAGGAAAGCAGTGGGAGGCCATGGCCCGAAAATGAAACAAAGCGCCACTGATTGATTGATTGTATTATAGATGGTCTGAAATTAAAATTTATTTTTTTTATTTTTGATCGTATTACAGAAAATATTTGCGCATTGGTCTTTAACAGTTTGTTTGTGTACATAAACACCAGTTTTATTAAAATGTAATCTAAATTAAATATACAATTTACAATATCTTGTTTTAATAACCCAGATATTTTTAGGATTTGCGGAGGGTATGAAAAGTACGAGGAGCAATACTTAAAAAACATAATTTTGAACCTATATATTATATATTATGTAGGCCTATTGATAGGCGCCGATGTTAAGGAAATGCATTTTTTCTTCAAACCTTTAAGCCAGAGTTGGATTGTATAATTAATTTTGTTTAATTGCAATTAAATCTAATTTACTTACCTGACTAGCATATGTTTGTCCATTTTCTATTTATATTTAACACCGTGACGTGAATACGTTTTGGCACTACTTCCTAATTCAACAAGCGAGGTTTTGTCAATGACAGCACTTCTACTACCGTAAAACTTACAAACGAAACTAAATATTTATTTGACCTTTCATCCTTCGATCAGAGTACAATGCATTATGTCGTAGGATATCTCTGAACGTATGATACTATAACAAGGTTACCATCATATACAATTATCTTTTTTACACGCTTTATATTAGCTTGCGCTGTCTCTATCTATGTGCACGGAATCTTTCAACACGATTTTCACCCACTTAAAAAAACAGGCGATCGACTTGAAACTTTGTTTACTTGTAAAGGACCAATGACAATACGTTTACAATAATTTCATAATTTTTTTCTAAGATCCTGGCCAGGATCATCAGGAACTACAAAAAATAAAGACTGGTATAATGGTTTGCGGACGTATCGACTTTTTTAGTCCATCGTTGTAAGAAATTAATATGATATCCTCTGGTAGATCAGTTGGTAGAGCGGTGGACTGTAGTTGGATATCATTTCAGTAATCCTCGGTCGCTGGTTCAAATTCCGGCCCGTGAGGACTTTTTCGAAAGTAGTAATACTTTAGCCAACAACCACTAATATTCTCGAATTGGAATTATATTTACATTTTTATCTTAATCTGTAAAATATTAATGACAATTTTTGTGTAACTTACCACCTTGTAATTTATCCAAAAAATAAAAAATAAATGAGATAGTTTAAAAACAACTAAAAACAACACGCCTGTTATTAGAAAACCGAACTAAAACATGAAAAAGAATTTTAATTTCCAAACGCGATTGGGATGAACATTAAAGTGGATCAAACAGAACACACCTCATCTCCAACACATCTAGAATCAAAACGAGGTATATAGCAAAAAATAATGATTTACCAGTCATAAAAGCGGTGAGTGCTTTTTTATGGTTTTTACGTTGGTCTTCTTAGAGACGTTACTTTTACCAATATCTGTTTATTATCATAAGTAATGCCACGAGTGATTTTCAAATTATCGATAAATTCACGACTCACGAAGTGAGGAGTGAATTTATCTAGAGAATTTGGAAATCAAGAGTGGCATTTGTTAGGACTATTTAACGAATAAAATTAAGCTGTTTACTCACAAATCATTATTTAACTGTAGTTATTTTAAAATATTTATATATTTAATGTAAACGGCTATGTTTGAAAACAAATGACAAGCGATAGATACGCTTTTAGTGCTTCTTTTGTTTATCACTGCAACCAGATCATACTATTTTATTGCCAAAGGAACGCAATATTGTAAGGAGGAGCTTTCTTTAATATGGTAATTATAACACTGATAAATATTTCGTGAAACACGACTCTGATTGGTTGTAAAACAGAAATCATTGAAACGTGATTGGTCATTGACTCCCATTTGGGGCATGAGTTAAATAGTCAAATATATTATTTGATATAGAGCACCCCACGCTTTTGATGGTAAAATTATTTTTTTTGTAGATAACTCTAGTTTTATTCTAGATGTGTTGGAGATGACTTTTTTTTTTTGTTGACCACTTTAATTTTATCCCAAGCGCGTTGGAAATTAAAATTATTTTTCATTTTTTAGTTCGGTTTTCTAATAAAGCGCGTTGTTTTAGTTTTTTTTAACTATTATTTATTTATTCACACTAATTTATAAAAGAGTGTACACAGTTTAAGAGTTTTTTTTTTTTTTTCATTTTTGACCGTGTCAAAAATCTTGATTGAATGCATGCTTAATCCTTATAAAGCGAGTTTTTGTTAAGTTCGGGGATTTAAGCTATATTCAGTCAAATCCATTCTCCTCACTTCCAAATGGTTCTCTCTAGGATGGCTAAGACGCCAAAGAGATGATGGTATGCAGAAAGCAACGGGAAGCTACAGCATTTATACATAGCCTATCCATATAAAACTGGAAATATGACATGAGGATGATGATTTTGCAATGAAAGGCAGAAAACTATGAATGGAATAAATTAAGTTCCCAAATTAACCGTCAAATATCACACTTCTATCTTCTGTAGAGTCCGGATTCGTATGTAATTACATTTTTTTTTTGTTGATACATTCTTTCGTAATAACCGGAAACGTTGACGATTCACATAAATCTGTAGACCTTATACTCAGATTTGATATTACATATATTTACATTTGTCCGCCGCTGTGGTCTCGAGCTAGCGTGCTGCCTCGTCACGCAGCGGGCCTGGGTTCGATTCCCGGCTGGGACAGGCTTCCTGAGTGAGGTTTTTTGGTTTTTTTCTCACCTGCAAGACAAATGTCAGGAAGCTTTGAGGCCCAAACGGTCCCCGGCTATCATCATTATCATCTTCATCATCATCCCCGGTGTGGAAAGCAACGGGAAGCTATCACACCTATAATTCCCTAACAAAGCTACAAAGTATAGCATGAAAATTCCCTAACAAAGCTACAAAGTATAGCATGAAAATATTGATTGCAGTGAAGGACCTGCCCTAGAGCAGAACACAATAGAATATAATATGTTTACATATTTTACTCATTACTATATCTTTATTAGAATATTACATTTTTTACATAAAATTGTCTTCACATGTAAATTGACAAATGTTTTGTGCACTGAACGTTCTGTATGATTTGTTCTCAGCTTTGTTTGGAGGTTCATATGGTTGGCAGGTCATAGTCATATCACTATACTTTGTCTATTTTTTTTAGTCAATCCTGCTGACGTAGACTACCTCACATTCAAACACAATGTGTGTTTCTAACTTTACAGTTTTCTAGAAAAAAAAAATGACATGGAATATCCCACAATCAAACAAAATGCATACCTTCATTAATAATAATAATAATAATAATAATAATGATAATGATAACGACGACGACGATGATGATAATAATTATTATTATGAAGAAGCGCGCACAAATGTGCGTTATATTTGGTCTCTGCTGTATGCCAGCAACGATTTTGTTCTCTTTAAACAGGCATTGAAATGGTATCTTGCAGACGATCTATCACAAAGCTTACACACGCAGTCCATTGAAGGATCATGGTATTCATGATAGTTTGAAATTCTGCAGAGTTTGTGGTGATATCCATGAACTGCCAGTCTTATTATTGCACTGCGAATTTTGTTGTTTGGACCAGTCCAGTCTCGAGTAATCATTGCATCTGTTGCGTAAAAATCGTCCGGTATTTCTTTTCACTTCTTTTGTCTTATCTCCTTCAATGTAGTTTCCTGTTTACTAGCTGGAAGCAGGAACTTTGTGCATAGATCTTCCACGAGGAAAGTTTCCCGTGCTAACTCATATGCAAATCTAGATGGAGCAAATTTGGAGATCCCCATAGCTGTTTTAAGGAATCTTGCTTTTTCTAATAAGTCTCCGTAGCTGAGGTCAATCCATGTGATTTCTATTCCATATACCTTCATTAAGGACTATAGTTTTCTTGGAAAACCTTAGCCTCATTTATTTTTCGTATCTTTCAAAATCGATTCAAATGTTAAAAAAAAGTTTGCCTCATTCTCCCCTACCTGCATGCGGTTTGAGTGTGAGGGCGAAGTGATAGGTGGAATAGTTTCTACTGTTTCTAACTATACCAGGATAATCCAAACAGGGTGTTCCGTTACACCCTGTTGTTGTATAACTTTTTTTTTAATTGAATACATTTTAATAATATAAAACAATATTTTCCATTGCTTTGATATTCTGTGGTGGAGTGAGGAATATCAGGATAGATCACAGATATGCTGCACGAAATTAGGTGTGGAATATTCTGATTTCGTCTGACTATTTTCAGTTTTTTAAAGTTTTGACTTAGTAGGCCTATATTATTGTGATTGAATATCAATGGACGTAGATGAAAATGGCTTCGACTGACTCATGTACAATCGATGACGCCTTTTACCACAGACGGTAAAATAGTGTTGTAGGCCTATACGCTTTGTAGTACACTATGCAACAAATAATTGTTCAATTGCAAGAAAACTGTAGTTGGAGAGTTGTACATAAATCATTTCATCATCTAAAAAATTAGTAAATTTACGTGCAAATTACTGGATGTTATATATTTCGCTCTGTTCTAATGTCTTTTTTAAGTAATGGGGCCTATATAGGCCTATCTTAATTTAGGTTCAGGACCTATGTCTAAAATACATTCATTATATCCTTTTACAAGAAGATGCTTATGGATTGTTTGTTACTTTATCATTGGTAGTATAAATACAGGGCTATTCAAAAAGAAGGAACAGACTTCAAAAATTTATTTCTTCCTTCCAAACTACAAAAAAAAAGAAGAAAAAAAAAAAGAAACACAATTCTAACATTCTCGAAAGAGAAAACGTCAAATTTAGCTATTTTATGCATTCAATATGAGCACCATGTGGTACACGACAAATGTCAAAACGGTGGCTCATTTCTTGCCACACACGATTCGGCTGGTCTCTAGTTACCAAACTCACAGCTTCAACAATTCGATATCACAGTTTTTCAAAAGTGTCAGGCATAGGTGGGGAAAAAACACGGTTTTGTACGTAAAATCCACAGATAAAAATCACACGAGGTTAGGTCTGGTGATCTGGGAGGCCACTGGCGAGAAATTGATCTTCTGTTCCTCCTCTTCCAATCCAACGTCCCTGAATGGTTGTTATTCAGGTAATGTAGGACGTGGTTAGAGTAATGAGGCGTGATCGGAACTTCAAACATTGTGCTTCTATTTTATTGTAGTTTGGAAGAAATAAATGAAGTCTGTTCCTTCTCTCTGAATAGCCCTGTATACTAACCCCAACATTCTTATAAAATTAGCGAATTTAAAGTGACAAATAACTCATCATAACAAAACAAAGATTGGACAAAGAAATAACACAGTATTTCATTAAAACATAAATTTTGATTTTTTATAATAAAAATGTAATATTACATATTTTGACTATTTTTTCTACATATTTATGCAATGTTTGGAGATTAATATTACATAAAAAAATTGGACTAGTTATTACTAAGACGAAACTGACAAATTTGATTAATTCTTAACTTACATGACAAAAGAAGATTCGGAATTGCCTAGTCAAGCAAATTAGTCATATATAATTCTGAAAAGTATTAAATATTATTAACTCATAACTTCCAGCCAGAATAAATATATGGTAAATCTAATGCCAATCTTCCTTCATTAAGAATGAGTGAAATGGTGCGGTGCTGTATTAAATGCAAGTGCCTTGCACTCAGGTGAAAATATTAGACTATATTACAATAGGTATCTCTCTCTCTGCATTCTTGAAGGCAGATTTTGGAGTTTCTTTTGTAGCTATTTTGGAAGTTAAGTTAATCTTCTATACATAACTGCCCTGGCATCAGTTCATTCCTCCAATATATATAACAGGTTGAGATATCCAGCTATAACGACTGAAGGATCGACATGCTGACCACATGTCACCCCTACACTGGCAGGATGATTGTCTACCTATGCGATTAACACATTGCATCTTGATAGGCTTAGGAAAAGAGGCTCTTCCAAATGAATAGAAAGAATGTAAATAATAATTGACAGGAAAAATTATTTAATCAATTGAGTTGGTGTTTACTTGATGAAAATCCATATTTATTAATTAAATAAAAATAAAATGTAGTTTTATTTGATTTTCATATTTATTATATAATTCAGTGACAGCTGTTTCGGTACACTGTACCTTCTTCAGACATGTTAACAAATTATGAATTGTGTTCCAACTGATCTAAGCAACAATACAACAATATTTATTTAAATTTAACAAAGGGGATTCATTCAAATCAAGTTGAGAATTTAACAGTTTTTTACTACTTTTAAATTTATTAATTTCTACAGCCTCCAAAAGATCTAACTTCTTACCCTTATCACAAATATGTAAAATTTCAAAAATTTGAAATTTTACATATTTGTGATAAGGGTAAGAAAATTTGAAATTTTACATATTTGTGATAAGGGTAAGAAGTTAGATCTTTTGGAGGCTGTAGAAATTAATAAATTTAAAAGTAGTAAAAAACTGTTAAATTCTCAACTTGATTTGAATGAATCCCCTTTGTTAAATTTAAATAAATATTGTTGTATTGTTGCTTAGATCAGTTGGAACACAATTCATAATTTGTTAACATGTCTGAAGAAGGTACAGTGTACCGAAACAGCTGTCACTGAATTATATAATAAATATGAAGATCCATTTTATTTTTATTTAATTAAGGAAAAATTATTGTTTTGCCAATTTAAGGGTTAAAGAAAAAAAGTATAGAAAAAAAGTATTTTTTGTCATTTGCTTTATTTAGATTTCCCAACTAAGATTGGAGTTAAGATAAAAACCTAAACTTTGAACAAGTGATGAATAACTGCTTTGTTATCTAGCATGATAGCCGGCAGTTTGATATTACTAATGATGTGTGGTCGCTTTTGATGTCCAACGATTTATTGCTTGGGTGTTCTCTACTTTAAATTGAAGTTCAAGGACTTTGTATAAAAATAACATTTTATATTCTGAAACGTTGTTTCAGATCTGGTCTTTTCTGTTCTTTCCATAATGAAGGACTCAAAACGTGCAAATATTTAAGATTTTTACCCGAGTTTTCAGTAGCTTTAGGGCCAGGATCTCCTAAGCACTTTGGAGGTGAGGATGTATCTTTTATTTATAATCCTCTCCATTGTTTCCCAGAATGCTAGTTAATGATATAGGTTTATAATTTAGAATGTATGAAGGATCTTTATTTTTCTTGAGAATAATAGCTTTCTTTTATTGTTGGGAGTAGTTTATGTTTTCCATATTTTGTTGAACCATGAGACTTTTAGAGCAGGTATAACTTTGCAGCAGCATTTCTTGCATGTCTTATCCACCAGCCAATGCTAGGTAGACAGGTAATTTATTGAAGATTTCACCAATTGAAAGAATTTACATCTGTCTCAACTTCCTATGTGGTGGTAGGATCAAGTTCCTTCACTTTCAAACAAAAAATAATCATATATTGCAATCCAGTGATCAGCAAATAAAAATAGTGATGTAGAGCATCTCAACCTTGTTTATAGGTGCTTCAATTGTTAATGTAAATGTAAAAGAAGCATCAGTACTAAGTAGCATTTAAAAGTGAAAGAAAAGAGACTGATGGATGGGATAAGTGAAGAGACAGGTTCAAAATACAGGAAATAATGGATGGGAAATAAAGAAGAAAGAATTATGAAGGATCATGATTGTTGGAGAGTTTTATCAAAAACTTGATCCTTAAAAGAGAACATGAGCTAGAATAATATCAACATTTAATGTGTAAACATAAAATAAAAATAATGTACCAGTATCTGTTTTTCTTTGGAACCATATGTATACATATTAAGTATGAAAATATTAAAATCTTTAACTTGGTGAGAGTGAGGATGCATGGACAATGATTAAACAAAGTTTTAAAGATAAACTTTAACTTGATTCTTTTGTCTCTACATTATTTGTTCTGATAATGTTTCATTTTCCCTATTAGTTTATTGTGTTCATATTCATCAGTTTATATTAGTACATTTTTCTAACAATACAATACATTTTACATTGATTTACCAATCTATGTTATGTACTGTTGTGCCGTACTTGAGCAAAAACAGTTGTTATACATATTTGGATGAAACAGCAACATCAGGAAATAAAATTTTAACGAATATTCAGAATTGAATCAAAACATTAGAATCAAGTATGTGAAATGGAATGCTAAGTCAGTAATAAGTCTTTTTGGATAGAATCCTTCCTGATAAAAAGTAATATTGTCATTCATGAAACAACAGAAATTCGTAAGTTGTAAAGACTATAAAAACTAGATTTTGACCTAAATAGTTATGACTTGAGAAATAGACTTCAACAGGGATATTCCATGACTCTGAAGAACAATGCTAAACTTGACTTTTTAGGAATTAACACTATGAGGTATTATTTATTTAAGAAACACTGTATCACTTCAGCTCATATCTTTCTTTTTATTTAGAATAAGAAGAAGAATAAGAAGTGAGGTAATATAATTTTTCTTATGTAAATGCTGAACTTATATATCTTCACATATTTTGGTGAGTTGTCCATTCAAACAGTTTAACTATTAAATGTTATATTTGTAAAGTTGTATAAAATAGATTAAAAGAGATATGTTTTGAATCAGTGATAATTAAAGACATGCAATTTAAAATTAATTAATATTAAACCATTTCCCTAGAGAACTGGCTAGGTCTAATTAAACACTAGATTAACCGAGTCTAATGAAGCATTGAAATTACTGGATCTATAAAACAACTAGATTAATTGGACTATTTATCTCATAGACCGATAATTTTGCCTCTTCCTGTTTGTAATGAGAGATATCTCTGCAAATTAACTTCTTTGATAAGGGTATTGATTCAACAATGTACGATCGATATGCTACAGCAAGAAATGCCAAAAGAAAACAAGTTAAAAAATTACAAAAAAAAATGTTAGTTCTGTTGCTCTAAAAATTTTATTAAATGTTGTATAATGAATCTACAGTTAATAGTTATTTCTCATACAATCATATGTTATTGATTTTTCCCAAACCCAAATAGATTTAGCAGTAAAGATATGCTATTTATAACTATACAGCCAGCTTAGAAATCGCCCGGAAGTAAGATCGGAATACATAACTTCACATTTGGTAAATATTAAACATAATTATTTTTAGCTTTTGATGCTGTATTATTTGCTAGATAGTCACTCCAAATCCAACGCGAGGGTGATTTTTTCATTAGACAAAATTACTAACGACTTTGTCGCTCATGATTTTTTCAGAAAAATCCAACCTCTTGTTAGATTACTGTTGATAATAAATGAATTATATTGATTGCTAATGAATGATGTTTACCACTGTGATCTCGAGGTAGCTTGTTGCCTTGTCGTGCAGCGGGCCTGGGTTCGATTCCCGGTTGGGACAGGCTGCTGGGTGAGGTTTTTTCGGGTTTTTTCCTCATCTTTAAGTCAAATGTCAGGAAGCTTAGGGCCCAATGGTCCCCGAAAATCATTCGACCATCATCATAATCCTTATCATTATCATCATCATCCTTCACCGGTGTGGAAAGCAACTATAATTCCCTAGTAAAGCAGCAACACATAGCATGAAAATACTATGATTGCAGTGAAAGACCTGCCCTTGGACAGAATTACTATGGATGGATGGATGGATGGATATGAATGATGTGAAGTATTCATTGAGTCTTAATATTTATGGAATAGAATTAGGTCTTTAAGGAGTAATAATTTATTTATTTTATCGAGAAAGGATTAAATGAGTGCAACGTATCTATCCATTGTACAGAATCTTGTGTTACCACACTTTGATTATTGTATTATTATAGGCCTATATACTGACCTAACCTATGACTAGTTGCAGAGTGTTTATAATGCATGTGTTTGTTTCATTTTCGACATCTGCCGTTATGGTCATATTTCTGAACACTTCAGTTATCTCTCTTGGCTTGGTCATAGTGACAGACATAAATTGGACTCTCTTTCACTTTTTTTCAAGCTTCTGAAGTTATCTTCTTACCACAGTATTAACACTAGGTCACAAGATAACAGTCTGCTAACAATCCATCTCCACAGCACTTACTTTTATTCTACTTCTTTCACCCACTCCTGGAATTCCCTCCCCCAAGATATCAAGGGTTGCTGCGTACTTGACATTTTTAAGTCGTGCTTATACTTGTTGTTGAATAATTAATTTTTCTCTAACTAAATTTGTTCTCTGTCATTAATAGTTTTTTTTCCCCTCATTTTTCTATCTTGTACATTTTATAGTTCATTAATTAAATCTAGAGTAAATAATAATTGTAGATATACTATGTAATAATTTTGTTGATTGTTTAGATGTAACAGTAATTTTTGTATTTTTTCTGACCTGGTTGAGCGAGGCCTTAACTCTGCCGGGCAAAATAAAGCTATTATTATTATTATTATTATTATTATTATTATTATTATTATTATTATTATTATTGTGGTTGTTATTATCATTGTCATCAGTATTATTATTATCATTGTCATTATTAATTATTAATAATATTACTACTACTACTATTACTCCATTAAAAATATTAGATAATACATACACAGTAATTAAAGCTAATGTAAGAAGGATCAATTTTTCATGTTACTTATTTATGTATTTCATTGCATATTTTCTTTATAGTCAAGTTATATATATATATTTAGATGTTATAACTATATTTTTGACATTTGGCAATAAAGGCAAATATGATAAAGTGATCCCACTACAGGCCTCAGGAGGCCCTTGGGGTAGTAGGAGGTTAAGGCTCCCACTTTTTCTTGACAATCGGCACTTGATGTCAGCCGGGTTGTCAGCCCTGCGTGACGGCCGCCTTTACCCCAGAACAAGCGTCTGGTACTCATTTCTGTTAGAGGCTGAGTCGACCCTAGGGCCATAGTGCCGCCAGAAGGTTTGGGTCAGTTTAAAAATCCTGACCCCACCGGGACTCGAACCCTCGACCTTCCGGCTTGTAGCGCAGTGCCTTAACCACTACGCTACGGCGAAGGCAAATATGATAAGAAAAGAAAAATGAATGCTTGAGTCGAGATTTGAACCTGAGTCTCTAAACTCTGTAAAGCGCTAAACGTACAGAGTTTAGAGACTCGGGTTCAAATCCCGACTCAAGCATTCATTTTTCTTTTCATATCGTATATATATCTTGTTAGAGAAAGTCGTTTATGAGATAGAATAAGGCATCTCTCTATACCGAAGTCATCCATTCGACCCTAAAGGTAAAACAGCATATGGTGGCAAATGGCAATAGGTAGAGATAGCTCAGTCATAATAATAATAATAATAATAATAATAATAATAATTGGTAACAGTACGAAGTAGCCATGTTCCACAGTAATTACTAAGAAGCAGTAAAGCCTACTATAAACAATTAGTGTCAGCAGTTTGATACCACATAACAGTACAGAGAGAAAGATCCACAGGCGAAGCTAGTTTTAATTTACTGGGAAGTTCAGAACTTCTAAAGTTTCATTTGGCTGAACAGATAAGAATTAACAAGTTTTCTAATTTCTTTATTCACTTCCTGAGTTAATGCAGTTAATAAATTAATTTTGAACATCATTCCAAGTTCCTTCAAACCCGGAGATTCATTCCAAATTCTCTGTTATGAACTGTTCTTCTTGTCCAAGCAGTAAAAGATTTTCAAGATAATTAGTTTTTATGACATTGTTATTATTCTCATTGTGTCTGTGGAAGAGAAGTTCTTTCAATAACTCATATATAGAAGTTATCGACTTGCTATGCTTTAGAATGTAGCAGAAATAACTGTACTAATTAATTTTCTTATTAAACACGTGTAGACGGCTTTATTAAATATGTAGTTACAACACTGTCCAAAAGGTCTCGTGAGAACCTTTACTTAATTTGTTACGCTTGAGTAAATATAAAGAAGACATTTCTGTCTTCGTATCTCAAGTTAAAAACCAACACATGAGTAGCTTAAATTGTTTTACAGCCGGAGCGAATTGGTTCTCTTGTAAAAAGGTCTCACTGCTGGAGATTAGGAAATGTCCCTTGTCCGGCTATAGAAGTCATCCTTCCCTTGAGATAAATGACGGTCAGTCTTCGGTGTTGAAGATCACAAACCCCCTATTGAAATGGAGACAGTAGCGAAAATCTTGGTCCATCTGTTTTCTGTTTAAATTAATGACCGATTTCCGGCTTCGTTAGCTAACTATTGTAGTTAGGCTAACTACTCACCAGCCGTGTGAAAAACATACCCTGGAAATACAGGACCAATGATTACGCTGAGATTAATGTTTAAGTAGAGTGGGAACTCTAATATCCAGTTAGAGTTCATAAGTAAATATTATTCTGCGAGTAAGGCGTTTTTTTACATATGTTGATTGTATGTTCCAGCCAATGGAAATATTGGTTTTGGAAATTGTGTTTTTAAGGAGGAGTATGGATGTATTCCAAGTAATGAGAGGAGTCTGCTCTGGGAAGGACTCCCGAGCGGAGCGGAAAGAACGTAAGACGCCCGCGCAGGGTCTATTGGTTGAGTCCCGCGGCAGTGCGGACTCGCATATTTCGCCGGTCGCAGGCGAGCGACCTATTAGTCACTTAGAAAAGTGTTAGGCCGGGGAGTAACGGCACATTTAAAGTTCATCTTAAAAGCATCAGTGTGCTTATCGCATTACAGGCGATCCTGTAATATTCGGGTGTTATATCAATATAATAATTTCCTATAGGTCGAGTGAAGACCATTATTTATCAGTGTTTTAAAACGCGATAGATTCGCCACAATATTAATGAAATCGGTCCGGTTTTGACCGCTATTAGCACCTGCAATTACCATTAAGTAATAATACAGGAATCTCATTAAGGGCTATATATCCATAAGCCTACTAAGGATAGTGTATGTGGACAGTGAACTGTTGATCGCCCATTGTGCTACATTTTAATTAATAAATAGGCCTATATATTATATTGACATCAGTGTATGTCTTGGTAAGCCTCCTTATTGTACTTAGTGTCCTTAGTTCGCTCCTCGCCTTATTCCCACGGTGAAAATCCAACCCTGATGTTAGTCCTTGCATTACCCCGCATTCCTCCCGTTACAAGAGCCAAAATACATGATGATTTGATATTTTCCAGGAAGAAGAAAACAGTCATTGTCTAATTTGCTGTCTTACTTCATAAATATTTGTGTTTCATTTGACGTGTTTCAGCTTGTCCAGACTGTTGATTTTTATGTTGTCGGCCCTGGATGTTAACCCCCACTCCATTTTCTGGATGAATCAAATCATTTTCTCCAGGAATTTCAAAATTCTTTAAGAAGGACCTCATAATGTTACTTCTATCTATCTTCGGGTTTTTACAGCTGCTGCCGTCTTCCCGTGCCTTATCTCCGAAGCTAAGATCTTGGGCATCTTCAATGCATAGCCCTCTTGCTTGCATTACTGTCTTCATGTTTTCCTTCCATGTTAACTTTGGTCTCCCTCTTTTCTTCTTTCTGGTCGTTTGCTATTGATATAGTTGCTTCGGCCATCGCTCATCTTCCATTCTTAAAATACGTCATAACCACTTTAATTCCTTCTCCTCAATTCTTTCAATTATGCTTTCTTCTGCTTCCATAATGTTTCTAATTTCCTTATTTATGACATGTTCTAATTTTGACTTTCTGGCATTTCTGCATAAATAATCCATTTCTAGAGCTATTAGTCTATTCTTGTAGTACTTATTGATTGTCCATACCTCACTTCCATACATTGCAACAGATTCCACCAATGTTTTACCAATATATTTTTTTGTGTCTTTCCAAATATGCTTATCCCACCATATGGAATTTAACGATATTATTTTGCTATCAATTCAATTCTATGCTCTATGTTCTCTTTGCCTATAATGTTACTTCTTACTATAATTTATTACTCATTGTTGAAATGATGTCGTTTTGAAATCTGACATTTATGCACTGTTCTATGAACATTTTTATTACTTATGCCACTCTCACATCATTTGCTATCTCCTCCATATAATTAATAATTATGCACACATAACAATATAATTTGCGTCCACCGCTGTGGTGTCGAGGTAGCGTGCTGCCTTGTCACGCAGCGGGCCCGGGTTCGATCCCCGGTCGGGACAGTTTCTGGTTGAGGTTTTTATCGGGGTTTTTCCTCACCTATAGACAGATGTCAGGAAAACTTTAAGGCCCAAATGGTCCCCGAAATCATATGGCCATTGCAGTCATCATCATTCATATTCATCTTAGATTAAGCTTAGGATTAGGGACTCTCCTGGCGCACCACTATCATCATCATCACCCGTAATATCATCGGGGCAATGTAACCCCGCCTTCCAGGTGCCCCAACCCCAGAAGTGGGTTAGAAGTACGCCATGCCAGGAGAGAACACCAGGAATGTCGAAAGACACCTGGGCCATTTGCAAAAAAAAAAAACAATATAATATGCAGGTCGTGTTACTTGCTGTAAGCCATGGATATTTCCTGTCACTGGAACTGGAATATTATTATTTTAGTTCCATCCTTCTTTAGAATATTTAGATGCGTTGTTAGTCTGTAATCATATTTTTCTTCAAAAGAAATATACAAAAGTTGTTTGTAATGAGATGGACAACCAAATCATTAATTTCACTCATAGCAAAGCCTGAGAGAAGAGAAGAGAGAGTACTAAATCTTCAAACATACAATATACTATTTTATTGACAAGACACTAAAATGAATGAAAATATTCACGTACTTTGGACACTTGTAGATTGAGATTCAGCCAGTCCAGATTCGAAGAATGCTAGAAGCTGCTCTGTACCAAGCTTTGGAATCTCCACAGTATTTTGTGCGAGACTCACGCTTGGCGTCAACGAATGAGTTACTACAGGGTGCACAAACAACTTATTTTTTCTTCTTACTTTTAAACATATTTACTTACTATTTACATCACACACATAACATACAATTTTAGTTTGGGTAATCCGAGACTCTTAGAAACCCATTCAGCTATGTCCCTGGAAAGATCATAGAGCTCACATCATAAAAATCAGAAGCATTAAAGAATTGGATCAGTTATTTCTATCTTTTGCTGAAATGTGTTTGTGTTCTAATGCCACCCACTGCACTTTATGTGCTTCAGGTTCCATGCTGAGTGGATAGATGGCATTAATGCAGTCTATTTTCAATTTATGCACCACTTCAGCAGATCACTTTACGTAGATGATATATTCTTGTATTTAGTGTAGGATGAGCGTATATTAATGTTTGTGTAGTGTAAAGTGTGTTATATGAGGCATAATGAAGAGAAGGGAGAAGGCGAAAACCTGTGCCAGCACAATAATTACTCCTATCGAAAAGCACCAAGGGGGCCGCCAGGCTTAACTGATACATAAACTAACATGCCTCGAAAATAAAACTTCCTTCTGTTTTTGGCTGTATATTATGTCCAAGTCCACCACTGTGGTCTCGAGGTAGCATGTTGACTTGTCACGCAGTAGGCCCGGGTTCAATTCCTGGTCAGGACAGGCTCCTGGGTGAGGTTTTTTCGGGGGTTTTCCTCACCTGTAAGACAAATGTCAGGAAGCTTAGGGCCCAATGGTCCCCGAAAATCATCCGGCCATCATCATCATCATTATCCTTCACCGATGTGGAAAGTAACGGGGAGCTACCACACCTATAATTCCCTAATAAAGCTGCAAAGCATAGCATGAAAATGCTATGATTGCAGTGAAAGACCTGCCCTCGGGCAGAATTACTATGGATGGATGATGTCCAAATATGACATGTGCACATACTGGGACAGGCAGGATCATAAATTATCTTTTAATGAATTGGTAGGTCCTTCAATTTTCTGTAATTTAAATATTTATAAAAGTTATTATAGCTGTGTCCTGCCCTACAAAAGGAATGGTCTGATCATTTAAACATTTTGGTGCTATTTTTCCCTCTGTAAAAAAAAATGTTATAGTGGTTATAATAGAATTAAAAATTTTTAATTTCATACAGTGAATCCATAACTTTACATCAGAGACCTAATAATAAACGATGAAAACAGTTAATGTGAATGGCTGTAAAAATAATATACGTTGTCAAATTTGTATGCATATATTCAGAAATCCAGTATTTTTTATAATTACCTTTTGACCATCTTCATTTACAGTACATTGAACTATTTTATGTAGTAGTCATTCATTTTCCCTTTTGGCTGATGTACCTTACTTATCAATCTGCTATCTGATTTCCCCTTTCTTTGCAATTATCAAATTAAGGCTTGATGGTAGTAAGCCTAACTTAGTTGTATCAACTCTTTTCTTGTTGGATTTTTCTTCACTTTTTCAATGAAGTGAATTCTTTCTTCTAAAGTACAAACTTGTTTAGCAGCCATGTCTTTCAAAATCCGATAAAGAATAATGAAAGTGAAGAATCAAACTTGTAACAACTTAATGATTGAACTTTTATAAGAAAAATCACTATGTAGTTTAATTTAAGATTTAAATTAAAATTTATTTATACCTCTTCTAATTATACCAGCTTCAAAAGTAGGTAGGTTTTTCTTCAGTACTATTTCTACCAATGCTATGTCGTTTAGAAGAACTGCTTCTTATACCCTTTGCTGATGGACTGATGAACCTCTGAATTAAATAAATTCTCTGGGAATTTCAAAATTCATACATATTTCTTTCTTGTTTTTTTTAATGCGAGTTTTTTTTTCTCCCAAATCATGAGCTCTTTTGGTTTTTCTATTTGTTTAATTAAACTTTAAATCTTAACTTAATTGTTTCTTAAACTAAGGAACGTACAATTCAGTGAAAGAGTAGACTGATAAGATTGACAACAATAGTTCTTAAAAATGGATTCCATTGTCAAGTCAGATATATGCTGTAAGGGAGATCGAAGGGAAGTTTACAAACAACCATAAAAATGTCATATTAACACTTATATTACATTACTTACAGCACATTTTGAAAACATCATTCATAGGTGTAACTTATAAAATTGTTTAACTTCACACTTAAAAATGACCATTCCAGGAATTATATCATTCTGAACTAAAAACTGTAACCAATAAATGCAGAAAAACAATCTATGACAGAACAATAAATGCACTTTCTTTGTCATAGTTTGAATGTGACCAGTAGAAATTCAATGATGTATCTGGGAAAACAATAAAACTGGGAATAATAATTAAGTTTTCACTGTAAATGTATTTACTTCTAAATGGCAAGCTCTTTTTTCAGTTCCTCCAATAACTTATATTTAGTTACTTTACCAACTGCTGTTCTTGGAAATTCCTTTGTAAATCGAATATATCTTGGTATTCTGTATTCAGGAAGCTATAAAAATAGAAACATGAAACATTAAATAAAATTGATCAAATTTTTATGTGCATGTGAAATGTTTTAACTTTTAGATTTTGAGTAAAGTATGGAAATACAGGGTGGGGTATAATTATCTGATGGTTTTTTTAAAACCCTGTGTGCTTGGTCAAAGATATAGTTTACACATGTTGAAGTGTACGCAATATTATATGGAGTTTCAGATGACATGGTTCATTGATGATTTAACAATTCATTGTTGCAACAAATTTTTAACCTTGGTGAATCGCTATTCTACTTGCTAGATTCTCTTTACTGTCTGATGAAGCTTGTTTTCATCTTGATGGAAATATGAACAAGCAGAACTTTTGCTACTGGGTTGAAAATAACTCCCGTGAGCTACCTGTACAGTCTAAAAGTGATGGTTTAGTGTACAGAATCTTCAAATGCAATTGTTAGCCCATTCTTTTTTTTGAAGATAATGGTGCTACAGTGACTGTTAATTCTGCATGTTATTGTACAATACTGGATAATTTTTTATTGCCATTTCTGTATGACATATTTTTTTTACAAGATGGAAGCTTTGAGACTCTGCTCACACAGCCCACGTTAGCATATGGATATTAAGAAGGATTTCAATTTTAAAAATTTGTACCTTATAAAACAGTCGTCCTCAACTATAATAACTTCTGTTATAAACTTCCTCACACTATTAAAATTCAAGGCCTTTCAAAGACATGCTTCATTCTCAGGAATTCTTATGGTACTGAAATTATTTGTATATTTCATACAGGGGGCTTTGGTTGTTGGGTGTGTTCTCATTTTTAACATATTTTTATTTTCTGCTTCCTTGATAATTTCAATCTCTTCCAGGATATTGATTTTTGTCTATTGTTCTCTTTGTGGGTTATTTTATTGTTTTATCTATTTTGTTAAATTGATGACCAGTTTCTGAAATGTTCAGTAAAACTTGATTTCAGAAACCGGCCATCAATTTAACAAAATAGATAAAACTATGTCAATAATTCACAAAGAGATCAATAGACAAAAAATCAATATCCTGGAAGAGATTGAAATAATCAAGGAAGAAGAAAATAAAAATATGTTAAATGAGAACACACCCAACAACCAAAGCCCTCAGTACCATAAGAATTCCTGAGGATGAAGCATGTCTTTGAAAGGCCTTGAATTTTAATAGTGTGTCAAAGTTTATTACAGAAGTTATTATAGTTGAGAACTACTGTTTTATAAGGTACAAATTTTTAAAATTGAAATAATTTTAACCTCAACATTGTTCAAACATGATTATTAAAAGTGTACATTAAGAAGGATGTTTCCTAGACACCTTATCTCACAGTTTGGCAACATGTAGTGGCCTGCCCTTTCATGAGACCTAACAGCACCATACTTATTTTAAAGGGATATGTGAAACATACGGTGTACACAATATGCCCAACAACCACCCTGGAGCTGAAGCAATGCATTCAAGTGGCCATAGAGAAGATCCCACAGAACATTCTGTGGCAAGTAATGTATTCTCTTCATGCCAGGATGGAATAGTGTGTGGAAAACCAGGGTGGACATCTCAGGAACTCCACGTAATTGTGTTTATTTCACCATGAGTAAACTATACATTTGACCAGTACACAGTGTTCAGAGTGTTTTAAAAAAACATCAGTTGTTTATGCCCTACCCTGTAGTTGTTCTTGCACATTTATTTTCAATTATTGTTACTAAGTTATTCACCTTATCTTTGCAATAATTTCTGATGTAATCTTCAGTGAGTACTGCTCCTTCCCTGAGGCGAAGATACACACAGATTTCCTCTCCAACCTTCGGATCAGGCACACCAAATGCCTGTAAAAATGTGGTATTCATACATTTGTATTAAAAAAGTAATTAGGATATGTAAGGTAAGAGTAAAGATCACACTACAGCCTTAACCTCTCCCACTTTTTCTAGACAATCGGCACTTGATGTCAGTCGGGTTGTCAGCCCTGCGTGACGGCCGCCATTACCTCCAGAACAAGCGTCTGGTATAATTTCCATTAGAGGCTGAGTTGACCCCAGGGCCATGGTGCCACCAGAAGGTTTGGGTCAGTTTAAAAATCTTGACCCCACCGGGACTCAAACCCTTGACCTTCCGGTTTGTAGCGCACTGCTTTAACCACTACACTATGGCATGCCCCACCAGGAAATGTACATGGTTAAAATTTAAAATTGGATTCACATAATTAGAACCACAGCACTAATCATTGTTGTTACTGCGGTGGACACGATCAATGGATGCTTTTAAGGTACAAAAATCGTGAGTATGGTTTCCTTTGGAAGAAAAGTAATCCTACAGCAATAATAATAATAATAATAATAATAATAATAATAATAATATAATGCCTCTAGGTCCTGCACCATAGCCAAGTGGTTAAGGTAGATGCCTTGGCACAGATCTAAGGGATTTGTGCTGGTTTGGATCTCCATGGAAGAAGAAATTCTCTCATGGATATTCGGCCAGTATGGGACTGGTGCTCACGGAGCATCATGAGGCATTTGGGTAGCTACAATAAATAGCGGCTCCAGGTTGAAAAAAACCAGCTATAACAGCTGGGGATCCGACATACTGACCACATGTTACCTCTAAACTGACTAGATGATCGTTTACCTCTGTGATGAACACATGTGAATCTGAGGCCAGCAGCCGGATGGTAGGCCTGTTGCGCCATGGAGTTTTAATAATGCCATATAAGACTACTAACCTGATCTATGACAGGTAGAGTTAGCTTTTGCTATAACTACTGCACATGGACAAACCTTGGCAGACTTGTCCAAGCTGTGGGAATAATCACCATAAAGATGGCTAAGCTCTGTCAAGGACCCAATATCCAAGAGTATGGCAGGATCCCCTACATAGTGATGTGTGCAAAGACTGGAACGGATTACGAGATGATTAAGGACCACGTGATTCAAATACAGCTCAAAGATCGGTAACAGCAACCCTGTCATTAGGGGTTTGTACACAGAAGAGATAGTTCAAGAGCTTTAAGAAAGCAGCCCTTTCATTGATCTTACCCAATGTAGTGTTTGTAATACAACCAGGGGACATTTTTAACACTACTGAAAATCATCAGGAAGAGATACGAAAGGATTTACATTTGGCAAGGAAAAAGGTACAACAGAAATCAGATAAAATGAGAATAGCCATCTGGAGAATGTAGGAGGTATAACATAAAGTAAATTATTTTAGGAAAAGAATTAGAAAGAATGGAAATAGATGCAGCGATAATTGCAGAAACAAAGAAGATATTTAAAGGAATCACGCACAAACTGCATACACTAAGCGAAAATCTGAGCAAATCAAATTTATGGTCCAATTTTGCTGGTTTACAGAATGTGTATTGCTCTTGTTAAATTAAAAAAAAAACTCAATTTCTTAAGCCAGCTTATTTTATAGTGTTGGACTGCAGTGAAAACTTTTCATGCATAACTGTAAGTTATTACCTATTTATATATTGTTGTATAAGAAACCAATTTAAATGATGTCAACTGATAAATTTTTCCATTACTTTATTAAACATTTTCAATAAATTAAACTATTTTTTAATAGGATGCATTGTTAATTTAAGGTTAATTAAATTGTGTGGTATACATTGTGATGAATTAAACATAGCAGTTACTAGAGTTAATTTTTGATTTTGGATTTCTAAAGATCGGATTTTGCTGATTTTTGGAGAATATCTTCCTTGGTTTATTCTAATACTTTTGTTGTAAAATATTGAAAATTGTGACCACTAGAGCAATTTTTAAATTTTTGTTCAGGTGAATTTGTACACATAATGGTCCGATTTTGCTGGTTAAAGATTTGTTTAGATATATTGAATATGTGCTGAAATTTCCATGTAATTCCCAAGAATTTGGACATAAATAAATTTAAGAAAGGAAACAGAATGGACTGTAATAATTATAGAGGAATAAGTCTTCTAAATTCTTTATACAAGGTATATGCTAAAAATAATTAAATAGAAGAATGTACATGATTGATTAGGTATTTTGAGTGAAGAACAAAGTGAGTTTAGAAAAGTAAGTCTTCCACAGACTGTATGTTTATGTTGAAAATATTAATTAAAAATAAGAGAATTTATTTTGGAAACACTTATTTATTGATTACCAAAAAGCATTTGACAATTTAAATAGGAATAAATTTATGAAAAATAATAGTTATTATTACATATAATGGAAGTAATAAAAGAAATTTACAATGGCACAACAATATGCATAACTAATACCAATGGAAGAACTGAACTGATTAATCAAGGAGTACACCAAGGTTGTCCACTGTCTCCAATTCTATTTATCATATAAATAATAATGATGCAATAAATCAATGACAAAGATAATTACGTTATAATTTTAAATTAGGAAAAATTTGTTTTAAATTATATTTTATTTGCTGACAACCAAGTAATCCTCACAGCTTCTGAAGATGAATTACAAAGAAAAATATATCAATTGCAAGAAATTATGTCACATTAAAATGTACATAATTATATCAACAAACAAATCAAAAGTAATGGCATTTGAAGAAAAATGTTCTATCCGATAAAAAATAGTTCTACAAAAGAAACAATAGATCAAGTAAGTTGTTTCAATTATTTAAGATGCTTATTATCATATGAAAAAGAGAAAGATCTAGATAATAAATTACTAAAATTCCAGCATATGTATGGCACAATTCAAAGATTAATTAAACCAGGAAACAGACAATGATGAGATTTTATAAGGTCTTGGCAATCCCGCTCCTAACATATGGATATGAAAACTGGACATTAAATAAATTTGGAAAAAGGGAAGATAGCTATGACAGAAATGCGTTTCTTAAGAAGGATAGCAGGACACACTTTAAGAGATCATATCCATAATACCGACATTAGAGAACAATTATAAGTATATGAATTAACAAATAAATTGACAGACAACATATTCAAATTAATTGAACATATAAATCAAATGGAGACATCTTATCTATCAAAACAGGTTTTACAATGTATTCAAAGAGGTAAATTTTCCGTTGGATGCCCCATGACCAGATGGAGATTTGCGTTGAGTCGGCACAGGCTTACAGCCTAACCTTGAAGTTGAAGAAGAAGAAGAAGAAGAAGAAGAATAGTTATTACAGTATAACCCAAAAGGAAATAGGTTTACAGAAAGATCTACAAAAAGATGGGAAGATTGCTTTAAAACTTCCTGAAATTAGAAGAGCCCAATGGGCCTAAACCATTAGAAAATGATGAAATAATAATAATAATAATAATAATAATAATAATAATTTTATGGGTCTCATATCGTAAATCTACAGCATGGAAAAAACCTCAAGCTTGAAATTAGAGGCATCTGAACAAAATTTGAATTGATGTTAATGACCTTAGCTGTTAAAGAACATCGTTAAATAAGATACTAATAAATTAACTACTAGCTATAGGATATTTTAGCATACCTGTGCTTCAATTACATCTAGATGCTGTGTGAAAAATTCTTCAATCTCGCTAGAAAATATTTTGTCTCCGAGTCTGATGATGCAGTCTTTAATTCTACCCACTATACATCCATACCCATCTTCTTGAAGAACAAATTGATCTCTGTGGAAAAAATTACACATAAATAAAATTATATATTTTTTGAAAATGTGAATCATCTGAACTAGGTTCTTCATAATGTGCTTTCACATTTTCTACTTCATCATCAACAACAAGGATTAAGCCCAATGGCCTGTTCCAATCTAGAAAAGAAACTATTTTGAAGTTTTACAAAGTATTGGCAGTTCCATCTCTTATCTATGGATGTGAAACCTGGACATTAACAAAGGCAGATAGTAAACAAATAGAGGCTGCAGAAATGTAGATGTTGAGAGCAATAGCAGGATACCAAATGACCGATAAAAAGAAAAATTAAGATATAAGAACAGAACTTAATATAATTATATTATTTTTGGTCTGGACATCTTACCTCAATATTAATGTTGATTTTTCTTGGACATGTTTCAAAACAATTCTCTGTTTTATACTTCAGCTTTCCCAGACTGGTTTTATTTATGTTGCATTATGTTGCACCACCTGGATGTCGATGTCAGCTCCATCCTGTGGTTGGCCAAAGAACCTCCAAAAAGGTCACCCTCCATCGGAATATCAAATTCATAACTCTGTTTCTGTTCTTCTGAATATAAATTTTTCCCCAAATAGTCAGCTCGTTTGTATTTTCTAACTGTTTTAATAATTTAGTGTCTGAATTTATATTAATGTTTTTCAGACCAAACATGAGCAGCAACTGCAGATTTTTCAATTTCTCCATTTTTAATATTTCTTTGTGTTCTTTGGTTCTATATTTTAGGTTTCTTTTTGTTTTCCCTATATATATCTTTTCACAACCCATGCATTCAATTTGATATATTCCTGACTTTTTATTTTTATCAGTTTTTTTCATTTTTGTTGGTTTTTATTAGTTTATTTAAACTGTAGTTATTTTTGGTGCTAATTTAATATTAAACTTCTCAAATATATTTTGAAATTTATTATGTACCCAGGGGTGATATGTGAATTTCCTATATTTTTTCATAGGTGGTTCTTCTTTTTCAAGATTACTTCTGTTTATCATTTTTTGTTTTTATACTTTTCTATCCTTTTATGTACCATTTTTTCATCAAACCCATTTCTCTTGCTACTTTGATTATGTGTTTTTTTCTCATGTTTGAAATCTTCTTCGTTAAGGGTAAGTTTACCAATCTATGAGTTAAAACTATTAAATGCTGCTAATTTATGTCCAATTGGATTGAACCCTGTTGATTTTATAAAATTTTCCGTATGAGTTTCTTTCCTATGAATCCTGAATTCAATTTTCTTTTTTCTTCGTCTTTCTGACCAATTTAAGATCCAAAAAAGGTATTTGTTTATTGTCTTCTATTTCTTTGGTGAATTTAATGTTTGTACTCTGTAAATTTAATAGTTTTAGGGAATCTTCTACATGTTTTTTCTTTTTAAAGAAAAACATGTAGAAGATTCCCTAAAACTATTAAATTTACAGAGTACAAACATTAATTCACCAAAGAAATAGAAGACAATAAACAAATACCTTTTTTGGATCTTAAATTGGTCAGAAACGAAGAAAAAAAGAAAAATTGAATTCAGGATTCATAGGAAAGAAACTCATACGGAAAATTTTATAAAATCAACAGGGTTCAATCCAATTGGACATAAATTAGCAGCATTTAATAGTTTAACTCATAGATTGGTAAACTTACCCTTAAACGAAGAAGATTTCAAACATGAGAAAAAACACATAATCAAGTAGCAAGAGAAAATGGGTTTGATGAAAAATGGTACATAAAGGATAGAAAAGTATAAAAAACAAAAAAGATAAAAACAGAAGTAATCTTGAAAAAGAAGAACCACCTATGAAAAAATATAGGAAATTCACATATCACCCCTGGGTACATAATAAATTTCAAAATATATTTGAGAAGTTTAATATTAAATTAGCACCAAAAAATAACTACAGTTTAAATAAACTAATAAAAACCAACAAAAATGAAAAAACTGATAAAAATAAAAACGTCAGGAATATATCAAATTGAATGCATGGTTTGTGAAAGATATATATAGGGAAAACAAAAAGAAACCTAAAAATTAGAACCAAAGAACACATAAGAAATATTAAAAATGGAGAAATTGAAAAATCTGCAGTTGCTGCTCATGTTTGGTCTGAAAAACATAATATAATTCAGACACTAAATTATTAAAACAGTTAGAAAATACAAACGAGCTGACTATTTGGGAAAAAATTTATATTCAGAAGAACAGAAACAGAGTTATGAATTTGATATTCCGATGGAGGGTGACCTTGTTTGGAGTTCTTTGGCCAACCACAGGATGGAGCTGACATCGACATCCAAGGTGGTGCAACATAATGCAACATAAATAAAACCAGTCTGGGAAAGCTGAAGATAAAACAGAGAATTGTTTTGAAACATGTCCAAGAACAAATCAACATTAATATTGAGGTAAGATGTCCAGACCAAAAATAATATAATTAAAATACCTCAAAATATAACTTCCTAAAATTAAATTTTAGAACTTAATATATTTAATCTCTGTGAAAGAATAAAATATTATCAAAATGCTTATCTTCAGCAAGTATTACAAATGAATGAGCACATACCAAGAAGAATGTATAATTATAAACCAAAAGGGAGAAGAATGTTGGGAAGACCATTGAAGAGATGGAAGGACCAATTCGACCTATAATGAGACATTTTGTACTTAAAATTGAAAACCATAGTTTTTTTACATCAAAGCACCAAAAATAAAATATTACCTTAAGTACTTATTAGAACTGATTATAGATAATATATTCGTCATTAATGCAAAAACTTAATGTTTCCAATAAATGTTTTCAATTTGAATAAAATAGTCAAGAATATAATTATATTGGTGCCCTTAATTAAAAATGCCATTGGATGATGATCATCATACTAGATTTATGTATTTACAGTCTTACCCAGTTCTTGCCCATCTATTATGTTGCATGAATTCTTGGGTTTTTTCTTCATCATTCCAGTATTCAAGCATTATGCTGTAGCCTCTTACCCAGAGTTCTCCTGGTGTTCCCATGGGAACTATTAATCCTTCTCTGTCAACTACTTTTACCTGTAAATGCAAGTATAGCCTACAGTATGGGTGAATTCATGTAAAATAGCTCAAAATTAAAGTTAATTACCACGTACCCTTAGTGGGATATTTGACACCTCTCATTTTAGAGTTTGCAAACTTGGATATATATATATATATATACTGCCACATGGTGGGGATTTTAAATCTCCATCTTAGGTCTGGGTGTGTGTTCTGTCCTGTTTCTAGGCATGAATAAGGCAAAAAAAAATCAAATGTAAAACAAAAAGGAAATACAATGCAAAAGAAAGAAAACAAGAAATAAAAAGAAAAAAAGTAAATAACATGTGCTATCTGTACCAGAGTCCACCGCTGTGGTCTCGAGGTAGCATGCTGCCTTGTCACGCAGCGGGCCCGGGTTCGATCCCCGGTCGGGGCAGTTTTTCTGGGTGAGGTTTTTATCGGGGTTTTTCCTCACCTGTAAGACAAATGTCAGGAAAACTTTAAGGCCCAAACGGTCCCCGAAATCATATGGCCATCATCCTTATCATTATCATCCTTACCATTATCATTATCATCATCATCCTTCACCGGTGTGGAAAACAACGGGAAGCTACCACACCTACACAATTCCCTAGTAAAGCTGCAAGCACAGCATGAAAATGCTATGATTGCAGTGAAGGACCTGCCTTTGGGCAGAATTACTATGGATGGATCTGTACCAGTTATCAGGAATAAATGGCACATTAGTCCTTCAAGGACATGAGTGTTCAAAATAGCCAAAATTGTATGTTACACTAACCTAGGAGACGTAGGGTTCCTAGAATGAACTGAAGACAGGCCTGGAGACCTATATAGGGCCTAATTGGAGATGGATATTTTTAAACAGATTTTTATATTTTTTTACTCATCACTATCAATTTTTCGTAACACTCTTTATAATTTTCATCTGGGAACCATCCTCAACAGAATGAACATAGATATAACCATTTCATTTCACTTTTTTGTTTATGATATCTGGCATAATAACCATGATTCCAACGATTATTGATAAACTGGTAACTATCAATGAACAAATGAATAATGAGCATACACAAAATAGACATTGCCATGTTTCTTTAATAATACGCAAGTCCAATATTACAAATGCAACAATAAGTTGTCAGAATAGGAATAGAAACACTAGTGAAACATGTAAGAAATTAATATTTGAACAAATTGATTAACAATTAGTAAGGGTAAGATCATATTCAAGATTAAAATTATTCTCCTGTATACCCAGAAAATGCATTCTGAATCCGGGCATTCCTGGCACAAGCCAGAAATCAGGAAATCCCAAGAAAACTAAAAAAAATATAACTTGATTTAATTGTAATTATTTTTATAAAAAATATTTTAATTGATAAAGTATTTTAAATATAATTATTTGTTTTTCTATTTATTAGGATAAGATGATAATGGCATGGGTGAAACAGAAACTCAAATGATTTACTGCATATTTTATTTTAATGAAGCTAAATGTTGTACTAGTGGAAAATACTCACATGAAATTAAATAAATTTAGAAATTGACAGTATTGCATTCCACTAAATATATCAGGTACTATAGCAGACCCACATATTGGCCTATTAAGAAAATAGTGATTGCGTCATGAACAAAAATATATTTTAAGAAATGGATGTCTCTCACTTCATTTTGTTAGGTTCCGATGGGACAAGTACAACAGATTAATTTACACTTCATTAAATAATATGCATGTAATTTATTTTATTATTAGGAAGGGGGAAGTTGGTGTTCATCCATTTCTTATAAATGTTTGGGAATTTATTGCTAAAGTTGGTCATACTGATTTCACACATATGTCCACCATCTAGCGGAAGTTTAATTAAGCGTTCGTGCATGCGCAGTATGATTCTGTAGAACTTAGAAACTTCTTGGTAAAGGTAAATTAAACTTTTTCCTTATTATTAATATTAAAAAATTCCTCATGATGTTGAGTGGACACTGTTCCAATACTGGCTGAAATCCATGAAAAGATTTCTTCTTCATGGAAATTCAAACCAGCGCAAGTCTGATAGCTCTGCACCAAAACTTGATGCCTTAAACCACGTGACCTCGGCATGGTTTATTATTTAATAGAAATTAATGCTTTCATTTCGAGTTATTGTTAATACCAACTAATGCTATATCATCATCATCATCTTCCAGGTATAGGCCTGTTGGCCCGTTCTGCTCCTCGGTGCACTATATGCTGCAGGTGCAGGTTGTCTTTCCAACAACGTTTTGGTTTTGCTATATTATTCTATGTTATAATTTCTATTACTCTATATAAAAAAAAATGTAAAATTAATAAACATAGATAGATGGATAGACATATTTGTTATTGACATGTGGTGCCTAGTTACTGAGTAATGTCAAATCAATAATTAAATTTTACAAAAAAGATGTTAGTAACATAATATTCATTTACACTATGTATAGCATACACACAGAGTTTTCTTTTAATTAATGATTTATACAGACTATGACCTAAGTTAATGATTGTGTTAGGTAACTTATTAAATAATTGTTGTGATATGTATTCAAAACTCATCTGTTATACAGTAGTTTAAGTATTGGTCTGATACAATTACAATTTGTAAGAATTATAATTATGAAATTTAGAATTAATTTTGACAGAAGAACATATTTCTTGTAATAAGTCTGAAGTAACAAAATCATTAGTTTTAATTTTTGTCATCGTGACCATTTTTCATGGTACAGATTCTGTAACTCTCACAGAATTTAATGTAATTTTTTGACGTGCAATTATTCAGAGATATATAAGGCCTCAGCAATGAGCTTCATTTTGCTGTGTGAAAAATAATAAAATTAATAGCAGTAGTAAATTATAGATCATAAATCAAAAGATGCAGATTTTAGAACCAGTGATTATAAAACTTTTTTTTATCTCCTCTGTAAATATTGGAACCTCCTTCAGAACACTCCATATGATTATTGATTTTTATAAGAGGTGGTATGTCAGAAGTATATGCTTGGGATATTGCTAAAAAGGCAGAGCTTTACAAGTATAACACTTTTGGGTGGCAGAATTTTACAAATGACTATTTAATTCATGCCCCAAATGGGAGTCAGTGACCAATCACGTTTCAATGGATTTTGTTTTACAACCAGTGACAGTCGTGTTTCACCTCGATAATTATTGAATTTTGATTACCAAAATAAAGAAAGCCCCTCCTTTTTTAATAGTCTGAACAGGTCAGAGCATTATTTTGCAGTGACTGACTTTAAATACGTTGAATATAGCAAATTATGAACAGATTCCTTCAACCTACACATTTACTAATTGTGTGTTCAATAATTGTGTTTTGAAATACCGATTTTACTAATTTGTTTCCAAAAAAAATTAATTTGTAGCCTATATTGTTGGTTATAATATACAGTTTGATGTGTTTCATTTTGTCTCGACTAGGGTGCATTCTTACAATATTGCTATCCTATTTGGCAATAAATAATATGATCAAGTTGCAGTGATGAACAAATGAAACATAACCAAACATTTCTCATTTGTTTTCGAACATCACCATATATATTAAATATACTATATTTAAATAATGATTTGTGAGTAAACAACTTAATTTTATTAGTTAAATAGTCCTAACAAATGCCACTCTTGATTTCCAAATCTTCTAGATAAATCGGAAATCACTTGTGGCATTACTTATGATAACACTTTTGGATTCCTGGAAGGAAGATTAAATTATAATATATTGTCATTTTTATAAAGAAATGTATCAGTAATTTTCTTTTAATTCAAACCTCGTACTTAACGTGTTAATATAACACTCACCTCCAAATGGTCGCCAACTTTACCCACATATTTTGTTCGTTGTTCTAATGTATCTTCTGGTCTACTTATGAATGTCACACCCATTTCTGTCATTCCATATACTTGCTGCAACAGATTTATCAGTTGATTATTTACTATAAAATAATTATAAGAAATAAGATATCACAATTGCAGAAAAAAACACATTTAAATTAAATTTCATGGGACACATATATAAAAGTTACGAATAAGAATATTCATTATACTGTTGTATACCTGATTGTTTAACATTTTGACTGAATTTAATATACAATCGCTTTTGGTCTATTTTTGCTTATTTTTGCCTTGGTTTGGATTTTAATCTGCTCACAAATTTTACTCAGTAGAAACCAGAATTATGAATTTAAGGCTACTTATCATGGGATATGAACAAACTGATCAACTTGCCTAATTAGTAGCTCGATCTACTTTACATCATGCTTATTCTAAATGTCCAATCTAGTTTATAAAAAGACAATTAAAGCAACGCTGAAAATGCTATAGAATGAATATGGGATTCTCAAAAAGTTTGAGACTATATAAACAAAGCAAATTTGAGTTATGCAATTTTATTTTTACAAATTTTATCTGTACATTGTAAATTTGGATCATATTTTAAAAGATTTTGTTTAAATGTTGAAAACTGCTCAACTTGTAAATATGGCGAAATACAAACTGCCAGTCACCTACTTTTTGATTGCTTATATTTTGGAGACAAAGATGTATTCTAGAATCACACTTAGAAGGATTCAATATGGACTACAGTGCTCCTTTTTTAAAATAATTTCATAGACCATGTTGCGTAAATAGTTTTCACATGTTCATTACCCATATTTTTCAAATATAGTAAAAATTAAGATTTAAATTCAAATTCTTTATACCTGATCGATACTAGTAAAATTCATGGTAAGTTTCCGTTGAGGTGTTAATTCACAGTAATATAATGTATGATTAAAACTATAAAATAGTTACCTTGTAGGTCCATCTCCTCAACTTAAGTTCTTTTAAAACTCTGTAGGCCTTTTGGAACTAGTCCCATCATCAGCAAAATGCATTAGGTCCATACTTGTTGAAGCACTGACTTGGTGGTGAATATTTTGTATAGTGGATTGTGTGGACTGGGTGTGTTCTCATTAAGAGATTTCTCTTAGGATTGCGATTTCCTCCAATATATTTATCCTCATTGGAATGTTTTCTCTATGTAAAATTGTGAGGTGTTATCGATGTTATGCATATGGTGTCCAGTCTGAATTACATGTTTTGCATAACTTGATTTTCCTCCATCATAAATAAAATATCTGAAATGTTCTTTGAATCTAATGTTGAAGTTCCTATTAGTTTTCCTAATGTAGAACTTATTGCAGTCTGTACATGTTAATTTGTAGATGCCTTTATTGTTGAATTCATTTTTTTCTTTCATAGTGTTATTTATTAAATTGTTTATTTCATCATACAGAACTGGTAATAAATTATACAATTTAATAAATAACAATATCGAAGAAAAAAATGAATTCAACAATAAAGACATCTACAAATTAACATGTACTGACTGCAATAAGTTGTACATTTGGAAAACTAACAGGAACTTCAACATTATATTCAAAGAACATTTCAGAGATTTTATTTATAATGGAGGAAAATCAAGTTATGCAAAATATGTAATTCAGGCTGGATGCCATATGCATAACATCGATAACACCCTCACAATTTTACATAGAGAAAACATTCCAATGAGGATAAATATATTGGAGGAAATCGCAATCCTAAGAGAAATCGACAACAACCTGATTCTTAATGAGAACACACCCAATCCACACAATCCACTATACAAAATACTTACCACCAAGTCTGCTTCAACAAGGGTCAATAAAAACAGACGTAATGCATTCTGCTGATGATGGGAATAGTTCCGAAAGGACTACAGAGTTTTAAAAGAACTTAAGTTGAGGAGACAGACCTACAAGGTTACTATTTTATGGTTTTAATTGTACATTACATTACTGCCTTTATACCTGATTAACTGGATATGAGATGAGGTTATAAAGGGTTTTAATTTAAATCTTATATTAAACCTCATAGTGATTTTTCCTATAAAAGTTCAATTACAAAAAATGTTGTATTATGATTAATTATAAACTGTAATGCTAAAGCACCTTAGTCGAAATAGGGCTAATTGTAAGTTTATATAATCAATAATAACAATAATAATGCCAGTAATAATACTAATAATAATAATAATTGTTAATTAAATAAAAATAAAACGTAGTTTTATTTGATTTTCATATTTATTATATAATTCAGTGACAGCTGTTTCGGTACACTGTACCTTCTTCAGACATATTATTATTATTATTATTATTATTATGTCCACTGCTGTTGTCTTGAGGTAGTGTGCTGCCTTGTCACGCAGCGGGTCTGGGTTCGATTCCCAGTCGGGACAGGCTCCTGGGTGAAGTTTTTTTTGGGGTTTTTCCTCACCTGTAAGACAAATGTCAGGAAGCTTAGGGCCAATTGGTCCCCAAAAATCATCCGGCCATCATCATCATCATCATCCTTCACCGGTGTGGAAAGCACCGGGAAGCTACTACACCTATAATTCCCTAGTAAAGCTGCAAAGCAATATCATGAAAATGTTATGACTGCAGTGAAAGACCTGCCGTTGGGGAGAATTACCATGGATGGATTATTATTATAAAAACAATAATAATAATAATAATAATAATAATTAAAAATAATATCAAAATTTGGATGTGCAATATAATTAAAATCTGAAGATTTAATGTAATTATTGTATGGGTAAATTTTCTGTTGATATTGAATGCAGTTATTTGTTGGTGTTCATTTCTAATTTACATATAGGTTCAAAAATGGGATTTGATATTATTTTTTTCTAATTCAGTAGTAAATTTCACAGATTAATCTTGAAGGTTAAGTAATTTCAATGTATCTTCAATATGTTTGGAATTTATTACTGAGAAAATATCAACAACATATCTATACCAACATTTGAATTTCAATATCCATTATATTAAATCTTCAGCTTTTAATCATATTGCACATCCATCCATCCATAGTAATTCTGCCCGAAGGCAGGTCCTTCACTGCAATCTTAGCATTTTACATTTCATATTTTTAAAAATCTGGTATCTGGCCGGACACTTGTTTATTATTTGGTATCCGGCCAGATAGTAAATTAGTTCGGTTAGACCAGATGCAGGATAGTTACTGGATATTCATTTCATCCCTAATAAAAACCTTAGATGTGATGTGATCTTAGATGTTCAAATGCTTCAAAATAAAAAAAATTAACATTTAATTTTTATTAATTTTATTTTATTAATTTTAATTTATGTTGAGTTGTATTTTGACTCACCTCATATTTCTTGACTCCCTTGCAGACTCGAGTTTCTTCGCTGCATCTGTGACATTCTCAATGCGATCTCACTATTACAATGTCCTGCAGGAGAGGAAACCATTGGACGACAGTTGTAATAGTGAGACCGCATTGAGAATGTCACTGACGCAGTGAAGAAACTCGAGTCTGCCGAGGGAGTCAAGAAATATGAAGTGAGTCAAAATACAACTCAACATAAATTAAAATAAACCTCATAGTGTTATTTCCTACATACATAACTTAATAAATATATTTTGTTTACATTTGTTTACATAATGTCTAGAAATTATATTTTATCATACTTACAACTAATGATTTGATATTAAAAGTTTCTTTCAAGTCCATTGCTAATTGTTCAGAACAAGGGGCTCCTCCATAAGTTACTACTTCTAGTGTTGTTGGTCTCAGATTATGTAGTTTAGATTTTTCTATCATATCCGCACATAAAGGAGGTATTGTTATTAAATTGGTACACCTGAAATTATGTATTAATATTTTAATTTAGTACATAATTAAGAACTCTATTTTCTTATTTTTAAGTTTACAACATTTCTGCAAATCTGTTAGTGAATATTTGTAATTCTTCTTTTCATTTTTAATACACTCCTAGATATTTAGTTTTACAAGTAAATTTATCTTTATTGTTCTTATAAAACCATATCTGTATTTATTTTCTTCCAGAAATAAATGTACATAAGTAAAATTGTATTATTATCAATAAATAAGTTACAATAATTTAATTATGTTAATAATAGTAATAATAATGATGATGATGATGATAATAATAATAATAATAATAATAATAATAATAATAAATTGTTCTTCAAATCACTAATATTGAGTAATCAATTGATTTGGCATTTACTTGATGAAAATCCATTTTCATGTTAATTAAATAAAACTTTAAGTTTTATTTTTATTTAATTAACACTAATATTGAGTTTTTATTGTGCAATATATTTGTGAATAAAGAATGAAAATGTTTCGGTAACAAGAAAATAACCCCAATTTCTTTAGAATGAAAAGAGCAATTAATTTATATATTAAATTTGGGAATTTTTAACATTATGAGGTTCAATTAATAATAGTTAAATGAATCGTGATTTCTTCTTACCTCATACTTCTATTTTTTTTTTTAAACACAGCACTGCAGTATCGGCGACACATTGTCGTCATCATCAGCTGTTTTCACGACTGTCAATTTTTTCCTTTTTGCCGGTACTTCTCTAGACTGCCATCTGGTGTTCTTTTGAAGGAATTACTCTTCAAACTGCCATCTGGTGTTATTTTGAATGAATCATTTTCTAAACTGCTATCTGTTGTATTTTTTAAGAACTTTGTAATTAAGCTCGGTTCGTCCAGAATCTCAAAGTTCATAGTTCTAGTATGGTTTTTTTTAATATATATTTTCCCAAACTGTTAAATCCAAAGGTTTAGATAGATGTTTTAAAAGTTTTGCTTGTTTTCAATCCTATGATGCTCTAATAAACTATGTGCTGCTATAGCTGATTTTTCAATTTCTCCATTCTTTATGTTTCTGAAGTGCTCTTTTTTACGAGTTTCCAAGTTCCTTTTTGTTTTTCCTATATATATCCTGTTGCAATCTTTGCAATCAATTTGATAAATTCCAGATTTTTTGTTGTCTGGGGTATTACATTTATTAAGAGCACTTCAGAAACATAAAGAATGGAGAAATTGAAAAATCAGCTATAGCAGCACATAGTTTATTAGAGCATCATAGGATTGAAAAAGGAGCAAAATTTTTAAAACATCTATCTAAACCTTTGGATTTAACAGTTTGGGAAAAAATATATATTCAAAAAAACCATACTAGAACTATGAACTTTGAGATTCCGGACGAACCGAGCTTAATTACAAAGTTCTTCAAAAATACAACAGATAGCAGTTTAGAAAATGATTCATTCAAAATAACACCAGATGGCAGTTTGAAGAGTAATTCCTTTAAAAGAACACCAGATGGCAGTCTAGAGAATTACCGGCAAAAAGGAAAAAATCGACAGTCGTGAAAACAGCTGATGATGACGACAACGTGTCGCCGATACTGCAGTGCTGTGTTTAAAAAAAAAACATAGAAGTATGAGGTAAGAAGAAATCACGATTCATTTAATTATTAGAGCAATTAATTCCTATACAAATCTTATTGCAGGTATGGATAACTGTTTGGTAATGTGCCTGTCATTGAACACAAATATCAACAATTCAAAACTGGTCCAGGTAAGTGGACTTGTAATTTCTAAAATTCTGGAGCATCAAAGATAAACTGGTACCCTTAAAGATCAATTTCCTAGTTAATAAAAACTGTGAAGAATTAGTATGGAATTGATTATAAACCACTATAATAAAAATTAATAGATGTGACCAACCACAACACATAACACAGAGTACCAGAGTAAACATTTTAAGTTCCTCTATCTGATTTGATCTAAAATATTCAACCATCTCAAAAAAAAGTATAATTACAGTAATTATAGTAAAATAATACCATACTTTTCCTTTATTATGGCCTCCAGAACCTTGATAGAATCATATACAGGAGAAGCTATGACTGTTTTTTGACCTTTTAGTAGACTCATCACAATTCCTCCAATGATCCCAGACATATGGCAGAACTGAGTAGCAAGAAGTGTAATTGACTATAAAAAAATAAAATACTGTAATTTTATTACTGAGGATTCATATTTGATAATTTTATAAGCTCCCTTTATTCATCATTAGAGACCGGATTATATGCATTTGCATATTTAGATGATTTTCACCTGTTGCATATTTTAACTAAAAACTAGTCATAACGCATATTTTGCGCTATATTTACAACATTTTAAAAATCTGTGTTGTTTTACAATGAACATTTCGAAGCCATCAAAAGTGTAGTAAACAATTTCGATAGTGCAGAGGTTTTGGCAGTTCGTCAGTGCAAGGAAGCATTTAACGATTCCAGTACTTAAAAAAAAAACATAGCTGTGATTAGCATTCATTTTTCCCATATACTTGCAACTATTAAAAAGCTTGAAACTCAAGGTTTGGCATTGATTGAATCTATTCTGTTAATGGGTAAAATCCGACAACTGAACTCCTTATTGCCGAAGTATTATTGAGCAAACCTAAAGAAAAGTTTGAAAACATTTTGAACGATAATCCAAGCTTTGAACCCTTGTGTCAAATTAATAGTTTTATAAAATGGGACAGGCGAGCATTTGCCAGAAATAATAAGTACCAAAATAGCACCCAAATTCAAATACTGCCCAATTACTTCAGTTGACGTGGAACGGTCCTTCTCTGTTTATAAACAAATTTTGAGCGATCAAAGACACAACCTTACTACCGAACATTTTGAACAGTACCTGATCGTTTCTGTTTACAATAGTAGCAAAATGTAGAATATTTTAATATGTGAACAATATTTTTGCCTGATACTGATTGATAATTTATCATTTATCAGGTATAAATGATAATATTAATAATTAGATAATAAAAAATACTAATTATTATGTTAATTTAAAAATAAAATATCTAATAAAGTCATAATTATTATGTTTTTTTATTATTTGGTACTGCATATATAGACTTTTTCATGCATATTTGCATGCATATTTCGAGTTTGTTATGTTGCATATAATCCGGTCTCTATTCATTGTACAAACTCACAACAATTCATATATTGGAAGATTCTTGATATTTCATGGGAAAAATGGTTCTGGACAAAATTAATTAAGATCTTTTATATAACTAACTGTTTTATAAATATTAAGTTTTCTTGCAAAAAAAAAACTTTTTTAAGAGAAATTTTAAAATGAAGGAAGAACTGATAAAATGAATTTCAACTAATATATGAGTAAATACAAAATAAATCTGTGGTACGATAGCTCCAAATAGCTAAGACCAATGGAACTGGTTGCTGCCACAGGCTAGCAAATGACAATATAGAATGCAGACTTTCTCAGCCAGTAGTCATAGTACTAGAAGATGATCAATGTAGTTAGTGTGATGCAATTTCCTAACCTTGGTTTTGTTTTCTTAACTACATTTTCCAGCTTCTTTATAAATATAGTTATTCAGTTCTCTTCATGAGGCCATTTCCAAACTCTATGTTCAAACTTGGTATGATATAGATGGGAATTGAAGCTGAGATATCTATATTCTTATTGAGGATGCTAACAGTCACATAGGGAAGCTTTATTATTATAAACTTCTTAGTTTATTGCTCAGCATTCTAAAAGCATATATGTATATACATATAATTGTAATTTATTATTACAGCAAGAATTTACTACATACATACCAAAGATCTTAAATATTATTTTCAATCTTGCAAGGTTTCTCATATTAAAATTATTTACCTCAAAATTTGCATTTGTATTCCCTGACACATGTCTGTCATTGTGAATTGTTTAGAGTAGTGTATATGTAATTTAGTCCATACCAATCATCAAATGCTACGACAACCTTTCAGTCCTCATGGTAAAAAATGCATGTTGTAAATTTCAATTTTAGAAATCAGTTCAAAGATCCAAGAGTTGGTTAATCAATTTGAAACACAAATGTTTGTACTTTTTCAGATTTAAAATATAACAATGCATTTTTAATAAAGCAAAGTCACTGGTAACAATTCTATTTTGTAAAGTCACTTTATGGAGTTAGATATACAGGGCTATTCAGAAAGAAGGAACAGACTTCAATCATTTATTTCTTCCAAACTACAAAAAATAGAAACACAAATCCAATGTTCCTGGAAAGAGAAAAGTTCAAATTTCACTATTTTATGCATTCAATATGAGCACCACAACAAATATCAAAATGGTGGCTCATTTCATGCCACACACGAATCAGCTGGTCTCTAGTTATCGAATATACATCTTCAACAATTCAATGTCGCAGATTTTCATCAGTGTCAGGCATAAGAATGATAAAAACACGGTCTTTTACGTAACCCCACAGATAAAAATCACACGGGGTTAGGCCGAATGACCTGGGAGGCCACCGGCGATGAAGTTGCATGATTTTGTTTCTATTGCAGTCCAAAATAACTGGCAAGAGAAATTATTAAATTGTGTTATTATTGTACATGACAAGCAACAGTGCCAATGTGGCCATGATTGGAACTTAAACTTTTCTCTTCCCAGGAACGTTGGAATTGCTTTTCTATTTTTGTGGTCTGGAAGAAATAAATGTTTGAAGTCTGTTCGTTCTTTCTAAATAGCCCTGCATTAAGAATAATATATTGTTAATCTAATAATAATTAGATACATCTACTTTAAATTTCAGTTGCAAAGGTGATTAGTAGATAAATTGGATTCAATACGTCAAATTAATTAACACTATTTTTTCCACTTACAATCACAAGGATTGCAACTGATTGTAAAAAGTAAGAAAAATTTTTATTTTCACTAAGGTTTTATAAATAATTCAATTTTTAAGTCTTAGTTATTTTTGCATGTCAGTAAGTGAATTTACCTGTGAGTTAATATTGCAATATCTTCCTATCATTGCTGCATTGTTTATAAGGTTGTGGTGACTTGTCAGGGCTCCTTTTGGTGTTCCTGTTGTTCCCTGTTTTAGAAAGAAAATGAAATAAACAGTTAAGTGTATGTAACCATTTATTTAATTCAGTGCTCTTTAACAACTAGGTCATTAGCATCACAATTCAAATCCAGTCATGAAAGAATTGATAAATTTTACTTTAGAGGCCTCTTATTTCAGGTTATGATTCTTTTATATGCTGTAAATCTCTGACATGGGCCCAAGGCTTTACTTCCCCTCTGATGAAGTCTTACTGACAATATCTTTTCTCTTAAAAATCTTTTGATTCTGTTTGGATTCGAATCTGCAAACCTCAGAACCTTGGTAACATTTACATCAGTGGCATGCAGTGGTCAGAGCAATTACCCCAACTATATGACGAAACTATGACTTATAGTTGTTTATTTTTTATTATTTCACTCACCTCATACTTCATAATTCATAGCAGACCCAGGGTTTCTTCACATCTTTTGTGACATTCTCAATGCTGTGTCACAAAAGATGTGAAGAAACCCTGGGTCTGCTATGAATTATGAAGTATGAGGTGAGTGAAATAATAAAAAATAAACAATATTAAAAACCTCATAGTGTTATTTCCTATCTACATAACTTAATAACTTATAGTATATAAAAACTTACTGCCTAGTTTTCTTTTTTTGTTAGATCCAGTAAATCTGGAGTTGGCCTACCTTGTTGTATAAGGTTATTATTCTCATTGAAAGGTCTGCATGAAAATTATCTACTATGTAAATTATAAATTACAGTCACTTACATTCATTTTTACTAAATTGACAAATCACATTTATCAGTTACACTTTAAAACGTATTAATAACGCATTTGAACAAACTCAGTGCCGATATTAAATTCAACTGTTGCTTTCCACAAATGATGATATATACACATTCGTAATAATTCAATTGTTGTTATTCAGATATATATTATAAATAAATCTTCTTAAATTAACAGGTTGCTATAACTGACAAAACGTACCATTTAATTTTATTTGATTTTATTTTTTTGTATTTTGTAAAAATATAACTAACATTAATTAAATAACTTAATATAAATTTAAAAAAATGTTATTTCTAAAAATTCTATTATTGAGGAATTGGCGCTTTCCATATCAGCTGATCATGAATGTTTCATGAATCGATAAGTCGAAAGATCATTCAATCTTGTGTAATACTTCAAGTTGTGACGTTTCTGGGTTCAGCCAGCTGGTGTTCAATAAAAAATTGATGGAATAAGACACATGCTTCATCTAGCGGGATATCGCTGGTCTAGTTTGGGTTATCGCTGGACTTAGCAGGTAAATTCATTTAGTGGGTTATCGCTAATTCATCTGCAGCAAAATAGCTGGTGTTGGTGAGGATAACATAGAGGAAACACCCTGTGTGTTCCTCTATATGAATTTTGAATTGTGATGTTCTCGCGTAATTGATTTGAATTTTGAATTGTGATGTTCACGCATAATTGATTTGAATAAATTTTGATAAATATGTTATTTAATTTTAATCCAAAATTATTAATATACTAATTACCTACCCCATCAGTGTTGGGGTAGCTGGCGTCGAATGCACGCCACTGATTTACACCATTAAAACCGACATGTATGATAGAATCATATTTTTCTTGCTCACCTCTTGATTTGAGGTTTATAAGTTTAGACTCATTTATCAAAGATGGCTTTTTTCTAGGAGTAAAATTCATGAATATAACTTTCATTAAAAGAAGTGATTACAAAAACTGTATGCAAACGTCAATTGAATGTTTATGTTCAAATTATAAAAAATAATCTTTATCTCAAAGGTACTATACTGACTGGTATTATAATGAAACTGTACTATTTCTGAAAATGTGACATGTAATATTCTTTTAATAAAATCTTTATATTTTCTCTGAATAATTCCATGTTAAATCTATGACTAGAGCATGGAACTCACTTCCCAGTCATGTCAGGGACTGTCAATCACTATCATTATTTAAATCCAAATTAACTGATATCCTGAGTTCGGCAATATGAAAACATTAACTGCCTAACAACTATATACAGCACTCTATAATTAATCATCTAGGAAGCTACTTACTTTATTTTATATCATTTTAATTGTATTATATTCCATGTTTTTGTTAGTATTAACTAGCATTAAATCACATCATCATTGTATTTTCTTTAGACTGTATTTTAATAATATCTTAAATTGTAATAAGTGTGTAATTTTTGTATAATTCTACTATTCGCTGGTTGAGTGGAAGAGGAGGCCTTATGGCCTTAACTATTCCAGCTAAAATAAAGCATTATCTTCTTCTACTTCTTCTACCTTCCAAGAGGCTAAGGCCTGTTACGATCCTATAGAAAATTTTCCCTCCAGCATTTCATAGGACGGCCCAGAGATCTTCGTCCTCTTGGTATATAATTATAAACAGCTTTGGGGATCCGATTTGAACTCATTCTTTCAAGATGGTATTTTCAATTTAGTTGGTACTGTTTAATATATTCCAAAAATGGTGTAGTCTTCAATTCTTTTAAGGCAAAGCATTATTATTATTGTTATTGTTGTTATTATTATTATTATTATTATTATTTTATTATTATTATTATTATTATTATTATTATTATTATTATTAAATCAACATAGGCCATAACCTGATCCCTTTAAATTTTAATGAATTTTTGAAGAATTAAGAAAAAATATATGAAAGAATAGAAAATATACTAAGAATATGACGAAAGGAATGAAAAAGAAAATGTTAAGTATACTAAGTGAAAGTGAAGAAAATCCTTTTGAAACTTCTGAATCAGAAATAATTGTACAGTTAAAAGATAAATTTAACACCACTAGGTAACTGTGAAAAATTACAAATTTTAACAATATTATCTCACAGCTGGAATATCAGAATAATAGAAGAAGAATTTGGAGCTACAAATTATATGGTGAGGAAGGCAAAACAACTTGTAAAGACCACAGAAATTGTATCTCTTCCTAATCCAAAACCTGGCAGTATGCTTGGCTTAGTACTGTGAAATTTATGCATTTTTTTTTTGAAAATGATTAAATAAGTAGATGTATGCCAGGGGAAAAAAAATATTTAATTTCATTGAAAGTAGATCAAAGAAAAGTGCACAAGCAAAAATGATTGCTTTTATGTAATTTGAATGAAGCCTACATTTTGTTTAAAGAACATATTCTTAAAGTGAAAATTGGAATTTCCAAATTATGTGAGTTAATATCACAACACATTATCATTTCACACTAATTTTGTATGTGTGTGCATTATCTGTCAAAATGTAAAATTAATCCTAATAGGAGGCAGACTCAAGGAATTAACAACTGGTTGGAATGTGAGATAAATTCTTATAAACACTATCTTTCACAACTGATTTGCAATCCTTCATTACCAGAGTGTCATTTAAGATCCTGTTACAACTATCCTAGCAAAGACTTTTATGTACAATTCTGAGATATATTTGAATCAAATGTAGTGGATGAAATTGCTTATGATAACTGAAACAATTGCTCATTCAACTGACAAGTTTTTGTAAATTATCTGTGATAAATTAAAGCTTTCATAGCAGTATAACAATGAAATTTTCATAAATGAACTTAATATGAGGGTTGGGGCGTAAAGTCATGGAAACTATTTTTTTTTGTGAGAATTTGAGCATGGGTGAAACATCTAAAATATACATGTGAATGAACAAGGGATAAACTAAATTTAAGGAATTTAACAACACACCAACATTAAGGTAGAATATTTTTATCACTCACCTCATATTGTTCTTCTTATTTGATTATAAACTAGTTTCGGAACATTGAACATTGAAAACTAGAGTGAAAGAACATCTCAGGAATGTCAAGAAAGGGGAAGTAGAAAAATCTGCAGTGGCTGCCCATGCATGGTCTGAAAAACATCTTATCGAGAAAGAAGCTAAATTATTAAAACAAATAGAAAAACCTAAAGAACTTACTGTTTGGGAAAAGATCTACATTCAAAAGAGCAAAAAAAGAAATTAATGAACTTTGAAATTCCCGGTGAGAATGACCTGGTTTTGAGGTTTTTCAGTCAGCCAATGGAAGGAGAGAAGGACAGCTCTTCAAGACGACAGAACAACGGTCGTGACGATACTGAGGATGGAACAGAAACTATGTTCCGAAACTAGTTTATAATCAAATAAGAAGAACAATATGAGGTGAGTGATAAAAATATTCTACCATAATGAATATACCTCATAGTGAGAATTCCTAAAATAAGTAACACACCAAAATTTTGCTCCTCATGTTTATTAAGGTAATTGTCATATCAATACAGTTTTCATGTTCCAGAATCATTACATCACACCTTTTTATTTTTTTCACTCTCTTTCTTTTACGGTTTGGGATACGAATGGACATTACAAATGCTGTTCAACAACAGATGACTAAATTCACACATGGTGAAGAAAATGGTGAAGCAGTTGGTATTCGGCACCTCCCACATCTTTGGTAGCACGTTGTGAATGTTGCATCAGACTACTTTGAGGGCCTGTAGAATGAGAGAGAGTGAGTTAGTAAGTGAGGAAGAGAGTAAAAAAAAAGAGAGTGAAAAAATAAAAAGTTGTGATGTAATGATTCTGGAACATAAAAACTGTATTGATATGACAATTACCATAATAAACATGAGGAGCAAAATGTAGGCGTGTTGTTGAATTCCTTAAATTTCGTTTATCCCTTGTTCTTTCATATGTATATTTTAGATTTTTCACCCACGCTCAAATTCTCACAAAAAAAAATAGTTGCCATGACTTATGCCCCAATCCTCGTATATTATTCCTTCATTCTACAAGATGAAGTCCAGAGTTTCCATTGGAACAGTGAAACGTTTAGCAGAATGTTCATGTTTACAAAGGTCATACAGTAATCAGATAATGACTCTCCATCAGCTTTATAATTGGTGTGTAGACAGTATTAAATCTTGTGACTTTGAATACATAACCATTTCCCAACACTATGAAAAAGACCGATACCTTCAAGAGTGATTAAAAAAATTCATATTACATGCTTTCATTCCTATAAATACCCAAAAATTGATAACAAAGGTACATTCAAACTCTGAAATGTATCAAGAAGGAAACATATTGTTAAATGATGAACTTGACTATTCCAGTATTGCAGGATTTGTTGCTTGTAAAGATGACAATAAATTGTGGATTGGGTATGTCTTTAAGAGCAGAAGAGAATGGATAGAGTGAAGATTATGCTTCCCAGTGGACCATCTCTATCACATGCTTATCCTGTACAACCAGACATAAGAATCATTTCTACTCAATCCATTTCTGTATGTCACTTGAACTGCGAACATCACACATGGGGAGAGTGTCAAAATCAACAAAAGGCATATATTTACGTGCAAGTAGTCTCTGAAGTTACAGTAAGATTAAAATTGACTATAACTAAATATATATATATTTTTTTTTTCTGATGATCTTTTATGAACTTTAATAATACAGTAGACCTGTATATGTGGAAACATCTTAGTCAATATCTCCAGAAGTTTCTCCAGTTTCTTAATAAAGCATACATATTACTTAAAGGTTATATAAATGAACAATTTTTTTTCTTCAAAATTTTAAAATTATTCATTTTTTAATATTTCAAGGTTAAATATTATATGCTGTGACATTGAAGAACATTCAAGGTCATAGCTTGGTTAGTCTCAATAGAATCAAAAGTCCATTCTTAAGCTTTAAGGTAACAGACAGTTTATTTCTTAAATTTCAGTTGTTGAATAACTACAGTATAAAACATTTTCTTAGACTTTGAGTGCCAAATTTTACTGTTTCTGTTCATATTTTTAATAATAATTAACTCCAAAAATATTTATATTACTCTTTTTATATTCTTCTATTCATTTTCTAGTCATATATTCTAAATCTTCATAATCTTGTGCAATTAACAATTGATCATCTGCAAAATGCAAGTTGTATAAAGTTTTATTATTAAGACCTAAAACCAAGGGCAGTTCCAGGACAGATTTTCGGGGGTGACCATGGGTCCGTATAAATTTTCGGGGGGGGGGGGGGCATGGATCCGTGTAAATTAACAAATTAATTAATTTGTAAATTTTAGCGTGCTAATAATGTGTTTTTAAACTATTATGAGCAATTTTTAAGTAGTATTTAGAAATTACAGATAAAATCACAACTTTTATATTGTAAGTCGTAAGACAAAACAATAAAGAATAGACTAAGCATATGCTTTCTGTATTTCAGTGACTGCACCGACAGCTTCAGAAGACATTACAGTACAACTGTCAGTACCAATTCCTTCTCAGCTATTTAAGTCTAGGGACAGTTTTTCCAGTACATTTTCCCAAAGCCTCTCCAGTTAGGAGTTGTTTACTATTTTGATCTATCTTGATCTGTATTGACAGTTATACGTAATGCTCTCATAAGCATAAAAAATTTTACAGAATCTTCATGAATCTGATTTTGAACAAATATCTCAAGTTCAAAGAAAGCTGTTCTGTATTAGAAATATCTGTTGATTCATCAAATATAACAGAATAATACTTAGCATTCCTTATTTGATTCAGTATTGTATATGTTATTTCTTCACATCATGTTATTAATTGATTTTGTGTTGTGTTACCTATGTATGTGGCTCTTGAAGAGGCTGTTGAAAAGTGTCGCTTAAGATTTTCGTCTCCAGCAGATGCTCTAAATCTTAACAATCCTCTAAAATTACCCTCATTATGGAGTCCAGATTCTTCGTCAACACGGCCATCATCTCAGTGTCCTCTTAGAGGAATGTTTTGTCGACCCAAGAAAATTATAGATTCTATTATTTGGCCGAAGTCTCTCTTTGGTTTCTTTTACTTGTTAATATCGTCTGATTTTTAACAGACTTTTGTGGTAGTTTTACAGGAATTTAAAACCAACTTGAATGCATACTTTGTGGTAAGAAGTGTCTTCGTGTGATTGTAAGTGTTAATTTTTTCCAAAGCTTGGTGAATTAAGTCAACGATTGGCTGAAAAGGTTTTTTTGCGCTATCACCCCTTTATTACGGCCACATTTTTCATCATCAAACAGCACACAGAACTTACAAAACAACCCCTGTTTCATAATTTAGGCCAGCTAATTATTCAACAAAATATAGATATTGCATATTTGCAAGAGCCCTATTTATATCTAAATAAAGTATCCGGAATATCTAAAAGACATAGAATTTATACCTCTGGTAATGGGGTAAAGAGAGCAGCAATCATTATATGAGACAAGCAAACTGATGCTCTTCAAATAAATCAGTTGTCAGAAGAAGACATGGTGGTAATTGAATTATCATTTGGATGATTAAAATTCATAGCTGCAAGCATTTACCTGGATATTAATGGAGACATAAATAGAGATCTACATAAAATTGAGGAAATAATACAACTGCAACAGGAAAAGGCCTAATATTGGCCAAGGACAGTAACGCAAGCTACAAAACATGGCACGATAGACTAACTAACAAGAGAAGGAAACTTCTTGAAGAATTCGTCTTAGCTAATAACCTACATTTGATGAATAACAACACCAAAATCACAACATTTGAGTCAAACACAGGAGCTAGCAATTTTGACCTAACAAATATTAATCAAAATATGTTAACATGGATGAGCAATTGGAATTGCTGTGAAAAAGAAAGTTTCTCTGACCACAGATTGATTATCTATACTTTGGAAAAGATCGTTAATAAGTATTTGTATAATTATATAGGCACGCCATATATTATAAAAAAAGGAATAATATGATGGTTTCAGGAGACATTCCATAGAAGATTACAAGTGGCCTTGAAAAATTGGTGAAAACAAAATAATTTTTTTTTTGCATATCATTTTGTGTAAGTAATTTTGTAAATTGAAGCATGTAGTATTACTTTATTTGTGATGGAGCATGCTGAAAAAAAAATGTGGGAAAGAACTAGCCAATTTCTTTGTTCCGAGTTCTGATAACCCAAATAACATTTCAACTCCTTCCCACTTTTTTTTTTTGTGAATGTGGGAGTTTATATGACTTTGGTGGTTGCCAAGGTTGTTCCAATATTTGACACTTTGTATATTCATCGGTCTTTTTATTTACAAAAATTACTATGCCATTGGCGGAAAGTACTGTTACTGCTTGTCGATTCCAATGAAGATGTCTTATTGTTTTCATTGTTAGTAGGCTCTCCAATGTTGATATTCAGATTTTATTGTTAAGTCCAACTTCATTGAAAGAAACTGACAAAGTATTACTATTAAAATTTCTACCATCACAACATAATGGTGATGTATTAGATATTTCTATAGGTGTTTCCTGTTTCACTGCTGTTATCTCTTTTCTCTAATTTTTTTAAGTATGAACTTATTGGGTTCGGGTTTGAGCGTTTTTGGTCATTTCAAAATTCCTAAAACAGTAAACAGAATATTAATAATTTAATATAGTCTATTAACAGTTACATAACATACAACTCCTTAGACTCTACCCTACCGTAAGTTGATACAGTGTAAGCAATTTTAAATGTATGAGCTGAAAAAAGAACTTCGAACGAAATGTTTAGTTAGATAGGAGATACACCGCTAAAATATCATCAGAATAACTATTTACATTTTATTTACCGTGGATAAATTTACACTATGAATGCAGAGGCCTTTTTAGTGAACAGTTTACGTTATCTGTCCATAGAAAACAGTTCATGGTAGTTAATATTTTTATTAAAAAAAAGGAAACGTTCTTATTTCAATAAATTGGGGCCCGAGGCACTTTTTTTGTGTAAGGTCTGGCCAAAAAAGTTACGCCACTGTCTATTAATAAAGCTTTATTTTATATAAACCAATTAAGAGGGGTTGTCACTTGAATAAAATAAAAGAGTTCAGATATTTGTTTTTATTGTTTTAATAATCTATGTTTCTTTTTGAATATTTGTTGTATATCAAACACAGTTCTATGCCATCACGTATCTTTAATCTGGAAAACTTGTGAATAATGCTAAAAAGCACTCAAGAATCTCATACGCTTGTATGATGTAGTGAAATCGAATAGTCTCTAAAAAGATACATCAGAGTTGTTTCTTTTAAGCATCTAAGAATGCAGGAATAAGATATGACAAACCCAATTAAAATAAGATGAAATAGATAACAAATCAATGAAATAATTATAATTTAATACATTATACTAACTGGATCCACCGCTGTGGTCTCAAGGTAGCATGCTGCCTTGTCATTCAGCAGGCCCGGGTTCGATTCCCGGTCGGGACAGGCTCCTGGGTGAGGTTTTTTCGGGGTTTTTCCTCACCTGTAAGACAAATGTCAGGAAGTTTAGGGCCCAACGGTCCCCGAAAATCATTCGGCCAACATCATCATCCTTATCATTATCATCATCATCCTTTACCAGTGTGGAAAGCAACGGGAAGCTACCACACCTATAATTCCCTAGTAAAGCTGCAAATCATAGCATGAAAATGCTATGATTGCAGTGAAAGACTTGCCTTTGGGCAGAATTACTATGGATGGATACTAACTGGAAAGCTATATACGAATATCATCAAAAAATATATATATGTAACACATCAAACTTGACGACAATTTTTGGAGCTCTGCTTCTTCCACTTTCTACTGAAATAAAATTATCAAAGTGGATGAAAAAATAATAGCATTACTGATTTAGACACTAGAGTCTTCAAGACGCTAATTTTTTAAATCATTTTTTGCGAAGATACAGCCATTTAAAAATCACCTAGTTTTCGAGGGTATGAAGCTGATCCTTTAGTTTTGAGCAGCAGTGTAGTTTCATTTTTTTTTTCAATTTTTTTCTAAAACAGAGATTGAGCGTGAGCAAAATTTGGCTGAATTACAAATTTGTAGGTACTAAGGAAATAAAAACAATAACTTTTAGGTTTGAAATGTGAGAGAATCTTCCCTGCACATTAACCTTATTTACACTAGTTAATTAATTTGTATATTGTATTGTATTGTAAGCCTATTTCCCTTTACAGAGATTTAGGCGCTCTCCCCCTACAGGGAAGAATTTGAACCATACTAATTTAGTTACACTTGTTTTCGTATAGATGTCATTTTGAGTGGTCCGTGGTCAGCGTTCCGCCTCATACTGACATCTAGGAAACCAAGGTAGTACAAGGACGGGAAAATTCGGTAAATTTTGTTTAGAGGCCTTTTCATTTGGGCTTAAGGATTTTTTTACGAGCCTGAAAATCTTCAGACTCGGGACCCATGGCTTAAAGTCCCTCCCGGATGACTTGCTCCTTGGATTTTTCCGTCCTAAAAAATCCATCGACCCCGGCCGGGTTTGAACCTGCGACCCTCGGGACCAGAGGCAAGGAGCATAACCACTAGTCCACCGCGGCCGACAATAATTCGTACTTACCTTTATTTTTCATTCATCTACTGGAGAGAAAATACAAAAACTAAACAAGACAAAAATTGTGTATCATGTATTATAAAACAATCATAGCCAACATATTTATTATGCTGATCGCATAAACAAACAATGAGGACTGAGAAAACAGTCGCTGCCAATTATTTTTTGTTAAAAATTTACATATTGTTGATCGAAAATTTTTTCTCAGAATCAATTTTATGTCATCACTGACGAGAAAAAAAAGCATCGATAACGAGTTTACTCATGGCCAGTCAGCAATGCTCTTTACTAATTAATGCACCAAAGTTTATTTGATTTGTTTAAGTGCACGATAATAGGTCATTAACTATTCTCAATTTATCTCTAAAAAATGTCTCGGGGGGGGGGGGCATGGCCCCCTCTCTGGAACCGCCAATGCCTAAAACCTCCTGGAGTCAGGGAATATATTTATACATGAAGGAGAAACATCTACAACTAGAGATTGGACGGACCAACAAAATTGGCTATTAGGAATTGGACGATGTCAAAGACATTAATCAACGGATCTATCTATCTACTCTTTTAATATTTTTGCATTTTTACTTTTCTTTCCATGAACAACATCTCGCAAAAATTTCATTAAAATAAGAGAAGATCAGATTGAAAATGACAGAGATGTGTTGATTTGACATGGAATGACCCATATAGTATATAAAAATATTGAAATAATAATTTATTTTAAGTTGAATGACAAAATTAAATACTTAAATTAACTTACAGAAGAAAACATAATACAGCTTCCATCATCTGGTTGAACTAGTGTTTGTAATTCCCGAATTTTCTTTATAGTTGCTGGAAGAGCTGAATCAATAATGTTATTCAGACAGTGAATTCCTCTGTAAATAACATAAAATGATTATAGTAACATAATTTATGTGATCACATCATTAAAGAAAACAAAAAAAATATCTCAAGATGATAAAAGTAGTGATGAAATGTAATATTGTAATTTTTTTAACAAACCTATATTGTTTGTCACTCATAGTGATAATTCTCTTCAGGGCTGGAACTTTGGCACATTGAAGTTCAGTTCCAGTTTCACTGCATTTGTCTAGTTCAGGAACTATTGAGTGAATTATGTTGTAGTAATTGTTGGTTTTGAATGATTCTGACATGATGAGAAATTTTATTTCTACTTTATTTAAACTGAACTCCATCTGCAGTGCTTGATAAGCAGGGTCAAGTTGTACCTGTGACATAACACTTATTATTTATTATTATTATATTATGATATAATTATTTTTGTGATCATACTAATATCTCTGTTCCAAAACATAAACTTAGAAATTCTACTAATAAAAATTAATTAAATAAGTCATATCTCACCTCATACTTTGTATTCTTCAAGCAAGGAAATTGCAGTATTCAAGAGGAATCGCTCCCATCTTCAGCCATCATTACAACTGTCAAATTTCGGTCTACATCTTCATCTTCAAAGTTGCCATTTGGCGTTGATTAAATGAACTTTGAATTCAAATCAATACCAGATGGTAACTTTGAAAATGAAGATGTAAATCGAAATTCAACAGTCATGATGATGGCTGAAGATGGGAGGGATTCCTCTTGAAAACTGCAGTTTCCATGCTCGAAGAAGACAAAGTACGAAGTGAGATACAATTCATTCAATATATTTTTATTAATTGAATACCTTAAGTCCCGGGCCATAGCCAAGTGGTTAAGGCAGGAAATCTTGGCACAGAGCTACGGGACTTGCGCTGGTTCGAGTCTCCATGGGGGAAGAAATTTTCTCATGGTATTTCGGCCAGTATGGAACCGGTGCCCACCCAGCATCATGATGCATTTGGGTAGCTACAATAAGTAGCGGCTCCAGGTTGAGAAAACCAGCTATAACGGCTGGGGGACTCGACATGCTGACCACATGTCACCCCTACACTGGTTGATTATCATCTACCTCTGTGATTGATACATGTGGATGTGAGGCCAGCAGCCGGCTGGTAGGCTAAGGGCCTTGTAGGCCTGTCGCGCCAGGAGTTAGAGAGAATACCTCATAATGTTATTTCCCATAATTAATTTATGAATTAGAAATTCTATATCTAGCTATTGACCAACCTGATGATCTATCTTATGGTCCGAGCTTCTGGCTATAGTTCAAGAGATCCCAGATTTGATTCCCACTTAGACACAGGAATTTTTCCTATGGTTTCCCATGGTCGAGAATTTAGATTAAGTCTAGGTTTAAGACTCTCATGGTGTTCCATTATCATTGGAGTAACATAACTCTGCCATCCAGACATCCTAACCTCAGAAATGGGTTACAATTTGACAAATACCATGAGAGAATGCCTGAATTATTGTAAAGACAACCTGATGGCATTGGATAAAAAAAAAGATCTAGCATATTTCCTTTATGCCTTCTCAACATATGTAGGCCTACTGTGGAAGGTTTGGAATTTAATTCAATGCATCTGATTAACAATTTACCAATTGTGATTTAAAATATTAAAATTAAAATTTATTTACTGCAATAAATCCCCCTCTTGCTGCAGCTAATCTTGAAATAAACCATTCACTGGAACTTGGACCCCATATACCCAGTCGATCCCCATAATTGAGACCCAACTGCATCAATCCTCCTGCAAGTTTATCAACCTGAAAGAAAGAATATGCTATCAAAATTTGATTTTTATATGTAACAAAATGCTTTGAATTTGTACAGAAAACAAGATCACAGTATTCATTCTAAAAATAGGATAACTCACTTGCACTCATTGAAAAAGTAATTTAACCAAAAATCACCTTAAAATAGGTTTCTGAAAAATCTCTTATTGCTTCATATACTGGTATATCCTTTATTAATGGCTGTCATTTTTTTATGCTGTTTGTCAGCGGATCACCCAACATCTTGTAAATATGTTTATGTAAAGAAAATAATTATATCAAAATTTATGTTCTATTTGATTAACATCATTAGTTTGTTTAGAAAATAATCCATTTACTACAATATCACCAATATTAATTGAATGTTTAATTAAATTTCATCAACATCAAGGCTTAGGCCCTCTGGCCCTTTCCGACTTCAAGAGATTTGGTCTTTCCATCTAGCAAATGGTCTTCCTTGACTTCTAGATCCTGTGGGTCTGTAGTTTAAAATCATTTTAGAAGGTCTGTCATCTGGCATTCTTAGTAGATGTTCGTACCAATTTTGTCTTTACTTGTCAGTTTCATCCGTCAATTTAAAAATATTTAATTGATCTCTTATCTCAGAACTTCAAATGTTGTTTTATTATATGATTCCAAAATGGAAACGTAAATAAATTTTAAAATACGAGACAATATTCCTGATAAATTATTTAGTTACATTAAACTTATGTTTATTCTGGAAGAGGGTATTCTTGTTTATTTTTAAGTAGAATGTTAGATTCAACAAATAATTTTAATTATTCCATATCAAAATCAATGCTGCTTATATTACAAGTTTTAATTGAGGGTTAAAATAATTGATATAACAGAGAACGGAAGTACGTTCACCAATATCTTCACTAAAAGTTGGATTTTTTAAATTTGTTTCCCTTAAAAAAGGAAACATTAGAAATATATTTTACAATAATGTTATGCTTTATAAGTATTTTATGAACTTCTACCTGTCAATCTTTTTAGTCTGTTATTTGATATTGTTTATGCCACAGACCAGATAATATGGAAATTGAGAATTAATATAATTGTTACTGCTTTATAATCAATTTGAAAATTCACTTTTTTTATGCCAGTTGTAAAGGATGGGTCAGAACTCTACTGACAAATTTTCACAGGTTGTTAAGGGACGTTAATTGAGTGTTTTATATAAGGAACCATGATTTCTGGTATTTTATAGTAGAGAAATCTGTTGTTGAAGAGTTATTCATGTAGCAAATCCTTTGAACTGCAATAAGATTTCTGATAAATTAACTAACTCATTAGCACTATCGAACCCCTAGGTTCATGGCCGCCCGGACATAAGCTCTCCATACATTCCGATCCTGAGCCAATGTTTTCCAATCATCCCCTGTATAATCTACTTCCCTCAAATCATAGTTAATGTTATTCTCCCACCTCATTCTTGGTCTACCAACTGGGCGTTTTCCCTTTGGTTTTCCCACAAGAAGCTTCCATGCACGTCTTTCATTCCCCATTCGTGTCACATGTCCTGCCTATTGCAGTCTACGAGACTTAACTGTTCTCATTATATCTGGTTTCCTATAAAGACCGTGTAATTCACTGTTTAGCAGTCTTCTCGATTCACCTGTCTGTTCATCTCTCTTTGGTCCAAAATTTTTCCTAAGAACTTTATTCTCAAATACTCTTAATCTCCTTTCCTCCCTTAAGAGTCCATGTTTCGTATCCATATAATATCATCATCATCATAGTACATTCACGAATTTAGGCCATTTGTTGACCTGTTTCGGCCTCAAGAGAAACACCATCCAGAAGTCTTTTGAGTGGACGTCCTGGTCTTCTTCTTCCTGCAGGTTGATATCTTAACATTAGTTTGGGTATTCTGTGATCTTCCATTCGATGAACATGTTATATAAGTGGTAGAATAATAGTTTTATATATTTTCAGTTTAACGTTTTTTGAAAGGAGTTGGGACATCAAGAGTCTCTGTAATGCATAATAGCACGCACTTCCAGAATTGAGCCTATGTTTAATTTCTTTGTGCATCTCATTCCTGTTTGTGATTATTGTTCTTAGGTATTTGAATTCAGCCACTTCCTCAAAATTTCCCTCATTTGTCATTCATTAGCTTTCCATTTCCATTATATAATGTATTTCTATGTGTGACCATATATTTAGTTTTATTGAGATACTCCCCTCAGAAGTCCTCATCTAGGGGATATGTGGATGGCGACCACAAGGTGCCCAAGCTGTGCAAAACATTTCTTCCACTTACTTGTGTTTTGCACTCTTTTAACTTTACTATCTAACCTCTCTTGGTTAACTCTTGTTCTTTTCGACCCCAACGCTATTAGGGCATCCGAGGGCTAGGGAGTCTTTCCTTTCTTCCATTTCTTCTTTCCTTTATTTTCTTTTCTTCTCCAGAAAAGCCTGACCAGAGGCTATAAGATGGCACCCCCATCACTGGTCTTGCCTTCCTTTGGCCAGCAACCAATCGAAGGGACCATTATTATGCTTTCAAGTCTTTTATGAGAATTTCCCTCAAATGCTGGAGGGAAAATTTTCTATAGGATCGTAACAGGCCTTGGCCTAATACTTGGAAGGAAGAAGAAGAAGATATTTACTTCCAGTCCCAATTTCTTAGTGTTACTCAGTAGTGTGTGCTTGTTGGCCTTTAGTATCTCCTTGCTATTGCCCAATACTACTACATCATCAGCATAAACTAACAGTTTATTAATACCATTGAGTTGTTGGCCTTCTGATAAATTACAAAGAAAAATTAAAACTTAACTAAGTAATCATAACCTGAATTATATTTGGAGAATTATATACTATCAAGAACCATCTTCTCACATTCTTGGACAAAAATGATAGACAATAGCATGCTACATGTTTAACACAACAACAGTGGTAATCCATAATAATATACCAGAGAGGATGAGTTCTGTTCCACTGTGTATACATGATAAACTGTTACCATGTTAAATTTTCAAATGTAGTATATGAAAAATAGGTATGAATTCAGTAATGAGCATAATATTTTTGGATATATTCAGTAATATTCAAGATTGAATATAATACAAAGTTTGATATGCATACCTGTAATGAAAATAACATGTGTGGTAAGAAGAACCAGTAAATTCCACATACAAGCATTAGAGCAAAATTGAATTTGTGGATTTTTTTTGCAATGTGTGTATAATTTATATTAAAAAAATATACATATTTAGGAATTAATATAATTAAATAAATGTGGAAGTTATGAAGAGGTAATAAGAAATAGAAATAATAAAGGGAAATTTGCAATTGCCTCAATGGAATATTGTGGCATAAAAATATAAGTAATAAAAATAAAATTATTATATATCATACAATTGTTAAAAACATCATTACTTTTGGAGCAGAACTGTGGCTATTAACAACAAAAACAAATAAGTATCTTTTGGAAATGGAAATGATTTTATACAAAGGGCAGCAAGAATTTCAAGAAGAGAAAATATTAGGAACTCAATTGTAAGGGAGAAAATGAAGATTGAAGACACCACTTTAGATTATATTAAAACTCAGCAATTGAGATGGTACGGACATGTCCAACGAAAGGAAGAGGATCGGCTACTAAAACGTGTTTTGTAATGGAAACCTGAGGGAAGGGCAGAGGAACACCTCTTGGAGTATATATTTATACATGAAGGAGAAACATCTACACCAGGAGATTGGATGGACCGACAAAATTGGCTATTAGGTATCGAGACAAGTTATCAAAGGATGGATCGCATCTATAGATGTGTTTTTATTTGATGTAGTAATATAAAATGTATTTTAAGTGTATCTAATTGCACTTACCTTATCTCGAATTTCATTGAAAGTATATCTCTGATCTTGATATACAGACACTAGAGCTTCCTTGTCTTTCCATTTTTCTGCTGCAATATCTACTAATTGACCTATAGTGAGAGGACTTAATGGTTCTGCACCCAAACACTGCACATAGCTTGGTTTTGATCTCATAGTCTCCCTGAAATTAATTAATTTTTAAAATAAATATTCAATAAAACAATTTATTGTACATTTTGAAACGGACAAAAATAGTTAAATCTATAGCAGTACCAACATGAAAGGTGATAGGAAGGGATCCAAAATCACTAGGTGCATTCCCTATGTACAAATGAAGGTAATGCACACATTCCTTAGTGTACATGTTTTAGCTATGGTTAACGTGTCGTAGATTTATGACTAGTGAAATAATATCAATGTCATTGTGCTCTAGAAAAACATTAAAGCCACATTTGGTGAATTAAAAACCTAAATTGATTTAATTTGTTAACATATCTGAAGAAGGTACCGTGTACGAGAACAGCTGTTCACAGAAATTATGTCACAGAATTATATCTAAATAAATATGAAAATCAAATAAAACTAAGTTTTATTTTATCTACTTAATAAACTGCTTTTTGTATAAATCTCTATTAAGTTATGTATTTACATATGGTAGTCGATGGTTGGAACCGTCTCCATAAATAAGGAAGTACACTTCAAGATTTTTAAGAGGGAAGTCCTTCATTAGTGAGATATTTTGACACAAGTAAAGCGACACAAATGGAAGGTGGTGCGAATATAGATAAATCATGGGGTTTGTATTCCTTATTCACCGACATTCCGACATTTGTGAAGATTTATAAAGATAGACTAGAATACATTGGTTTGGCCATATTATCAGGATGGACGAGAACACAGTGCCTACTAAAAACTCATACTGGAGGAATATAAGACGTTTGGTGGAAAAGAAAAAATGTTTGATAAGAAAGGTTGGTTAAGAGGATGGAGGAAGGAGGGCGTGTGGGTAACAGGAACGGAAATGGAGGAAGGTCCTTATAAGACGGGCCAGAACTCAAAAATGGACGTTAGATGCACATTTATGGTATGACTGCCATGAAAATGATATCGCCTGAAAAAATAAGCCTCTGAGTAAAATTTAATGAGCCTCTCGCTGATGCACACATTTGGCTTTGAACTTTGTGTACAAAGTATGTGACCTTAGCTGTTAAAGAGCATCATTAATAAACAATAACTATCTACTTACCTATCTCTTTTTCACCCCAGAGATTGGATAATAGATCCCAGACACCCAATAGGCTTCATGGCCCGATACGCAGGGACATAAGCTCTACATACATCACTATTCTGAGCTAATATTTTCCAATCACCCTCAAATCCCGCGTAGTACATGTCATTCTCCAACCTCATTTATTGTGCCTGCTAACGCCATGGGCGCTTTCCTTTCGGTCTTGATCCTAAATATATAGGGTGTTTCCTCATGCTCCTCTTTTATTACTCCATTGTCGTATATCACATGTCCCCCCCCCCCCATGCCATACAGTATTGCGGAGACTTCTTAACTCTTCTTATTATATTTGGTTTCTCATAAAGATCACATATCTCACTGTTATGTATTCTTCTCAATTCGCATATATGCTCATCTCTGTGTGGTCCAACAAATATTTTCCTAGAGAACTTTTATTCTCAAATACTTGAAATATTTTCTCCTCCGCTTAAAGCTAGAGGGGTCACTGTTTCACATTCATATAGCTGGAAGAAGAACTATTTTATTATGTTTTCAGTTTAATATTTTTTGAGAGATGTTGCGATGGCAAGGGCAGGTCTCTAATGCATAATAGCAAAGCATTTCCAGAATTGAATTTAATTTCTTTTTCTGCAACACATTTCTTATTTGTGTGTCAGTTTCGTGAATGTGTGTTGAATTCAGCCATTTTGCTTTCTTAAAAAATAGTCGTATCACTTGTGATTCGCTGTCCATCTTGCATTATTATATTTATATAGGCGTAATGGATGGTCTATGTGGGAAATAATAATCTTGGTTATTAGTGTTTACTTCCCGCCGAGCAGTTGTAGTTTTTTAGTGTTCCTCAATAGACGTGTATACGTAGTGGTCCTAGAAAGTATCTGCTTGCAATTGCCTAATAATATATTCATCATCAGCGTAAACTAACAATTTATTAACACCATTAAGTTGCATGCCTTTTTCATCCTCTAAAGATTTGATGACATGTTTTAGTACAAAATTGAATAGTAGAGAAGATAATGGGGGCATTCAGTAACCAAAGTGCTGCAAAAGCACTTTATCTGCAGCATACCATTCAGCGGGCAATAAAGCGCTCTAGCGGACTTGCAGCTACTGCAGCGAAGTAAAAGTAGACTGCAGACAGAAAAAACCGCTGCATCCATTGTGATTGGCTGGTTCACTCAGTTTAAACATGGCGTCTTTGTCTATAAACAATTTATGTTTGATGTACAAATATTGTGTTATTTATGTCTGGACATTAATATATGAGTTATTCGACGTGGCTAACCATTTTAGACGAACATAAGTGATATATTAAGTAAAACTAAAGACAGTGATAATTTTAAGATTGTTATCGACATCAAGAATTTATGATTATAACCTCTTTTCATGTAAATCATTGTGTTATTGACGAGTGAATGTTTTATTATGAAAATTATATCCCCCAGATGATTCATTCGCTAATACCTGGTGCCAATTTTTGTTTTCAAGATATATAAAATAAATTAGAATATTATGATTGTGTTCATGGGATCATTTCTGGAAGTGCTACAGTGGTTGTCAAACCAATTTTCTCTACAGATAAAATGAACATTTGTACTCTTCTTTAAACGTGTAACACAATAAGAAAATTGTGTAATGGGCAAAAAGATGAACTGTGTATCTTATGTTTGTAATCTTTTCTGAATAAAGAGCTTTGTGGAGTATCAACCATAACTTGAATTCAAATATTACATTATTCTAGATTTCTTATCTAAATTTGACCAGTGAAGATACAAATACTCAGTATGATGTGCATGAATAAAATAAAATTACAGCTAGAGTTGGTTAATGTATTTAAAAAAATTTGCACTCTGCATAGGATTTTAACACAGCTGATCCATTATTATTTAATCTCCAACTTTATATACTATGTCCTATCATTGAGATACTGAGAGCTATTATTTGAACCAGGTATGAATAATTTTCACTTTAATTCCCAATTTATCGTAAAATGAAATGTGGTCTTACATCTTTTAATTCAAATGCATGTAGTCTCTCTTATGGGATATTGCTATTCACTGTATACTACCATTAATCTTGGTGGTAAATGTTTTACATATTATTGTAAATGATTCAGTGATATACTATTTAGTGTAACACTTAATTTGACTGAGAAAGTGGCATTGCTAATGTTAATGATTATATTAAATAATGTCTTTAATTATGGTGAGTGAGAGGCTATCTATAATTAACTGCTGTTATGACAGAATTTCACATATATAGTTGGAAATTACATATAATGTTTTGGTTTTATTTTAGCCATAAAGATTATGGTAGTTACTCTTACAAGTAATTAATATTTTCAGATGATGCAAAAATAATTAATCAATTATTAAGAAAACTGTATTTAAATAATTATAAATTGATAATCCTCTTTGTTTTCATTCCTTAACAAATTTAAAATAAAGATGAAGTATGTTTGAGGTTTAAAAATTACAATGATGCCTTCCTATATACATTATTTGTTTGGTTGCTGTACTTAGGTCATGTCTTGCACCACTTACATTAATTTTGCACATATGCCTATGTTTCCTGTGTTTTCTAATGTAATCCCTATTCCTCATAGATTTAAATGTAGGCCTAAAAGTGTCAAATATTATGTAAGAAATGATATGAAAATGGCTGAACAATTAAATAAAATTTGCCCTACAGCTCACCTGGCAATACTTTTAGTGTGGTTATGTGATGATGAAGGAGCAAGATATGCATCACATAGGGAATTCGCAGGAGTGATGTTTAAATATAATAAAATAATTTCAAGTTGAGACCAACTCAGGGTCAGATCGAGAGATTAGATTAAGCCCACATGTTTATATAGGTCTATAATTAACTAGGGTGCAGGCTGACTACATCTGATGAACTAAATAGATGAGATGAAAATGGGGAAAGGTGGAATAAAATTGTGGTAGGGGAAAATGGGAGAAACCCCGAAAGAACATGCCATAGATCCGTTTCCTCCACTACAAAATCTATGTATAGTGACCGAGACTAATCAAGTTAACAAAAAACTACTCTTACTAAAACACAAATTAATAAGACTAAACTAATAATAAATATTATAAATAAGGTTCTCGAGACACCAGCGGTGAGAGGCGAGTGTCTAATCGCTTGCGTCACGGAGCCGCCTGATATATTAATAATTTTAAAAAATACATGTTTTTCGTTATAATAGTATTTTATTTTAAACGATCCATTCGTCAATTTCATAAATTACATACATTAAAATAAATCGTAAATTCTGTATATCCCTATTAGTATTATGATTAATTTTAATAGTATCGCATAGTAATATGAGTAATGAGCCAATGAACAAATTTAAATTTGGCGGTATAGCTGAATGCAGCGGTCCATTCAATAAACTCCTTAAATTTTTGCTGCAAATGGCAGCCATTTTTGCTAAAGCGCTAGAGCGCTTTATTGCCCGCTGAATGCGCCCAATGCATCTTGTGGGCTTCAAAAGTATCTGAAAACTGTTTGCTTACACGCACCCTACTCTTTGTGCCATTTAGACACATTCGAATAAATCTTAACTCGCCTATTAGGAATTCAGCACTCCTGCTAACTTCTGCCTCTTAATTGAGTCGTATGTCTTTTGAAGTCTTACGTATAGGCTAGTTGATGCACAGTGCCATTATATTCCCATTTCTTTTCTAAAATCTGTTATATTCTGCATAGCCAAATACTCTTAAAGTATTTCCAAAATGTGATAAACTGATGATTATGTTCGACTCATTAGTCAACGAGGTGCCACATGTAATTTTATTTCTTCGTCTTCTTCTTCAACGTAGTTTAACCTTCTCACCTTATATGAACTTTTACATGCCTCACGGCGTCTGGGCGTATTTTAATTCAATTTTAATATATTCTTTATTAAAATATCCATCCATAGTAATTCTGCCCGAAGGCAGGTCCTTCACTGCAATCATAGCATTTGCATGCTATGCTTGCAGTTTTACTAGGGAATTGTAGGTGTGGTAGCTTCCCGTTGTTTTCCACACCGGTGAAGGATGATGATGATGATGATGATAATGATAAGGATGATGATGACCATATGATTTCGGGGACCGTTTGGACCTTAAAGTTTTCCTGACATTTGTCTTACAGGTGAGGAAAAACCCCGATAAAAATCTCGCCCAGAAAAACTGCCCCGACCGGGGATCGAACCCGGGCCCACTGCGTGACAAGGCTATCTCGAGACCACAGCGGTGGACTTATTAAAATATATTACATCATATTTAATCTTATAGGCTCGTTGTTTTGACAACGTAATCAAATCTGATTCTTATCGGGAATCATATCGTTTTATCTATTTTTAATTGTGAAGTATTGTTCCTGCCTAAATGCATTTATTATTAACTCAATTCTAATCATAAGTAATGCCACGAGTGATTTCCAAATTATCGATAAATTCACAACTCACGAAGTGAGGAGTGAATTTATCTAGAGAATTTGGAAATCAAGAGTGGCATTTGTTAGACTATTTAACGAATAAAATTAAGCTCTTTACTAAAAAATAATTATTTGAATATAGTTACCGGCGTTTTAAAATATTTATATAGTTAATGTAAACGGCGATGTTTGAAAACAAATTAGAAATGTGAGGTTATATATATTCACTGCAACTCGTTCATATTATTTATTGCCAAGTAGGATCGCAATATTGTAAGAATGCACTCTAGTGGAGAAATAATGAAACACATCAAACTATTATAATCAACATTAGGTTAATTATTTATATTTTGAGTAAACAACTCAGTAAAATCACTGAATCTATTCATTATTTGCTATATTCAATGTATTTATTGGAGAAAAATAATGGTCTAACCTGTTCAGAATATTAAAAAAAGGAGGATCTTTCTTTATCACAAAAGTAGGAGCTGATAAAGAGAAATCGATAAAGAGCGAGGTGAAACACGACTGTCATTGGTGTAAAACAGAATTCAATGAAACGTGGATTGGTCATTGACTACCATTTGCGACATGAGTTAAATAGTCAAAGTAAGGATTATCATAAGTAATGCCACGAGTGATTTCCAAATTATCGATAAATTCACGACTCACGAAGTGAGGAGTGAATTTATCTAGAGAATTTGGAAATCAAGAGTGGCATTTGTTAGGACTATTTAACGAATAAAATTAGGCTGTTTACTCACAAATCATTATTTAAATATAGTTACTTAAAAATGTTTATTTATTTAATGTAAACGGCGATGTTTGAAAACAAATGGGAAACGTTATGTTTCGTTTCTCCATCCACTGCAACAAGATCATATAATGTTTGTTATATATTGCCATCTGGCGTGGGAAACTTGAAATATCATCACAATATTATAAGAATGCATCCTAGCGGAGAAAAAATTAAACACATCAAACTGTATATTATAACCAAAATTATAGGTTATTAATTTATTTTTTAGTAAACAACTCGGTAAAATCATTATTTAAAAACACAATTATAGAACACAGAATTATCAAAAAGAACTCGGTAATATCATTATTTAAAAACACAATTATTTGTATTTCGTCTATAACTTCATTTGAAGCACAGCCAAATCTTGTTTCTGCCATTTTGAACATTCAAATATGGCGGCTTTACTGTTATCTCAGTCACTGCAAAATAATGATCAGACCTGTTCAGAATATTAAAAAGGAGGAGCTTTCTTTAATATGGTAATTATAACACTGATAAATATTTCGTGAAACACGACTCTAATTGGTTGTAAAACAGAAATCATTGAAACGTGATTGGCCATTGAGTCCCATTTGGGGCATGAGTTAAATAGTCCACGATATGTGTTCTTGTCATGTTAATAAGCATAAGGTGATGCATGCGTCTATGTTTATATCAATCTATTCATTATGGGCCAGTTAATAAAATAATTAGAGGTAAAGTCAAATAAACATAGACTATTCTATGCCAATGTTCGATCGGAGAACTGATAGCGTCATGTTATCCAATATGATAGCATAATCCCAATTGAACACGCCGTGTGTCTTGCATTTGTTTTATTTAGTTACATATTCTGTTGGGGAGCAAATGGTTGGTACGGCCTCAAGAAGGGTACAGATGCCGACTATGTATACCTTAATAAATCTCGACTTTTTAGTAGCTCTGCCAGCAAGTCCTAATCCTGCGTTCTCGTCGTGCTCCCTGACTGCAGTCGTAATAGACTGTAGCTAACAGGACTTCTCAGCACCTTAAAACTGAGACCTGTCGACTAAGGGAGCAAACCCCCCAAAAAACCCAGGTCCTCCATGTCTGGAGGTTAGGCGTCAGGCTGGCAACCTGGCCCTGGAAAAAAAGTATATCGCTACGTACTTCAGTAAAATATGTAAGCCGGATGGATTTAAATATGACAGACTTAAGCTACGAAAACGGGCCTTTGCTATTGGCACATGGAATGTTCAAGGCTTGAATACTAAAGAACAAGAACATATTCTGTTACTATGAAACAGTGCTACCATTGTAGTTTGCTCATTATAGTTGATCGTAAACGACCGTAAATTTTTAGATGTCACTGTATGCAGGTTTCCACTTATTCGTCCCCCCTACGACCCTGACGTAAAGGGAGAATGTAGTTTAAAAGCATGCTAGTGATTCCTGTGCAAATTGGGCTGTGTTTCGGAAATAAGTTAGTGCCAGTGGCGAGGCGTCAATGGAAGCGGCGCTTTCCTATAATTTTTGCAAAAAAAATCTATTTTAAAATTATTAATTCTCATGTAAATTGGTATAATTCGTTATCAATTTACTAGAAATAATTTATAAGTTAAATCTGTACGCTAATGTCACCTATCGGTGTTTTCCCAAATTACATCTTACGTTCCAGGTGGGTTTAGAAGCGCCTCATCTTAGAATTTGACAGTCTAACCATGTGTGGTAGAAAGGATATGTAAAATTCATTGACCTCAGTTAGTATTGAAATAAAGTTTTATTCAATTTAATTTTATTTGTTTATAGTATGTGGGTCCACCGCTGTGGTCACGCAGCGGGCCCGGGTTCGATCCCCGGTCGGGGCAGTTTTTCTGGGTGAGGTTTTTATTGGGGGTTTTCCTCACCTGTAAGACAAATGCCAGGAAAACTTTAAGACCCAAACGGTCCCCGAAATCATATGGCCATCATCATCCTTCACCGGTGTGGAAAGCAACGGGAAGCTACCACACGTACAATTCCCTAGTAAAGCTACAAGCATAGCATGAAAATGCTATGATTGCAGTGAAGGACCTGCCTTCGGACAGAATTACTATGGATGTATAGTATGTAGTTTGTATGTTATATTTTATTGTGACTTTGTCACTAGACATTAGGGAGAATGTAAATAGTGTACTTTCTTTACTCTTGGCGCGACAGGCCTACAAGGCCCTTAGCCTACCAGCCGGCTGCTGGCCTCACATCCACATGTGTCAATCACAGAGGTAGATGATAATCAGCCAGTGTAGGGGTGACATGTGGTCAGAATGTCGAGTCCCCAGCCGTTATAGCTGGTTTTCTCAACCTGGAGCCGCTACTTATTGTAGCTACCCAAATGCATCACGATGCTGGGTGGGCACCGGTCCCATACTGGCCGAAATACCATGAGAAAATTTATTCCCCCATGGAGACTCGAACCAGCGCAAGTCCCGTAGCTCTGCGCCAAGGCTTCCTGCCTTAACCACTCGGCTACGGCGCGGGACAGTGTACTTTCAATAGTGTTTATTGTAACTTATTCCGCATTTTGTTATGAGTGAATCAGGCACAATAGAAGCGAACTAACGACGTGCTTCCAGTGCTCTCATCCTAGTCGTTCACCGCGAACGTTCAAATTGAGTTGGAGCAGCATCGTGAACTGTTCTATTGAAAACTTTTACAAGTTTACCCATTGGATCCACTTTCATTTCAAGACAAAATAAAATTAATAGAAAATGATAGACCTACGTAGCCTCTCACTGAATTAAATTCTCAATCTAAAGGCTGTAAAATGTTCACACAACATTTCAATCCAAATTCATATCTTGGTTATGTGGTTGCAATAATCTCAAAAAAAAAAAAAAAAAATCTGCTGACTGTGTTTTTTGTTTTCACCTGAAAATGTTTGGAACAAGACGGTTTTGAGAATTGTTACGAATACATAGATTATTTTACATAGATATTTTAATTATTTCATAGATTATTTTAATTATTCCATATATAAACAGTTGGTGAAATATAAAGCATTTAGACATATTTCAGGATAGAATTTTGACTTATGGCAGGAACAAAGTATTTCAGGGCTAACTGTAAATCTCTGCATTTAGACTATAGGAATGTTAGTACAGTTAGTTATAGCTGTAGGTGCAGAAGCTTAGTATATAAACCTTGCAAAATAGGGGACTCGTGTATGTTGAAGCAGTGAGCTAATGGGTAAGTCTGCCTACCATTTTTCTTAATAAAATTTGCCTAGGACAATTAGAAATGGAGTCAAGTATCTTAAATAGTTTAATACTAGTTTCAGAGTGTGCAAACTATATTTCAAAGTGTAAGAGTTATTAGACAATTATTATTAGAATGTAAATTAGGGTAGATTCGTAACCCCATATCTCCCTCTCTCGAAACTTAGGAAAGTTAGAATGTAGGTTTTCTTAATATAAGCTTAGATTAGTTATTTAGGGTTAGAATTACTTAAGGTTATTGTAATCATTATACGCTAAAAAATAAAATAGTTAAATTAAGAATCCATTTATGTATGTTCGAAAACACGTATACCTTTATAACAAATACATCCACATACTAACGCTCGGCTAGAACCTCATGCTACCAAAATCCATGTCCCAAAGGTCCTTTAAGCCCTAAGAAAGCCAACAATTCGTAACAAGGATTTAAATAATTTTCGTAAATCTAAAAAAAAAAAACACACACACACACACAAGCTCTCATTTCATCACATAACAAGCCGTAATCAGTTGAAATAGTTCCTTAAAACTGGAATTGAATTATATCCCTAACATATATTTTTTATACTATGGAACTTCCTTGTGCCCAAACTGACGCTTCGCCACTGGTTAGATGGAAAGAAAAAATATTCAACCTATGACAGGAGGGAGCGCGAGAACGCATACTCGACAAAAACGGGAAAACGGGCCACTGCACAGGAGGCAAATTATACCTGGCAAGAATTCTCAATGGGGGCATTCAGCGGTCAAAGGGCTTATCTGCAGCGTGCAATAAAGCGCTCTAGCGGACTTGCAGCGATTGCAGCAAAGTAAAGTAGGCTGCAGATAGAAAAAACCGCGCTGCATCCAGACTTCAAGGTTGATATTATATAGACAATCCTCTGCAATATTGCTTAATTTGACTGTGTAGTTATATCTTATGTTTATGTTGGAAACTATCCCATTGAATCTCTTTCAATGTCATAGCTGATGCCGTAATAGAGCCCGGATTTGTATACGAAATGCATGTTTCGTTTTACGCATTAAAAAGTATGCGGAAATGATTTACATGTTAAGCGATCCTTTCACAGACAATTTGAGCGATATTAGATAACGCATAGAAATGCATATTCCGGAGGAAAAAAGCTTATTTTAGATTTTTAATACATAAGTGCATATTTTACTCCTAAATGTGGTATTAAATTATAATTTTCCCTTCAGCTAATTACTAGTAATTGAATATTGATTAATTTCTTTTTAAATCAACAAGGTCTCTGCAATTTATTGGATATAAGCGTAACGTATATATTTACATCTGTGTAAGAGGAGAATACCCGTGGACCTTGAGAAATAATATTATGGTATTGCTAGAATCGCATTTGGTAAGCTTAGTGAAGTATTAAATAAAAATCCTGGCTACAATAGAATTTGTCAAATTAGCAAAATGCTCTCTGGTGATAGTGAAAAAACTGTAACCGAAGAGGAATTTACTGAATAAGAACTGTGGTGTTCTGCACATGCACCTGTGACATCATGTGATGTAGAAAGGATATTTTCATTGTATAAACCCTTCTTCACTGACAGACGAAGGAGCTTCACTCAAGAAAACATCATGAAAATCTTCCTTATCTACTGTAACAGCCAGGAATAAGCTAAGATTACCCACAAGGCAAATAATTTATTTGATTTTATTACAATCTGTTTTTTGCATATTTAGGGTGCATATTGGGGCACGCCGTAGCGTAGTGGTTAAGGCACTGCGCTACAAGCCGGAAGGTCGAGGGTTCAAGTCCCGGTGGAGTCAGGATTTTTAAACTGACCCAAACCTTCTGGCGGCACTATGGCCCTGGGGTCGACTCAGCCTCTAACGGAAATGAGTACCAGACACATGTTCTGGGGTAAAGGCGGCCGTCACGCAGGGCTGACAACCCGGCTGACATCAAGTGCCGATTGTCTAGAAAAAGTGGGAGCCTTAACCTCCTACTACCCCAAGGGCCTCCTGAGGCCTGTAGTGGGAATACTTTACTTTTATTTTCTACATTTTCCATGCATATCTAGTACTTTATTTTGCATACAAATCCGGGCTGTAGTTCATCATAATATTATGATAAAATTATCTTTCTCTCCATTATGCCACCTGAGGATATAAATGACAACAATAAAATTGTAAAATTTTGAAGTAACTTATATCGGATAATCCAGTTTTTTAATACTCTTGACTTATATGAGATTCTACGTACGTTCCAGGGATTTTTAAAATCACATTTTACTTTTAAAATACAAAGTAAGCCTACTTATCATCATCTCTTATTTTTCAGATAGTTCATCGCTCTGGTGTAATGGACGGAGCAGGCCCGGGTTCGATCCCCGGTGGGAAAGTTTTTAGGGTGAGATTTTTTTTCGAGTATAGCAAATATCAGGAAGCTTTAGGACCCAAATAGTCCCCGAAAAACCATCTGACAATCATCTATTTAATATTCGTCTTGTTTAGTATGAATGTTTGAATGGTTGTCATAAATGTTTATGTTGTCTCGGAAGTGGCCCTGGCATTGAAGTGATCATTCGTCGTTGAAGGCCCTCCATGCGCTTGTGTGGTAACATTTATGCGTGTCATCCAGAGTTTAAAATCCCCTCCCGACAAATCATGTGTCCCTGTAAAACCCGGGTAGCGTGGGGCATGTGGAAGTAGGCACTACCTACAAAGGGAGAGGTAAAAATGTCAAAGAAAATTGTCAGGCGCCAGAATCTTAATAATTTATCATAAGTAATGCCACGAGTGATTTCCAAATTATCGATAAATTCACGACTCACGAAGTGAGGATTGAATTTATCTAGAGAATTTGGAAATCAAAAGTGGCATTTGTTAGGACTATTTAACAAATAAAATTAAACTGTTTACTCACAAATCATTATTTAAATATAGTTATTTTAAAATATTTATATATTTAATGTAAATGGCGATGTTTGAAAACAAATGAGAAATGCTATGTTCCATTTGTTCATCACTGCAAGCAGATCATATTTATTGCCAAATAGAATCGCAATATTTGTAAGAATGCACCGTAGTGGAGAAAAAATGAAACACGTCATTACAGGTTATTAATTAATTAATTTCTGATGTCTTATGATGTAAATATGTCAATTATAATTTCTGGTTCTGCAACGTTAGATGGTCCTGGGAAATAATAAGTTTCCTAAAGTTCAACAGGAGTGGTTTCTTTTTTAATTTTATAATCAATTACTACGAATTCTTTGTCTAGTTATATCGCGCAAGCAGAATCTGTTGTGTGGGCGATTGGCATGCGTCTCTGATCTACAATCTAGGACACACTTGATGACATGGTGATAACATCGGACGTGAAAAACGACGGTGATTGGTTGTAAGAGTGAAAATTCATTGAAATGTGATTGGGTTCTTGTGCTACGATTGTGGGTGACTTGAGGTTTTCATTAGTCAAGTTAACGTTCTAGTCAAATCTATCTGGAGTGTCCTTGCGTGCTTTAAATTATCCTGAGAGCTAATCCCCGGCGGTAGCATTGTTGCTGAAAGGGTTACCTAATGTCGGACAGGTCGAAGGCGTTTAAGCCAGACGAAAAAAGTACCCTTGTCGAAAGAGTGACGATCTTCCATCGTAAAAATACAACCATCAAGAAACGCGGACCTGTGTTCCAAGTGTAAAATTTCCCGGATTAAGAATAGTCCCCCATTCGATTCTCCGGGCGGGAACCTATTTCAGGGAATCCATGCCAAATGACTCAAACACATAGACCTTTTGTGTAGGCGATCGATGTGTTGGAATATGTATGGGACATTATATTTATAGTCGGTATTTGAGACACGGACTCTTATTTTAAGGGAGGTAGAACCGTATGTACGAGTATTTGGAAAATAAAAGCAGTGTAGGAACATTTTTGTGCCAAGGAGAGATGAACGCATCAGGTGAATGGAGAATATTGGCAGGTAACAGTGGGCTAATATGATCTTCATATGAAACCATATATATATACAAGGCGGCTGGATCTCGTAGACTGCGATGGGCAGGGCATATGGCACAAATGGGGGAATGAAAGAGGGGACATGGAAATTTCCTATAGGAAAATCAAATAGGAAAACGCCCTGATTTTGGTAAGGACGGAAAAATGAAGTGGGGAGAGTGAACATTAATCATGATTTTAGAGAAGTAGATAGAATGGATGATTGAAAAGCATTAGCTCACGAAGAGATGGGTGGAGTGCTTATTTCCCCGCTCCCAGAAACTTAGGGTTCCGAATAGTGCCAGTGAGTGGTCGTTTGTCAGTCCAACCAAATAGAGCTTCCAGTCCAACCAAATATAGCTTCCACACAAAAATTGTATTTACTAATTCATAATTCAGATTTTCATGTCTGGAAGGAACTTTATATATATATATATATAAGTCTACTGATTTATCGGGGGCACGCCGTAGCGTAGTGGTTAAGGCACTGAGCTACAAGCCGGAGGGTCGAGGGTTCAAGTCCCGTTGGGGTCAGTATTTTTAAACTGACCCAAACCCTCTGGCGGCACTATGGCCCTGGGGTCGACTCAGCCTCTAACGGAAACGAGTACCAGACGCTTGTTCTGGGGGTAAAGGCGGCCGTCACGCAGGGCTTGACAACCCGGCTGACATAAAGTGCCGATTGTCTAGAAAAAGTGGGAGCCCTAACCTCCTACTACCCCAAGGGCCTCCGGGACTGTTGCGGGATCACTTTTACTATTGATTTATCTCTGTTAGTATAGCTCTATAGGTATTTAACATTTTGTAAAGAGATTTTTCAAGCCCTCAACCGTACTAATGTAGAACCGGCATAACCTAATAGTCCGAGATCCGACTGCAAGATTACTACATTCATCGAGTGTATGAACAAAATCAATTTTTTTCATAAAATTGTGAATTACTGAATACATTTTTGCCGAGTTGCCTATTAAAATTCGGCCGCCAGTATGTTTTATTAAAATATAATTAATTTATTTATTAAAATATAATTAATTAATTTATTAAAATAAATTATAATCCATTTCACAGAAATCGATGTATAGAGCTTGAAAAGTTTTGGTTGCCATTGCACACTTGGCCGTAAACCTCCTCGCGGCCACAGCAGGCTGTGACACCGATCGGTAATATAATGGCGGTAAGTACGTATTTATTGTTTTATATTGTTCCCTCGCAGCGGGAAGTAAAACCACTGCCCTTTATGTATACTACGTACAATGTATATACAAACATATATCCAAAAGATAGTGTTAATATACATTATACGAAACAAATCACAGCATTATAAATGAACTGAACTTCCTTTGAAACAATATAAAACAATAGATACGTACTTATCGCCATTTTATTACTGATTGGTGCCACAGCCTGCTGTAGCCGCGAGGAGGTTTACGGCCAAATGTGCAATGGCAACCAAAACTTTTCAAGCTCTATACATCGATTTCTGCGGACTGGATTATAATTTATGTTAATAACAAGTGAATCAAATTATTTCGAATAAATAAATAAATTATATTTTAATTAAACATACTGGCGGCCGAATTTTAAAGGCAACTCGGCAAAAATGTATTCAGTAATTCACAATTTTATGAAAAAAATTGATTTTGTTCATATACTCGATGAACGTGGTTATCTTGCAGCTAGATCTCGGACTATAAATAGCATTGAAGTACTACTTACACGTTATTCATGTTGACTCGCTCAGAGAGTTGATCTTACTGATCTTGATCTAGAAAGCTACTTACTCATTGCGAAAAGATGAATAGCACACACGTGACTAAATTGTGTAGTCAGAGCTGTCCAGACTTATTTGCATAGCGGACCAAATGGAAGAAATATCACGGTGGCGCGGGCCATAGATCCTATTATAGCTGTTGTGGATGATGATGATGATGATTATTATTATTATTATTATTATTATTATTATTATTATTATATTATTATTATTATTATTAGCGTTCCAGAAATAAATGAAGATGAACATATACAATTAGACATAGAGGATATTAAAATAAATATTCAGTCATTAAAAAATAAAAGAGCTAGTGGTCCAGGAGGAATAACAGCGGAACTATTAAAACATGGATCGGACCATTTATTTGAACGACTGAGAAAATGATTTACAAAATTTATGAATGGTGAAAAAGTTCCTGAAGAATGGAAACTAGGATACATTTCGACAATCCATAAAAAAAGGAAAAAAGACCAATGTGAAAATTATAGAGGTATAACAATAACAAGTACTATGAGTAGACTCTGGATGTATACTAAAATATTAATTGGGGGGGGAAAAAAAAACTATAGTGATATGGAATTAGTAGAACAGTCAGGATTTAGAACAGGTCGTTCCACAACCCACAATTTATTTTGCATTACTCAGGTAATAGAAAAGAAAATGCAATATGGACAACCTTTACACTTACTATTTGTAGATCTTGAGAAAGCATACGACAATGTCCCTATAGAGAAACTATGGATTGCTTTAAGACGTATGGGAATTAAGACTATAATAATTAAAGCTATACAAAATGTATATGACAATTGCATATCTAAAATTAAAATTGGCAGTAAATTGTCTCATGGTTTTACGATAAATAAAGGTCTTCGTCAAGGTTGTTGTGTATCACCGACTCTGTTTACAATATATGTACATGAAATATTAAAGAATGGAGGAGATAATGTTCAAGCATGGGAATTCCTATTTCAACCAACAAAACTTTATACAACTTACATTTTGCAGATGATCAATTGTTAATTGCACAAGATTATGAAGATTTAGGATATATGGCTGTAAAATTAATAGAAGAATATGAAAAATGGTGATTAATTTTGAACATGACGAAAAACAAAATATTTATCAGTTGGTGAACCAGAACAAAATTGAATTTTGGAGACTGGAGAAACAATAAAATCTCATAGTGAGATCACATATTTAGAAATAAAAATAAATAAAAATGAAAGTTACTTACTTACTTACTTACTCACTGGCACTATCGAACCCGTAGGTTCATGGCCGCACGGACATAAGCTCTCCATACATCCCTATCCTGAGCTAATGCTTTCCAATCATTCCCTGTATAATCTACTTCCCTCAAATCATAGTTAATGTTGTTCTCCCACCTCATTCTTGGTCTACCAACTGGGCGTTTTCCTTCTGGCTTTCCTACAAGAAGTTTCCATGCACGTCTTTCATTCCCCATACGCGCAACATATCCTGCCCATCGCAGTCTACGGGACTTAACTGTTCTTATTATATCTGGCTTCCTATAAAGACCATGTAGTTCATTGTTATGTAGTCTTCTCCATTCACCTGTCTGTTCATCTCTCTTTGGTCCAAAATTTTCCTAAGAACTTTATTCTCAATACTCGTAATCTCCTTTCCTCCCTTAAAGTAAGAGGTCCATGTTTCGCACCCATATAATATAACTGGTAGAATAATAGTTTTATATATTTTCAGCTTAACGTTTTTTGAAAGGAGTTGGGACATCAAAAGTCTCTGCAATGCATAATAGCATGCATTTCCAGAATTGAGCCTATGTTTAATTTCTTTGTGCATTTCATTCCTATTTGTGATTATTGTTCCTAGGTATTTGAATTCAGCCAATTCCTCAAAATTTCCCTCATTTGTCGTTAGCTGTCCATTTCCATTATATAATGTATTTCTACGTGTGACCATATATTTAGTTTTACTGATATTTACTTCCAGTCCTAATTTCTTAGTGTTCCTCAATAGTGTGTGCGTGTTGGCCTTTAGTATCTCCTCGCTATCAGCCAGTAGTACTACATCATCAGCATAAACTAACAGCTTATTAATACCATTCAGTTGTAAGCCTTCCTCATTCTCTAAAGATTTAATGGCATGCTCTAGTACAAAATTAAATAGTAGAGGAGATAGTGCATCTCCTTGCTTCAACCCATTCTGGATTTCAAAAGTGTCTGAAAACTGTTTGCCTACACGCACCCTACTCGTTGAGCCATTTAGACACATTCGTATCAGTCTAACTAACTTTTTAGGAATTCCGAACTCCAGCAGGATACTATATAACTTCTCCCTCTTAATTGAATCATATGCTTTTTTGAAGTCTACATATAGTTGATGTACAGTACCAAAAATGGAAGTTACGAAGAGGAAATAAGAAATAGAAATAATAAAGGAAAATTTGCAATTGCTTGCCTCAATGGAATATTGTGGGTAAAAATATAAGTAATAAAAATAAAATGAATATATATCATACAACTGTTAAAAACATCATTACTTATGGAGCAGAACTTTCGCCATTAACAATAACAACAAATAAGAAATAAGAAATAGAAATAATAAAGGAAAATTTGCAATTGCTTGCCTCAATGGAATATTGTGGGTAAACATATAAGTAATAAAAATAAAATGAATGTATATCATACAACTGTTAAAAACATCATTACTTATGGAGCAGAACTTTCGCCATTAACAATAACAACAAATAAGTATCTTTTGGCAACGGAAATGGATTTTATACGAAAGACAGCAAGAATTTCAAGAAGAGAAAAAATTAGGAACTGAGTTATAAGGAAGAAAATGAAGATTGAAGACACTATTTTAGATTATATTAAAACTCAGCAAGTAAGATGGTACGGACATGTCAAGCGAATGGAAGAGGATCGGCTACCAAAATGTGTTTTGGAATGGAGACCTGAGGGAAGGGCAGAGGAACACCTAAAACCTCCTGGAGTCAGGGAATATATTTATACATGAAGGAGAAACATCTACAACCAGAAGAATGGACGGACCGACAAAATTTGCTATTGAGAATCGGACGATGTCAAATATATTAATCATCTATTATTATAAGCCTGTGTTGATAAGCTACTTTTCTTGTTATGTCGTTTTAACATATTTCACAAGTTATTGTTACATTGCTGATAGACTAATACAGTGGAGGAAATTGGTATAAATCCACTAACTTTTAGTAGTAAAACAACCTGAAATATTTATGCAAATACTTAAGAATAGATAAGATGCTAGTATTAGGGTAATAACATTTGTAGGGGAATTGTAGAGCTTAATTAATGGTATGCGTGTCATAGATTACATATAATTATCTTGGACATAATTTCATACAGGTCTCCTCATTTTGTATTTATTATATATGTAAATAATACGTAAAATCTAAGAAAACGCTGTCCTAGGGGTGGAAATCGGTATAAAGGCAGGTCAACTTCTGGCTCTTACAGAGACATAAATGTAAACAAAACACTGCAATTACATGGAGACGACGTGTCTGTGTGCATCGTTCATCAGTTACAAGTCAGCAGTACGTACAATACCACGTGGAAAGCCTCTATCAAATGAAGAGAAATCAAGAGTTAGTGCCTTCAAGGAGATGGGCCTTTCCAATAGACAAATACCTACGAAATTGGGGCTTCAAGATGTGTCATTGATAATTTTGTCAAACTGGGCTCACAATATGAAAAAAAAAACGGGAAATATGGACGGACAAGAAAATTGCCTGAGCGCACTAGACATGTCATTTTACATAAAGCAAAAGGTAATATGTTTTCTTCTCAAATCCAGGCTGATTTGAAGTTGTCATTAACAGCCAGACGACTAAGACAAATTCTGTCAGAAGACAAGAATCTAAAATAAAAAAAAAACTCTTAGTAAATTACCTCTGAACAATTCACATAAGAAAGCTACTAGAATGACGTTTGCTGAAGAACACATGTCCTGGACCTCAGAATGGAATAAAGTATGTTCAGTGATGAGAAGAAGTTTAATCTGGACGGGCCTGATGGCCTTTAGTATTACTGGAACGACCTCTGTACTGAAGAGCAAGTTAGAATGAGTAGAAACTTCGGTGGTGGAGGCGTTATGATTTGGGCAGCATTCTACTTTAAAGGAAGATCAAAAATAGCATGGATACGCACTAAGATGAATTCTGAGTCCTACACTGAGGACCTTCTGGAATCCTAATTGATACGAATGTATGAGGAATTTGGCGAAGATCTAATTTTTCAGCCAGATAATGCTTCCATTCACATGTCTGCTATATCAAAGGAGTGGTTCAGGAAGAAAGAAATACCACTTTTGACGTGGCCAGTCAGAAATCCTGATTTAAACCCGATTGAAAACTTATGGGGGATCCTGGCAAGGCATGTGTATCGCAATGGACAGCAGTTTGGGACAGTGACTGAGCAGAAAAATATTATTCAGGAAGAGTGGACTTCAATCTCAGTGGAAGAAATAAACACCCTCATCAAGTCAATGCCAAAGAGAATCTTCCAAGTAATTAATAACAATGGAGGTTCAACTAAATTTTAGAACTTAAGTTGTAAACTTTGCGCTCAGTCTTTTTGGTTTATTCTGTGAAATACACAAAGTGGCTTTATACTAATTTCCACCCATATGTGAGAGTGGTTTCAGTTTTCATGTACTTTTTTGGACGGAAATGGATAATTAATTTTGACATTATTTCTGTGTGTTTTATACTCAATCACCTTCTAAGTTCATATAGAAAAATGTCAAATAAAGAGTAAATAAACTTGTGTTAACCCTTTTAACAAGTGGCTTTATACCAATTTCCTCCACTGTATTATAGATTCACCTTTAGCATATTTTAATTTATTAGCATTCGCCAATATGTCGAAATTCGACCATAATCATCACTGAATCAGAAATGTTTATACCTGTAACTGATGATGGGATGATAGTATTCTAATTTAGCACCCAGCATCGTGAGGAATTTGGGTAGCTACAATAAGTAGCGGCTCCACGTTGAGAAAACCAGCTATAACGGCTGGGAGATCCGACCACGTATCACCCCTATACTGGCAGGATGATCGTCTACCTCTGTGATTAATACATATGCATGTATTACTACCTTATAGTTTAAATGGGAGCGTTGACGCTGGATTTTATTGTCTTGCAGTTAAAGACGACAGATTTTTTTTTTGGACATGGCCTTTGTACATCACATGCTTCTCTGGAAGAAATTTAACTCTTGCACCATGGGGATTTTCCATAAACACTTCCTTGCAGTTAAAAACGGCAGAACTCTTTCCAATTTTTTTTATTGATAACACTAAAGCTTGTCAATAGCTACTAAGAAAAGGTTGGCAAACAGAGGGGGAAAAGGTACTTAACTGTTATGTAGATGTATTACTACGCTATATTTTAAATTGGAGCCTTGACGCTGGATTTTAGTGCCTTGCAGTTAAAAAGGCAGATAATTTTTGGACATGTCCTTTGTACATCACATTCTTCTCTGGAGGAAATTTAACTCTTGCACCATGGAGATTTTCCATAAACACGGCCTTGCAGTTAAAAACGGCAGAACTGTTTCAATTTTTTTTATAGATAACACCAAAGCTCGTCAATAGCTACTAAACAAAAAATAAAAATGAAATCGATTGACAAACAGAGCAGATAGAATACTTGAGATCTCAGTCTACCTCAACTTTGGATTTGGGGTGTGGAGTACTTTCGAAGCATATGCTTCATCTTCAGCTTGTAACTCGGTACTGGTTGTTTGTGAAAATATTGTAGAACCGGTTGACGTCACTGGGTGAGTTCTCATTCAGCAGGTGAGTGTTTTTGATTTCTTTTAGTATCACGATTTCTTCGAGAATGTTGATTTTGAGTTTATTGTTTCATCCATAGAGAAAACAACAAACTCAAAATCAACATTCTCGAAAAAATCGAGATACTAAAAGAAACCAAAAACACTCATCTACTGTTTGAGAACTCACCCAGTGACGTCAACCCGCTCTACAAAATTCTCACAAACAACCAGTACCGAGTTACAAGCTGAAGATGAAGCATATGCTTCGAAAGCACTGCACACCCCAAATCCAAAGTTGAGGAAGACTGAGATCACGGGTATTCTATTTTTATATTATAAATATTACGTAGTAACCTCAACGGTATTTCGTCATGAATTTTAAAAGTATCGAAACAGAAGAGAAAAATAATGGTACTTAATTGTTTTGTCTTTGCCTTAGAATGCTATAGGGGCCGGATAGAAAGTGATGGAGGGCCGTAGTTTGGGCGTTCCTGTTGTAGTCGATTGTGAGGCGGGACCATCACCAAATAAAAGCGCTCGATTGTTCTGAAAATATCTATACATGCTGATTGATAGGAATAGACAATGGTACTAATACGTAATTGTCCTGGTAGTTTTTTTCACATTATTAAAATACCGTGGCTCAAATTGTAATTAAATATATGACACTCTATATGCAACGGAATGCTTATAGATTCGAAGTGCGTGACATTGTCACTACCATTTAAAATAGTGGTGGTTCCAGTGAGGGGGGCATGGGGGCCATGCCCCCCCCCGAGAAAATTTTAAAGGCTTCCCATGCCCCCCCCCCGAGAAAATTTTAAAGGCTTTTTAACTCATGCCCCAAATGGGAGTCAATGACCAATCACGTTTCAATGATTTCTGCTTTACAACCAATCACAGTTGTGTTTCACCAAATATTTATCAATATTAAATTTACCCATATTAAAGAAAGCTCCTCCTGTTTAATATTGTGAACAGGTCTGACCATTATTTTGCAGTGACTGACTCTAAGAAATACGGCTACCAGATTGTATATATAGTGCATGCATGTCAACACATAGCGCTTGTAGGAGTTAATATAAAACATTTGTAGCAACTGATTATACCACAAAAAAAAAAAGAAACCACTTTTTGCACTTTCTTAAATGTATTTTTTCCCAGGTAATAATCCAGAAAAATATAATTGTCATATTTCCATCATACAACATCAGAAATGAATTAATATACAGTTTGATGTGTTTAATTTTTTCTCAACTAGAGAGTATTCTTACAATATTGCGTTCCTTTGGCAATAAATAGTATGATCTGGTTGCAGTGATAAACAAAAAAAGCGGATGAAGCGTACCAATCGTTTCTCACTTGTTTTCAAACATCGCCGTTTACATTAAATATATAAATATTTTAAAATAAATATAGTTAAATAATGATTTGTGAGTAAACAGCTTAATTTTATTCGTTAGATAGTCCTAACAAATGCCACTCTTGATTTCCAAATTCTCTAGATAAATTCACTCCTCACTTCGTGAGTCGTGAATTTATCGATAATTTGGAAATCACTCGTGGCATTACTTATGATAAATTACGAGATTAATTAATGAACTATTAAAGTGTACTTAAAAATCAAATAAACTTCGGCGCATTAATTAGCAAAAAGCATTGCTGACCGGCCACGAGTAAACTCGTGATCGGTGCGTTTTTATTTCTCGTCAGCTATGACATGAGATAGATTCTGAAAAGAAAAAAAATTGCCGGTGAACAACATGTTAATGTTGAACGAAAAATAAATTTAATGGTCTATCTTGGTATTATGCACGTGCAGCGACTGTTTTTCACAGTCCTCATCGTTTGTTTTTGCGATCAGCATAAGAAATACCTTGGTAATATTTGTTTTGTATTATATGATGTGAATGTTTTCTTTTTTACTGCTTGTATTTTCACTCCAGTACAAGAACGAAAAATAATGGTTAGTTCGAATTCATTAACTAGTGTAAACACTTATTACTTCTTCTTCTTCTTCTTCTTCCGAATGCAGTATTGGGTGATGATGCCCGTTCTGCGACTACAAAAACTGATCTTTCCATCGGTTGAAGGGTCTTCCGAGGTCTCTTTTGCCGTTAGGGTTGAGGTGGTAAATCATCTTTGGTAAACGGGAATTTGACATTCTCTGGACGTGTTGGAACCATTTAATCTGATAATTTTGTATATGTTCAACCATTTCCCTACTATTCCACTGCATCCTTATCTCATCACTTTTCATTCTATCCCTTAATGTTACTCCAGTTAGTGATCGGAGGAATCTCATTTGTGAACTATTAATGCGGGATTTATCTTTTGCTCGAAGTGTCCAGCATTCACTTCTGTATAGTAGAGCAGGTTTGGCTATGGCATTATGAAATCTCAATTGGATTTCTTTCCTCATTTGTTTTCCAAAATTTCTCCTAATTATACCATTTAATCTGTTATATGTTTCTAAATTTGTTTCCACATCTTTTTGATTATGAAACTGTGATATATTATTACCTAAATAATTAAAGTGTGTTACTTGTTCTTTTGGTTTATTATTTATTATTATTTTTACTCTCGAAAGTTCCTTTCCAGTGATTGCCATGGATTTGGTTTCATTTTCAGATATTTCATGTTGTATTTTTCTAGGGTATTCTGCAATTTAAACACTGATCTCTGCAAATCATCTTCATTCTCCGCTAGAAGTACTTGATCATCTGCGAAGATTATTATTTGTATTTGATTTCCTCTACATATTTTTACTCCTGGGGGGTTTAGTTTTTTCCACTCCTGGACAATTTTATTTAGATATAGAATAAACAGTAATGGAGATAGTCCACATCCCTGTCTTAAACCTTGGTTAATTTCAAATGTATCTGTTATTTTCCCATGATCTAACTTTACTTTTATAAATGTGGTTTCATATAAACTTTTTATAGCATTTATTAGATTATTGGGGACTTGGTAGCTTTCCAATAATTACTAATAAGGTTAATGTGCAGGCAAGATTCTCTCAATTTCAAACCTTAAAGTTATTATTTTGATTTTCTTAGTACCTACAAATTTGTAATTCAGCCAAATTTTGCTCAGGTTCAATCTCTGTTTTAGAAAAAAAAAATTGAAAAATGGAACTACAATGCTGCTTAAAATTAAAGAATTAGCTTCGTACCCTCGAAAAAATAGGTAGTTTTTAAATGGCTGTACCTTCGCGAAAAATGATCGATACAAATTTTAAAAAGTCTTGAAGCTTGTAGACTCTAGTGTCTGAATCAGTAATGCGATTATTTTTTCGTCCACTTTGATATTTTTTTTTCAGTATAAAGTGGAAGAAGGAGAGCGCTACAAATTAGTTAAATTATAAATTATAACGATTTCATTGATTTGTTATCTATTTCATCTAATTTTAATGGGATTTGTCACATCCTATTCCTGCGTTCTTGGATGCTTAAATTAAACAAACTTTCCAGAGACTATTCGATTTTGCTATAGGCCTACCATAGGAGCGTACGAGATTCTTGTGTATTTTTAGTAATATTTATGTTTTCCGGATTAAAGATAGGTGATGGCGTAGAAGTGTGTTTGATATACAACAAATTTTCAGAAATAAACACAGGTTATTTAAACAATAAAAATAAATATCTGAACTATTTTTTTTATTTCTTAGGTGACATCCCCTCTTAATTGATTTATATAAAGTAAATCTTTATTAATAGACAGTGGCGTAACGTTTTTCGGCCGGACATTACCAAAAAAAAGTTTCTCGGGCCCCAATTTATTGATATAAGTATGTTTTTTTATAAAAAATACCTATCACGAACTTTTTTATGGATAGATAACGTGTTTACTAAAGAGACTTCTACACTCATTATGTAAATTTATCCACGTTAAATAAATTTTAGAGTTATACTTATGATATTTTAATGGTGTATCTTCTATCTAACTAAACATTTCGTTAGAAGTTCTTTCTTCAGCTCATTCGTTTAAAATTGCTTACACTGTACCAACTTAGGATAGAGTAGAATCTAAGGAGTTGTATGTTACGAAACTGTTAATAGATGACTATATAACTAACTCACTGGCACTATCGAACCCGGGGTTCATGGCCGCGCGGACATAATCTCTCCATACATCTCTATCCTGAGCTAATGTTTTCCAATCATCCCCTGAATAATCTACTTCCCTCAAATCATAGTTAATGTTATTCTCCCATCTCATTCTTGGTCTACCAACTGGGCGTTTTCCCTTTGGTTTTCCTACAAGAAGCTTCCATGCACCTCTTTCATTCCCCATTCGTGCCGTATGCCCTGCCCATCGCAGTCTACGAGACTTAAATGTTCTCATATCTGGCTTCCTATAAAGACCATGTAGCTCACTGTTATGTAGTCTTCTCCATTCACCTGTATACTCATCTCTCTTTGGTCCAAAAATTTTCCAAAGAACTTTATTCTCAAATACTCGTAATTTCCTTTCCTCCCTAAAAGTAAGAGTCCAGGTTTCGCATCCATATAATATAACTGGTAGAACAATAGTTTTATATATTTTCAGTTTAACGTTTTTTGAAAGGAGTTGGGAAGTCAAGAGTCTCTGTAATGCATAATAGCACGCATTTCAAGAATTGAGCCTATGTTTAATTTCTTTTTGCATCTCATTCCTACTTGTGATTATTGTTCCTAGGTATTTGGATTCTGCCACCCCCTCAAAATTTCCCTCATTTGTAATTAATTAGCTGTCCGTTTCCATTGTATAATATATTTCTATGTGTGACCATATATTTAGTTTTAATGATATTTACTTTCAGTCCCAATTTCTTAGTGTTACTCAATAGTGTGTGTATGTTGGCCTTTAGTATCTCCTCGCTATCGCCCAATAGTACTATATCATCAGCATAAACTAACAGCTTATTAATACCATTGAGTTGTAGGCCTTCTTCATCTTCTAAAGATTTGATGGCATGCTCTAGTACAAAATTAAATAATAGAGGAGATAGTGTATCTCCTTGCTTCAACCCATTGTGGATTTCAAAAGTATCCGAAACCGTTTGCCTACACGCACCCTACTCTTTGTGCCATTTAGACACATTCGTATAAGTCTAACTTTTTAGGAATTCCGAACTCCAGCAAGATACTATATAACTTTTCCCTCTTAATGGAATCATATGCTTTTTTGAAGTTTACGTATAGTTAATGTACAGTACCATTATATTCCCATTTCTTTTCTAAAATCTGTCTTAAACTAAAAATCTGATCTCTTGTAGACCCGTTTCTTTTAAATCCACATTGATGATCTCCTAGAATGTCATCAATAGAGTGAGGTATTATATGAAGCTAATTATACGAAAATATGAAATCGTAAAGACAAAATATGAAAATAATGACGCAAAAATATTATGAAGCTACTACTTTCTAAACTTGTTACATATATTTATATACATAGGCCCACTATAACTTGTAAGTGTACATACCAAAATGAGACAAACAGAACTTACTTATAGCTCAAGAAATAAAGATGTTCACTGTATTTCGATTTTAAGTAGCTTTTTCGTTAATTTTGTCCCAATATAAAATATCACATTTATGATCTGAAACAATTTTAATGGATCACGCCATAGTATAGTTGTATAAGGAAACATGGTACAAACAGGAAAGTCGTGGGTTCGAGTCTTGATATGGTCAAGATTTTTAGCTGGACCAAACCTTCTGATGGCTTTGTGGACCTGGGGTCGACTCAGATGTTATTGAAAGTGAGTACTAGATGCATGTTCTGGGCACAAATGCGGCCATCAGGCAGATCCGACAATCCAGCGGACATCTCGTGCGTATTGTCTAGGTCTAGAAAGATAGGAGCTTCAACATACCACTAACCTAAAGGCCTCCCAAGACTGTAGTGGAATCACTTTACATTCATAAATCAAAACTGAGAGGTTGTATATAATACATTTAATGAATGTATTGAATGATATTTAATTATGAAATCTAAACATATACAAGGAAACAAAAAGCAGTGTAACCAAAACAAACAGGTTTCCATGAAATCCAGCATTAACAAAGTTTAGAGCAGATATAGTTTGGATTATTGCTATTTTAGCATTGCATAAAAAAAACTCCTGGCACGACAGGCCTACAAGGTCCTTAGCCTACTAGCCGGCTGCTGGCCTCACATTCATATGTGTCAATCACAGAGGTAGGTGATCATCTAGCCAGTGTAGGGGTGACATGTAGCCAGCATGTTGAGTCCCCCAGCCATTACAGCTAATTATATCTATCTGAGAGCCGCTACTTATTGTAGCTACCGAAATGCCTCAAGATGCTGGGTAGGCACCGGTCCCATACTGACCGAAATACCATGAGAAAATTTCTTCCCCCATGGAGACTCGAACCAGCACAATTCCCGTAGCTCTGCGCCAAGGCTTCCTGCCTTAACCACTCGGCTACTACATATTAAATTCCTGTAGATACAAATGTAACAATAACATTAAATTGGATGATTTAGAATACAAGTAAACCATTCCAGTATGTCATATTTGGAGAAACAAGATGTTAAAAGTTATTAGTCCATAATTGATTCTAGGGATTGTTTCAGAACTCTCTTTGCAATTACAATTACATTTAATATTGAACTACAAACATGGTGAAATGTAGTTGAGAATTATTTTAACGTTTTTTTTTTTTCATGAAATGGGTCTAACATAGTGTCCAAAGTCTTGGTCTAATTGTGCTTTGAACAATCCAATTGTCAATTCTGTTTGTAATCCACTGAAGTTTTTTTCCCTATATTTTCTGATAGTACATTATAAGGCCTGTCTGTCAGAATTGTTTTGCACGATGGAAAATTATGCTCAACATCACACTATGTTATGGCAGCATACTTGTATCATGCTATATTTCATAGTTTGACATCCTTACCTACACGAACTTTACTAATTTCACAAAGCACTGCTTCAAGTTTTAGCAGCGGCAGTCTTTCCTACATTTAAATGCTGTAATCTGTTCACAAAGTAAGGACTGATCTCAGGTAGCAATAACGAGCTGACAGCTATTCTACCTGACTATATAATATTCCAACATCGGTTTTCTACTTATTCATCTGGGCTCATGTTCTTGTCTGGGGATCGAGTTTAGGACAAAAACCTCCATCTAACACGTCACTCTCTTACTCCTCATCCAATTATTTGCTTTTATAAAATCTATCTATCTTGTTCAGAAGGGATACTGAAGAATATTCACTTGTCTACCACATTACACTGTCAAAAATTAAATAAATACATTCATTTCAAAAATATTTTAATGAATTCCTAGAACTTTTATTAAAAAACACCGGAATTTCAAAGTTGAAAAATATGAAGGAGTATGAAATTTTCACTAAAATATGAACATTTTGCTAAAATATGAAATATGAAGTTTTTTATTGGTCTTATTTGATTCTACATATCATAAAATGTAAAGATACTTAGTCTCAGCGCTCTCTGACAAATAGTTTAAAACATGAAATTTCATAAAATTCCTCGCTCTAGTCATCAATATAGGGAGTAAGAAGTCTGCTTACTAATATATTTGTTAGAATTTTGTACGAAGTTGAAAGTAATGAGATGCCCCTGTAGTTGTTGCAATCAGTTTTATCCCATTTCTTATAAATTGGTACGATAATTGATTTCTTCCATTCATCTGGAAGAGTTTCTTTTTCCCAAATCATACTAAGCAACCAGTGTATCTTGTCCATCAATTTTTCTCCCCCTGATTTTATCAGTTCTGCTGGGATCTCATCTGAACCTGATGCTTTATACATCTTCAATTTTTCAATCGCCATTTCAACCTCTAATGCACTTTGGTTCTGCGACTAGCATTTCTGCTGTCTGTAAGTTATCCTCTTCAATATCCCGTTCTGTATGTACATTTAATAGCTGATTAAAGTAACTTTTCCATCTATTTAATATACTGCTGTAGTCTGCAATCAATCCCCATTTTCATTCCGAATTACGTTTATTCTAGCCTGTAATCCTTTCTTCTCTATCCTAATTCCCTGATATAATTATCTAATGTTCCTATTCATTTCAAGATCATTAATCTTCTCTCTCAAATGTCCCCTCTTTTTACTCTTTAGTAACCTCGTGGTTTCCCGTCTAATACTACCCAATTGCTCTAAATTTACCTCATTTGACTCGTGTAACCGTATCATTTTTGCTAGCTTTATTTTCTTTACAATGTCGGCATATTCCTCATCAAACCATTTCTTGTTTTTTCCTCTTTTTAAAATAACCAATGCTTTCTGTTGCCGATAGTTTAATAGTATATCATATTGCCTCCCATTCTTTATTTATATCAGTTTCTTCTTCGTTTGCCACATTCCCTATATTAAATTATTAATATTCCGTTAATTATTTTAGGAATTCGAAATGACCGAAAACCCTCGAACACAAACCCAGTAAGTTCATACTTAAAAAAAAGTAGAGAAAAGACATAACAGCAGTGAAACGCGCGAAACACTTTTAAAAAGATCTAATACAGGTGTACCAACCTTTTTTTTGGAAAAGGGCCACTGTCGTTAAGGTGAATTGGTTTGCGGGCCGCATGTTCCAAATTTTTTACCGTATTAAATAGGATCTAAGATAAACCAATTAATTTAAATACAAAATGGCTAATATACTGTTATATTATTTTTATTAAAATATTAATCATATACTAGGTAAGTTATTTATAAAATTAAATTGAATATTTTTTCATGTATAATCTAATTATCAAATCTAAATTGAACAATATAATTAATGTATGTTTAATATAAATTTTAGTTTAAAATTGAAATAAAATTGTTATATTAAAATAATTAATTTCATACCTGTCATGCGGCACCTGGTACTGCAATTTCACGAACAAGGCATCCTATATCTGGTTTGATTGATATTGTAGCAACGCGAATCGAACTCTCCAGATGCCTGTCGGTGATTTGCGTTCTCGAAGCGCACTTCACATGTTTCATCCTGGAGAACACTTGTTCGCATATGTATGTGCTACCGAAAAGTGATGCGAAACGAAGTGCATGTCTATTAATGCCCGTATTTTTTTCTCTCTGGGAAAGTAGTCGCAATAGAATTGTAGTAAGGGGACATTGTTAGACTTATTCTTTATGTCTGACGCACATTGAAAATCAACGCATTCCATTTGTAGATTCTCGGGGACCTTGTCTATCTTAATGGAGAAAGGGGAAGAAAACAGATTGAAACTTACAATATTCTCCTTGAAATCTTGAAATTTAACGCAGAATTCATTTTTTAATTCTGATATAATTTCTGCGTACTTTTGAGAATATAGATTATTACACTTTTGTAAGGCTGGAAAATGCACAAGATGTTTTTTATTTGTGATTCCCAAAGTCGCAATTTTGTTTCAAAGGCCTTCACGTGGTCAAACATAGTAGTAATCAATTGGTATTTACATTGGAGACGCGAATTAAGTTCGTTCAGTTGTGTTGTTATATCTACCAGAAAGGAAAAATCACACATCCATTCTGCGTCTTTAAATTCAACAATAGTTTGCCCTTCTCCTCCATAAATGTTTGTATTTCGTTTTTGAGATCAAACACTCGTTTCTACATTTTGCCACGGCTCAGCCATCTTATTTCATTATAATAAACAATATCCTCTAATTCTGAATCGAGATTTTGTAAGAAATTTTGAAATTCTCTATATCGCAAACCATGTGAACGAATGAAATTCACTACTTTTACAACGACTTTCAAAACACAATCAAAATTTAAGGATTTAGCATAAAGGTTTTCTTGGTGCATTAAGCAGTTGTATTGCATTAAATATATGTTTCCTACTATAGCTGCCTCTGCTTGCAGTAATTTAACTAACCCTCTTCTTTTTTTCTGCAAAAGCAGGAGGTCCGTCTGTTGTTACACCAGATAGATTTGTATATTTCAAGCCAAGCAGATTCAAGGTTTCGGCGACACCCCCCATTAACTCATTGACTTTAGTGGTGCCTTTAAGAGGGATAAGAGCAGTTAATTCTTCTGGTAATATTAAAATCTTTATCAACTCCCCTTAAGAAAATTGCCAATTGGGCAGTATCGCTAGCATCACTACTCTCATCGGGTGCCAGAGAATAGAACTGGAAATTTGTGGCTCGGTATTTTAAAGTTATCTTTATATCGGACTCTAATTCGTCAATACGGCGAGCTAGTCTGTTGCGACAAGCTTAATTTAGCAAACTGCGCTTTTTTGTCAGGGCATATCATATCATTAACGATCTCAATGCACTCTTTAAAAAACTCGTCATCTGAAAATTGGTTAGATTTTTTGCAATAATTTCTGCTACTGCGTAACTCGCTTTTTCCATAAATTCAGTGTGAAGTGACACATTCTTAAAAACCAACTGCTGTCCCGAAAGTTTAATTCCATGTTCGGATACCGTGTCTTCACGAATTTGACCCTCAAATTTATCATATGAAGACGCATGTTTGGTATAGTAATGTTGCTTTATGTTATACTCCTTAAACACTAAAATTGTTTCACTACAAATTAAACACTCTGATTTCTTGTTTACTTCAGTAAAAAAAGCACTGATTTCCCCACATTATTTGAAATGATCTACCTTCGGCTGATATTTTTCTTTTCTTGCCATAATTAACACTTATAAAACGCACAGAAATAATTATAATCTTCAAACCTCTCACTATACTAACACTACAATGTGAACGAACAACTGCAAACTGGAAACTAACATTAAATGTACAATATGTAACAATAATAAAACATCTGGCACACACTTGCCTTTGAAAGTAGTAGCCGCGCGGTCAACAATACACGGAGACTTCAAAGCGATGCGCGGATCATAAATAAAAAATGTGGGCTGGATATTTCTTAAAACAGATGTGATTTATCCATGTTTTGAGTTAGAGGATGAGTTGGATGAACTTTCGAAAACACATGTTTTGTAAACAGAAAAAGGTTTGCTCTTTCAAGTTTATCTTATACCAAATATTTCTTATTTCATAAATTATATTAGACCATAACATATTAGACCATAACTTACAAATATTACTGCGGGCCGAATGCGATGTGATAGAGCAAATATCATTGCGGGCCGCATGCAATGGGATCGAGGGCCGCGGGTTGAGACACCTGATCGAATACATCATCATTACGTTGTCATGATGAAATCATAATAGTAATACTTTGTCAATTTCTTTCAATGAAGTTGGACTTACCGATAATCTGAATATGAACATAGGAGAACCAACTAACAATGAAAAACAGAATACATCTGTATTATAATCGACTAGCAGTAACAGTACTTTCGCAAAAGATATATAGCTTTTTTTTTTGTAAATAAATATGCCAATGAATATATAAAGTGTCAATTATTGGAACGACCTTGGGAACCATCAAAGTCATATAAATTCCCACATTCACTTTTCAAAAAGGTGAAAGGGAGTTGAAATGTTATTTGGGTCGTCAGCACTTCGGAACAACGGAATTGGCTAGTTCTTTCCCACACGAAACAGGGGTTGTTTTGTAAGTTCTATGTGCTGTTTGCTGATGGAAAGTGTGGCCGTATAATGAAATGATATAGCAAAACCTTGTCACCCAACCGTTGACTTCATTCGCCAAGCTTTTAGGAAATAGTGGACACTTACGATCACACGAAGACACTTATTACTACTAAATATGTGCTCAAGCAAACTTTGTACAAAATTACCACAACCCACAAAAGGCTGTTTAAAATCAGCTAAATACTCAACGACTGCAACAAGTAAAAGAAAACAAGGAGAGACTTTGGCCAATAGTAGAATTTATAATATTCTTAGGTCGACAAAACATTGCTCTAAGAGGCCACCGAGATGACAGCCGTCTGGACGAAGAGGCTGGGTCCCGTAGTGAGGGTAATTTTAGAGAATTGTTAAGATTTAGAGCGTCTGCAGAAGACTAAAATCTTAAGCTACACTTGTCAACAGCCTCTTCAAGAACCACGTACGTAGGCAATAGAACACAAAAACAATAACATGCCGTGGTGAAGAAATAACAGATACAATACTGAATTAAATAAGGAATGCCAAGTATTATTCTGTTATAGCCTATTTGACAAAACAACAGATTTTCTAATACAGAACTGTTTTGTTTGAACTTGAGATATTTGTATAAAAATGAGATTCGTGAAGATTTCGTCGAATTTATTGACGCTTATGAGAGGATTACAAATGTCAATCCAGACCAAGACCCAAATAGTGAACAACGTATAACTGGAAAGGCCAGACAATAAACGAAAGGATTGTTGTAAACGTACTGCAATAATTTTTATATTGTAAGTTTCGGAGCCAGGTATCATATCGACCCACAAGAGAACAGAATTAAGTAAGTCTTGATGCGGTAGGGTGTGTATCATGGCTCGAGCTATACGCGCATGCGCAGTGACGTCTATCTGGTACTTCTAATATTCCACCGATCATTCTTTTTTTTGGGGGGGGGGGAAGTGTACATTTTTAACAAAATAATTATCTTCTGTAAAACAAAGAATAAAAATTGATATTTTAAACACTTTCCAAAGAAAGGTGTTATGAATTAGACATACAGAAAATAGAACCTTGGTACAATATTCACTTCGAAAATATTATGCAAACTGAATATAAACTTAACATTAAAACAATCATTAACATTTACAGTGCAAATTGTGTTTGTATCTAACCATTGCTCAAGAAAACGCAACTTAAAATAAAATCACATACAGGTTCTTTTTATATTCATTGGAAAATTTATTGAAGGAAGAAAACATTACACGGGAACTAATTTCAGAGTACAGCTGTCATTTTATATTTTTTGTTACTAGACATCAATTTACACTGAATAGAATTAATAAATTCTTGATACAAATGTAGTACACCACATTCATCTTCACATGGCACGTCTGCTGTAACTTTGATACTTCAAAATGGGAGGTTTTCTGGAAATGCAATTTAGAAATGCAAATAAAAAAGTCATCATTCCACATAAGTAGATATTGTAAAATTGGATTCACTTAGCAAGAAAAGGAATGAGCCACTTCAAAAAGCAGTGTCCCTTTTATGGCTCACTGCGCATGCTCGAAAAGCTAAAGCTGTGGTTCATGAGGTAACGTATTATTAAATGTTTTAAATACGCTGTATTTGGTTTTAATCGTCTTAAATAGTTAAATAACAGCGAAGGAGATATGTTTCCAGATATTTACGAATGTATGTTCGACAAATGCAATACTACTCAAATTGCGACATTTTAAATAACTCTCGTTCACAGTGCAAAGGTAAACAAGACGACTAGTATCCGACGTTCCAGTAGAGTAGATCCTTAAACCACTTACAAAAAGATGAAATATATATGAGAGCCAGGGTTCGAATCCTTCGACATTGCTATTTTTTATTCATTTGTATTTTCGCAAAATACATCCTATAACATATAATTCCTGCCACGTAATCTACATCTACTTTACACTAAATTAATATACCTGCCTTCGTAACCTCTATAACACTATTTAGCTACCGGTATAAATTAAATCGTGTGAGCAGTACCACGTTTTAATAATAATGCAATAGATGATGGACAACAACAACAATAATAATAATAATAATAATAATAATAATAATAATAATAATAATAATAATAATAATAATTAATAATAATAATTAAAATAGTAATTATAATAATAATGATTATGATGATGATGATGATGATGACGACGATGTATCAAAGGATGTTTATATTGTAATTACCTGGGGATCAGAATTAACTCAAAATGTACCCAAGAAAATGACATAAAATATAGAATTCAAAAAGGCAAATTGGTAATAATAAAATGTTAAACGGAGTTTTGTGGGATAAGAACATAAGAATAGATACCAAATTATAAATTTATAAATCCATAATTCGAAGCACGCTAATATACGGTGCAGAAACTTGGCAGTTGAATAACAATTGAGTTTAAAGCTTATTTCTACTGAAATGGATGGTTTCAGACGCTCAACTAGACATTCTAAATTGAAAAAAAAAAAAAAAAAAAAAAATCAGAAGTACAATCATCAGACAACAAATGAAAGTCCAAAATTCAATATTAGATTTTGTGAGAAACCGACATCTAGAATGGTATGGTCATACAGTAAGGCGCCAGAGAAAATATTGCCCAGACAAGCTTTGGAATGGATTCCACCTGGAAAAGAAAAGAAAGGTCGACTTAGATTTAAATGGATGGATGATGTAAAAAGAGGTATGAGGGAGCTAGGTCTGGAAAAATTGGAATGGGAAGAATGGAGAAAAGAGATAAAAAATTTAAAATGCCTTAGGCGCGGAAAGATGTTTTATTACATTGTAAACCTGTTTATAAATAATATAATATAATATAATATAATATAATATAATATAATATAATATAATATAATATAATATAATATAATATAATATAATATAATATAATATAATATAATATAATATAATATAATATAATATATAATAATAATAATAATAATAATAATAATAATAATAATAATAGTAATACTTTTAAATAGTATTTTTTTAAGAATGGACATACAAAATAGAATAGAAAGCATTTTAACAATTAAATTCACCGAGAATCGAATCTGTGACCTCTTGTATACGAATCAAGCCACTAAGCACTGAGCTAAGCTTTCGCTGCCTTGCTGTGTTTAAAAATAATGCTCTTTAAACTAAGAAGTGAAGCATATTGTAGCTCTACTGTGCAATTAGTTTACTCGTGTGAATCGCGCGTCAGAACTTGAAATATTCGACATCAAGAGTTGGCCCATTCCTTTTGTTGCTGAGTGTACATCCCCATCCTTGTATTAACAAGAGTTTCACAACGGTTCGTCCAAAAGAGTCTTGTGGCTGAGGTAAAAAAATGTGCATGACGATAGTCTGCACAGAATCTTTCATTCTAATAATGCACTAATTAACTTACATCAGATATTTGAAGTCATTTTTAATTACATTGTAAATTTCCATTTAATGTAAAGAGAAATGTTACCTGGTTGTTGCTCAACGAACCCGGTAAAACACACCCATTCACACTTCTTTCACACCTGCAATATAATTACATATTATAATAATACTGCAATTTTGTTATTTGGATATTAATAAAATAATATTGATAATGACAATAATAATTATAGGCCCTAATAAAATCAAACAAAAATTAAATACTTATTACAGTTTTAAAATATAAACAATGCACAATGGTCTGAAATTAGCTAACATTATCAAAACATGGAATTATAGTCAAAGGAGTATTTATAAGAAAGGTACTTACTTGTACAAAGTTGCTCAATCACACCCGCATTCATACATCCCATTCAACGAACTGTAGGGAGTCGCGTGGTCCAAGGTTGGAAGACAGAAACTAAGATGGTTAGATAATGTTGAGGAAGACATAAGACAACTGGAGTGAAAATATAGAGACAGAAAGCTAGTAATAGAAAAGGAGGAGGCCAGGTTCTTAGAGGAGCACATAGGGGTAGGCTATTTGTTCAATTTAGCTGACCATAAGTCCAATTCTCAGAATAACACTCAGGTAAACAAACCCATATTAATAGAAGTCATTGCTCGCAGTGGTTGTGCATTCTCTATATTCGTGCGTTAAAACTCAATATTTAATTATTTCTAATTTTGTGTTCTGCTGTGAAAAAATACATTTTCGTTATGGATTCTGAAACTGCTGGTAAGTGACTCAGGTTTATAGTTCCAAATATTATAATATTACACAAATTTGTTTTATTTCGCAATTTAAAAGAGACATTTAAATTCCGTTATTTTATTTATATTGCTTACTAACTTGGGGTGCAAGATTTGCCCGCTAAACCTGAAGCAGAAAATCGTTTAATACAAAGAAACAAAAAAGGAATCCAAGACGAATTTAAAATCAAGCTAGGTCCCCGTGCAGATTTTCCCAAAGCTGGATTCGGGAACACTAATGACGGAAATACAAGCCAAAGATTTTTTGAAGATCCTGAGCTGGCTGCTGAAATAACAGGCCTGGATGTTACTTTCATCAAAAAAATCAAAGTGATTCTTGAATGCATTTCAAACGGGTACAAAATAGATGTACAAAGATTTCAGAAATTTACCAGAGAGACTGCATATTTTATGTTTCACTGTATGGTAGGCATAATATGACACCGCAACCCCAGAGACATATTATGAAATTAGCGACCCATGGTTTCCACCATGAAATGTGCGAAAACAAAAAATACCACGAACCCTGTGAAAGTTGTGTATGTAAACTGTGCAAGTAACAGTGTGGAATATACCACAACCTGAAGTGTGGAAAAAGAGAAAAATCTATCTCTGAACTCAGCAAGATCAAAAAGCTGAAATATTCCTAATGCCTATTCAGCCGCACTTTCTCTCTTCAGTATAATATCACACCTACCATGCATAGAATTTTAATACATGGTTCTGCAATAATAGAGAACGGCCTTTTGCCAATAGGACAATTGTCTGAAGAAGCGGCAGAAGCTAGAAGTAAACATTTCCGTTTATAGATACAAAATTTCGCACGTAAATTTTATAAGAGTAGACTGTAATACATCTATTTTAAATAGGCTGTTATTAACATCAGATCCCTTGCTTGCATCAAAGCGAATAATGATCAAGAAAAAACGAAATTCTTTTATGAAGGAAACATTGGAAATATTAATATGTGAAGAAAGTTAAGAATATTTCCTCATTTAATATTATTTTAATATTTTCAGTTTTAAAATATAATTATGATCATTATTTATTTTTAGTTAGCATGTATGTATAAATTTAACAGCTGTAATTATTAAATAAATATTACTTATAAGAATTATGATTTTTTTTCGCCCTTTACTTTCGCTTTTGCTCTTTGCTACATTTCTGGATATTAGAAGTAAATATACGTTTGCATACAAGTTTTTTATGAGTTACAGATTATTTTCAAAACGATTAGGACTGATAAATAATTTTGTCCGGCTAGATTAGTCAAATACCCCAATGTGCAAAGGAAGAAGAAGAAGAAGAAGAAGAAAAAGAAGACTCGCGACAACACTACAGTGTTCCAGATATTTATATTTAATGTCCCCGTGGAACTCAGGTTTGCCCCAATTCGGTCTACCAGAGACATAGATCTACTAACCTGACGAATCAGGTGTTTGACTTATCTGCCCGTGGTAGCCTTCATGGTGATTCTTGAATTCGCCCTTCAGGTTCGTTTTAACAGCCTGAAAAACAAGAAAGGCCTCGTGTCAGAACAACACTCGGAGATCCAGAAAACTTAAACTAATACAACATTCAGCCTGTACTACCTGATCCACAAGACTATATTGTACAAGAAGAATAACTTTCGTGAGCTAAGAATTGGTACATACCTTAACTTCATCCAGTTTTACGCCAAGTAATATCTGTTTACGTGGAGCGATGTTTTTTTTTATTTACTTCTCGATATTGCATTTCTAGAAAAAAAAACCTCTCATTTTTAAGTATCACAGTATGTAAAAGCGAGGGTGAAGGTGTTGTACTAAGTTATTTGAAGCAGCTTCAAGGATGAACGATTCCAAGTGACAGAAAACTAGCGGAAATTGGTAGCTGTACACAGAATTAATTCCCATTGATTTCTTTTTTCATTCTTCAAAAAATGTTTAATTAAATATAGAAACAACCTACTTGTGATTGTATTTGAAGTTGTGTTTTCTTGAGCAATGATTCTGCATGTAAATAAATATATTAGATAATTTTATACTTAAATTTATATAAAGTAACCTGTTTTAACCATAAAATCCATACAATCAACTTATGTGTTGCATAATGAAATCTCCATTTTTGTTGCATCCATCCAGGCTACAATAGTCTTACTAAACTGTTCTTCTACAGTTTTCCCACCTCATATAATTTATTTTTCACACTCTTACTGCTGGGATCATTTAAATGACCTCATGTAAATCTCACTTCCTTCAATTTCTCCCTGTGCTTCTTCATTGCACCAAATTTGTTTTCAAATGTAGTTTTCCTAGAAAGATAAATGTTTACAATCGATTAGTACATTTTCACAGTAATTGTGGTAACTGTATAATTTCTTCTTCCTATGTGTCCAAAATATTAACAGCAAATTATGGACATTTTGATGAAGTGTCTGAATTCACATAATCTGCAACAGTAACAAAAATTAATTATGCATAGGATTAACTCTGGAAACGCATGATATAGGCTATATTATACATGACGGAGACTCCTGTCTCAAATTCTCTCAGAAATGTTAAATTGATAAAAAATGAAATAGCGATTCTTCAAGTTACGTATTAAAAGAATGCGAAACAGATATCTTACTTTATTACATAAAAAAGCGGGTGTTTGGGAATAAAGTGCATATTGACCAGAGATATAGGTGAATTGAGGAAACTACATAACAGTCAACTCCATTATCTTGATAGAAAACCAGGTATAATGCGAGAGTTAAGTCTCGTAGACCCCGATGTGCATACCATTTGGAACATTATAAAATTGGACGAGAGCAATGCAAACTTATTGTAGGGAACACAAAGAAGAAACCATTCAATAGGAAGACCAAGAGTAGTGTGGGATAATAACATCTGAAGGAGGTAAATTACAGAGGGGATGATTGGAAAATATTATCTCCGGATATAGATGTATGCAGAGCTTGTGTCTGCACCCTGCAATGAACCACAGGAGTCGATAGTGTTAGTGGTAAATAAAGCTTTTGCATTAATAATTTTCCTTTTGTGTTTTTCATTGTAGAAATTTCCAAGTGGATGTGGATGGCAAAATTTCTGTAAATTAGTTTTGTGGAATTTACATTTGGTTTGGACATATTTCTCTCCTGTTATACGCAGAGCTATCGTTTGTAAGATAGAAATGGAATCATAACCCACCATAGATCTAAAGTGAAGTGCCTGAATTAAAAGGGCTATTGTGATAGAATAGATAATGGAAACTCCTTCTTGCCATCACTAAACCTAGTCTAGCGATTCTTTAAGTTACGTAGGAATGGAACATATGAAAATTATATTTTGTGCTGCAAAGTACGGTATCTGGAAGCTTCACTCTACGCATGAGTCGTAAGAATCTTCCCTAGAGAATGAAACATACGGTTTTTGGAATATAAGTTGGACATCACAAAATGAAATTGAGAAAGATATTAAATATCGTAAATTATCTAGAAAATAAACTTCTAATATATAAAACTATATTCAAACCTATTTGGACTTACGGTATTCAATTATGGGGAACTGCCAGCAATTCCAATATAGAAATTTTACAGAGATTTCAGTCTAAGACCCTTCGTTTTATTGTTGCTGCTCCATGGTATGTAAACAACGCCACCATTCATCATGATTTAAAAATAGCTACTGTAAAAGAAGAAATAGAAAAGTACAGCACTCGATATCTAAGGCGACTAGAAGTTCATCCTAATCATCTTGCAATCAATCTTCTAGACAACAGTGAAGAAATAAGAAGACTAAAAAGAAATAAAATATTAGAACTTCCTTTCATTTTCGCATAAAATGTTGTATAATGGAGGCTGTCAATGGACAGTATTCTCCTAACAAGTTATGTCTTTTAACAAATTTACTTATTGTCTTTTCAAGATAGATTGTAAATTAGCAATAAAGTTATTAAAACAAATATTATATTGGACACACTATCAGAATAGAACTGGAGAGTATGCCAAAGAGTGTTTTGGAATGGAATCCACAGGGATTGTCCAAGTAAAGTGGTAAAACCAAATACTACAAAGCACAGCACAATAATAACAGAAATTGAACAAGAAGGAAAAAAGCTGGAATGTAGCCAAGAATTTAGCAAAAACAAAGTCCGGTGGCGTGCTTTCACTACTAGTACATTAACAAGGGAACTATTGCATGCAGAAATGTACCTTGTGATTTCTTCGAGAGAAGGGTTGTGATGTACCAAGGCCGCGTCTAATAAAAATATCTGCCGCTTTTAACTTCTAGGCATTAAAATCCAGCGCCAAATCTCTAATTTCAACTATAGGGAAGCAGTACAAATTGTGTATTGGTAGATTGGATATAACCCTCACTACCTGCTGTCAACACCGCGTCCCGCCTCGCTTCACTGCACTCTTACTATGCAGGGAGTCCATCTGCTCTACACTGTATCATAAAAGTATATTGTTTGTATGTATGCATGTATGTATGTATGTATGTATGTATGTATGTATGTATGTATGTATGTATGTATGTATGTATGTATGTATGTATGTATGTATGTATGTATGTATGTATGTATGTATGTATGTATGTATGTATGTATGTATGTAATAATAATAATAATAATAATAGCTTTATTTTACCTGGCAGAGTTAAGGCCTTAAGGCCTTGTCTACCACTCAACCAGGTTTAAAAAAATACAAACAAAAAATAGTCTTAAATCTAAATTACAATATATATATAAACGATTACAAGTTATGAATACAATACAATTAATATTTATAATGTATTTTGATTTACTCTAAATTTAACGAATTAAATATATAATATGTACAATATATATAAAAAACAGGAAAAGATTAATGACATAGTATAAAATTAAATAAATAGAGAAAAATTAATTATTAGACAACAGGTAACTGTATAAGCGTGACTTAAAGGTACCAAGTGTGCGGCAACCCCTGATATCTTGAGGAAGGAGATTCCAGGAGCGGGCAGAGGCTACTGTGAAGGAAGTAGAATAGGAGGAAGTGCTATGAAGAGGAATTGTTAGCAGACTGCTATCTTGTGATCTAGTGTCAATATTGTGGTAAGAGGATAACTTCTCAAATCTAGACGCCAGGTAAGTAGGGATGTAGGAATTCAGAAGCTTGAAAAGTAGTGAAAGAGAGTGCAATTTACGTCTGTCAGTAAGACGGAGCCAAGAGAGGTTATTAAAGTGTTCGGAAATATGGTCATAACGGCGGATATTGAAAATGAATCGAACGCAAGCATTATGAACACGCTGCAGTCTCTGCGACAAGTCATAGTTTAGATCATTATATATAATGTCACAATAATCGAAGTGTGGTAACACAAGATTCTGCACAAGGATTTGTTTTAACGAAACTGGGAGAAAATTCTTTAAACGTCTAAGATAATGTAAGATGGAGAAAGTCTTTTTACATATGTGTTTCACTTGTGTTTGCCAGGTTAAATTTGCGTCTAGATGTAGTCCAAGATCTATTACTGAAGAAGAATAAGGGATGATTATATTATTTATAGTAATGTTTGGTAGTGTAGATATGTCAAAGGTTGTAAGCAGTCTTTGTTGTCCCATTAGAATTACTTGTGACTTGTTAGGATTTAGATTTAGACCGATACTTGAAGACCAGTTAAAGATGGATATGAGATCGTCATTCATTTTTGTCAAGCTGTTATAGAGAGAATGAGGAGGTGAATGTAGGTAAATTTGGAGATCATCAGCGTAGAGGTGATAACGGCAGTGCTTTAGTACAGTTGGCAAGTCATTTATGTAGATTGAGAAAAGAAGAGGTCCGAGAACACTGCCCTGGGGGACTCCAGCCGGCACGTTGCGCCAAGACGAAGATCTAGAGTTTAATGAAACGTATTGTTGACGACCGTGCAGGTATGAGTCGAACCAGGATACAGCGCTGTCAGACAAGTGTAGGTGCTTGAGCTTTATCATAAGTAAGTGGTGGTCTACTGTGTCAAAAGCTTTGCTGAAGTCAAGTAAGGTTAAAGGAGTCAATTGACGTCTGTCCACGGCTTCACGAATATCTTCAGTAATTTTTAGCAAAGCTGTGGTTGTGCTATGACCATATCTAAAGCCGGATTGATAAGGATCAAGGAGGTGATTTTCTTGGAGATATTCAGTCATTTGCTTATGTACAATATGTTCCAGGGCTTTAGATAATGTCGGAAGGATGCTAATCGGTCGGTAGTCATTACAGTTAGCAGGTGTACTTATTTTTGGTATAGGCCGAACTCTAGACTGTTTCCATACAGTAGGGAAGATAGAAGTTATAAGGGAAGCATTAAAAATATGAGTCACTGTGGGTAGTATAATGTCAATGATTTTATTTAGCATTAAAATGCTGATGTTATCTGTTCCTTGTGCATTGGATTTAATCCGCTTGAGTGCTTTTTTAACGTCTATAGGCGAAATGTCGTTAAAGTGAAATTTATCTCTTCCTATATGGGGGGATGGGGATAAGTCTTTAAGAATGTCTGTTTTAGTCTTGTTGTCTGGAGGTGTCATGGGTATTGAGGTAAAATGTTCATTTAAGTCATCTACAGAAATGTCTATAGAGTCAGTTGAGGGATTCAACTGTCTAAGTCCCATTGCACGGAGATTTCGCCAAGTGTCCCGTGCACTTATTTCAGGTCCGATTATACTGTGGGCGTGTCGTAGTTTGGCATTGCGTATAGTTTGTGTAGTTGTGTTTCTAAGTTGTTTGTACAGTTGCCAGTTCTCGTCATTTTTATGTCGTCTGTATGTTCGGTATGCTTTGTCTCGTTTTGACATAAGTTCACGTATTGAGTCATTCATCCAGGGTGCAGGGGGGCGGGAAAATCGTCGGGTTTTTACTGGTGCATGTCTATCATATAGTTGTAATATCAGTGTATTAAATGTGTCTACTTTTTCATCAACTGATCTAAGATTCCATATTGTGTACCAAGGTAGTTCTAAAGCGTCTGATTTTAGTTTAGTATCGTCTATGTTTTGTAAATTTCTGTACGTAATCAATTTAGAGCGTCTTTTAGGACATTGGAGTGAGTATTCTACGAATACAATGTCATGAGCAGATATGCCGGGAGCAGGAATTTGTCCATATGACAGTACTTTCTGTGGATGTGTAGTCACTATTAAGTCCAGTAGAGTGTCGGTATTAGCAGTATGATGTGTGGCAGAGAAAGGAACAATTGTCATATTTAAGCTTTGGAACATGTTTTTAAGTTGTATGGCTGGTGAGTCAGTCTGAAGAAGATTTGTATTAAAATCGCCTGCGACAATAACGTGTTCATAATGAGGTAATGAATCGTTCAGAGCGTTTTCTAGATCCGAAAGGTGCCTTATTTTTGGAGGTTTGTATACAATGCATAAGAGACATTTTTTTAGACTGGCTTGAATTTCTACGAATAAGAACTCGGGGCGAGCGGAATATACAGAAGGGGACTTGTGGACAATTCTTGGATTAAGCTCATTTGATATAAAGGCACAAACTCCTCCACCTCTTTTATCTATTCTGTCATTTCTGAGCAATGTATATCCGTCTAGGTGAACAAGGGACGAAGGTATGGAAGGGGTCAGCCAGGTTTCCGAAATTAAAATGGCGCTCAGTCCAAGAGATGAAAATATGGTTTCAAACTCATCAAAGTGGGACAGAATGCTTTGTGAATTTACGTGAGCGATTTTAAGTGATGATTTATCAATAGAAAATGCATTCTTAAGTAGACTAGTAGTATTTGTTGTTGGAGGGATGGTTGGGATTGAGGAATGTTGCTACCTGCGTTAAAAGTTGTCTGCACAATAAGAGGGTGATTGGAGAAGGTGAGTGAGTCAGAGGTTGCAAACATGTCTTCATTTGTCAGCTCAATGTTGCCAACAGCAGAAAGTAAAAATAAACTATGTACTGTAATAACTCTAATAAAATTAAAATAATTTAGCTAAACAAAGAACTTAAATTAAAATAAAACAAGTAAGTTGTCCTAAATAAAAAATAATAAACTTAAAACTTACCTAAATTAGAAATAAATTAACAATATAATTGTTAGCAAAGAAAAGACAAAGTAAACATATTTTACACTCAGGTCCTATCTAGTTGATATCCGTAGAAGATCTAATTTTGCGTTTTTCGCCATTCACTTTAGCTATGACGGCACCGTCCATTGTCCATACATTTTGAATACCGTATTTCTGTATACTCTCTTGTAGCAGGCGATAGCGACACTTCGTTAGGTCCTCGCGAACAGTGACCCCACTTCCTTTCAACTTTTTCTTGCTTAGAAAAACTTCACTGTATGTATGTATGTATGTATGCATGTATGCATGTATGCATGTATGTATGTATGCAGAGTTAAAATATTGTATTAGTTATTAAGAAAAATAACTGACGTCACATCAAACTTGACAATATGAGTAAGGCCGCATATGCAAATGGTAACCCGTTCGCTATTCTTTTTATTTAAATGTAACAAATTTAAATCATTTTTATGTATAAATAATGTTTAATATAAACACTTGTAAATTTATATTAATGAATGTAGAAATAACATATACTCTTAGCCAACATTATGATATATCAATATACATAGATTTATTAGTCATAAGAGGTAAAGTAAAGTAGATGACTATGGAAAAGTAAATAGTATTAGTAAGTTTCAAATGTTGCATGAATTGGACTTTAAACTGTTCTGAGTAATATCTATGTTACGTATGTTCTGGAATATTCTGTGAATCAAACTGACTGATGTAATTTTATGTATAAATGCGGGGTAGTCGTTTAACCAAATCAGACAGACATAAACATCTTCAACGACCCCCGTATCTGTCTTATTAAAGTTGTCTTTAAAATAGATCAGTCGTCGACTACGTTATTTAGTTAGCTGTTTCCTGAGTTCAGACTTAGATTTGAACCCCGAACCTATTCAATCCAGTAAATCATTCCTATGAATATTAACTTCAAGACGCAGTTCCTAAATCTTAAACTTCTTCCAATACTTTAGAAGCATCCTACCTAATCACCTGCCAGGAATTACTCCATTCATGTCTACCCAGATAACCCTCTCATTACAACACAGTGGGTTGCCACTGCTGGATTCTAGTTTCGGTTTCTGTTCCTTGCAGTTAAAAACGGAAGATAATATTTTTGGACGCGGCCTTGGTGCATCGCAACGTTTCTCTGAGAGAAATTGCAACGTGGGTTTCGGGATGCAATGGGGTGACAATTTCCTTGTAAGTTGGATGAATTTCATTGTTGTACAAAATATAATGATACAACATATGGCACGAATGGGGAATGAAAGAAGGGCATTTACCGAAAAAAAAAAACATGAAGGGAAGCGTCCAGTTATTAGGCCCAATAATGGGATGAGTTGAGTAAAGTGAATGATTGGAAAACCTTAGCTGTTATAGGGGTGTGTTTGCCCTGTCATAATAATAATAATAATAATAATAATAATAATAATAATAATAATAATAATAATAATAATAATAATAATAATAACAATAATAATGTACGTCGCCGTGGCGTAGTCGGTAGGGTCCCTACCTTCCATTCCGGCGACCCGGGTTCGATTCCCGGCAGGGTGGGGATTTAAAAAAATCTCCACTTTGGATCTGGGTGTGTGTGCTGTCCATAATGCTCACCTGAGTGCACGTTTCCTAATAAAAAATAACAACTGCATCATATAAGGTACATGGTTTAATTTATTTAATATTCTTAATAATTAATCGAAAAATGAATCAGTAAAAATTATTTAAATTTGTATGAAATTACACAACAATATACACTAAATTATGGTAATGCATGATTTGCTTCCACTCCAGTCGCACGTATTTAAATAAGCTGGAATGAGTAATTTAATTTCACTAATTAAGGAACTACTTTTGGGTCTCATACGCCACCCGGACACGACCTGTCGGTAGAGGATGTTTAAACTTTGGTTCATATACATACGCAGCCATGAACCTCAGGGACTGATAGAGGCAACACTTAGTTATAATATAATGTAGACTCTAGGTCTATTAGCAGAACATTTGATACTAAATGATATACGCGTACTCACAATTTCAAAATTGTATTTATCAGAATGGCATTTAGTGTTTTATATTCTTATTAAACATAGATATACAGGATGTTTCTAAATTAGACCGATAAACTTTGGAAACAGATAATTAACCTTGATTGAAGCATATTTTGTTAAGGGAACTACAGGCTGTGAAGCTTTGTTTCAGTGCAAGAAGGGTCTCAGAGGAAGGGATGGAAGGAAGTAGGTACGTGCAAATATCAAGTCATTCTGTGTCATATCTGTGTGTTAATCCAAATACTTTACAGACAAGCAGAAACAAAACGTACTTAATTCTAAATAAATAAACAAATAAAAATAAGAAAACACTCACTCCAGTGTTGCATTGTCAGGATGGCTCCAGTTTATTGCCCCATCACAAGTGCTGGAACACACGTCCATTGACATCCAGACAAACAGTTCATCAATTTGCCATACTTTGACTATCTTCTAAAGATGCAAAGGATTTCCCTTATTTTAGATTCTGCGCTGACAATGCGTGCTACAAGATCTTCAGAGTCAATATCGGTTTCATAAACCATTGCCTTCAAGTAGTCCCACAAGAAATAAATCTAGGCAGATCAGGTCATGCGAGCATGCCAGCCAGGCAGTGGGCCTACCCTTACCTATCCAACAGATCTTACCAATGGATGTGAACAAACTTAGGTGAGCGTGCCAGCCAGGCAGTGGGCCCACCCCTACCTATCCAACAGATCTTACCAATGGATGTGAACAAACTTAGACGAGTGTGCCAGCCAGGCAGTGGGCCCACCCCTACCTATCCAACAGATCTTACCAATGGATGTGAACAAACTTAGGCGAGTGTGCCAGCCTGGCTGTGGATCCACCCCTACCTATCCAACAGATCTTACCAATTGATGTGAACAAACTTAGGCGAGTGTGCCAGCCAGGCAGTGGGCCCACCCCTACCTATCCAACAGAACTTACCAATGGATGTGAACAAACTTAGGTGAGCGTGCCAGCCAGGCAGTGGGCCCACCCCTACCTATCCAACAGATCTTACCAATGGATGTGAACAAACTTAGGCGAGTGTGCCAGCCTGGCAGTGGATCCACCCCTACCTATCCAACAGATCTTACCAATGGATGTGAACAAACTTAGGCGAGTGTGCCAGCCCGGCAGTGGGCCCACCCCTACCTATCCAACAGATCTTACCACTGGATGTGAACAAACTTAGGCGAGTGTGCCAGCCAGGCAGTGGGCCCACCCCTACATATCCAACAGATCTTACCAATGGATGTGAACAAACTTAGGCGAGTGTGCCAGCCAGGCAGTGGGCCCACCCCTACCTATCCAACAGATCTTACCAATGGATGTGAACAAACTTAGGCGAGTGTGCCAGCCAGGCAGTGGGCCCACCCCTACCTATCCAACAGATCTTACCAATGGATGTGAACAAACTTAGTCGAGGGTGCCAGCCAGGCAGTGGGCCCACCCCTACCTATCCAACAGATCTTACCAATGGATGTGAGCAAACTTAGGCGAGTGTGCCAGCCAGGCAGTGGGCCCACCCCTACCTATCCAACAGATCTTACCAATGGATGTGAACAAACTTAGGCGAGTGTGCCAGCCAGGCAGTGGGCCCACCCCTATCTATCCAACAGATCTTACCAATGGATGTAAACAAACTTAGGCGAGTGTGCCAGCCAGACAGTGGGCCCACCCCTACCTATCCAACAGATCTTACCAATGGATGTGAACAAACTTAGGCGAGTGTGCCAGCCAGGCAGTGGGACCACCCCTACCTATCCAACAGATCTTACCAATGGATGTGAACAAACTTAGGCGAGTGTGCCAGCCTGGCAGTGGGCCCACCCCTACCTATCCAACAGATCTTACCAATGGATGTGAACACACTTAGGTTCTGAATGCTACTGAGCTGCGGAAGTGAACAAACCAAGCGATAGTAGTAATGACAAACACCTCTTGGACTGAAAGGAGTGTTTATTCGTTTCCTTCAATCCATTCCTGTTAGATCCATCTAGCCCTGCAAACGAAGCATTTCAGTCCATAGGTTCCTTAACAAAATATGCTTCAGTGAAGGTTGTCTATTTCATCCCAGTTTTCGGTCTAATATAGAAACACCAATGCATATTTTTATTTCTTTTTAATTTCATACATATGTTGCGAATTTGATAACTAAACTATTAACTCTCTGAACCAGTAGGTTCATGACCACGAGGATATCAGCTCTCCAAACATCCCTATTCCAATCATCCACTTCATAATTTACCTTCTTCAAGTCATGGTTAAGTTCATTCTTGGCCTACTTATTGGATGATTTCCTACAAAGAGTTTTTTTGCTCCTCTTCCATTACCCATTCGTGCCACATGACCTGCCCACACCCGGTCTACGATATTTAACATTTAACTGTTTTTATTACATTTGGTTTTCCATAAAGATCATGCAACTCACTCTCAGATAGTCTTCTTCGTTCATATCTGTCTGTTTGTCTCTATTTGTTTAAAATATTTTTATAAGAATTTTATTTTATATTTTAAAATACTTGTAATCCCTTCTCCTCACTTAAAGTTGTAGTCTTTGTTTCGTGTCCATTTAATATAGCAGTTTTTATATTTTCAGTTTTTTTACAAGAATCCCTGTAATTCGTAATAGCATGCATTTCCAGATTTGGACATGTGTTTAATTTCTTTCTGCACCTTATTCCTGTTTGTAATTTCCCCCCCCCCCAAGTATTTGAGTTCACTCACTTCTTCAAAATTTCCCGCATTTATCATTAACTTTCTTTTCCATTTATATAATGTATTTTTATGTGTGAAAATATATTTAGTTTTAGTCTTAGTGTTACTAAATCGAATATGCATGTTGGCCCGTAAGTATTTCCTTGCTATCGCCTAATAATATTACATAAGTATATACTAACAGCTTATTAATACCATTGAGTTGTACGCCTTCTTTATCCTCCAAAGATTTGATGGCATGCTCTAGTACAAAATTGAATAGTGAATTTCAAAAGTATCTGAAAACTGTTTGCCTACTCGCACCCTACTTTTTGTAGACGTTCGAATTGCGTGCTTGGTAATGTTGACATAATTTCTAATGGAATTTAGATTATATCTGATATGAAGAGAAGACACTTGGGAATTTTGTACCTTAATATCTTATAACTCTACAAAATATGTTTCTAATGAAAACAGACAAAACAATTTGGACCGTGTGAGAGCATAAACTGTTGACACAAACAATAAATCGAACTTCACAATCACTTGAAAATGCGTTGCCATAGTAACCCGATTATTGCAGTTATTTTTCATAATCAATGGCAGGCATGGATTAGGCCATTGGCCTGTTCCGCTTCAGGAAAGAAATTGATCCCTCCATCTCTTCTTAGGTCTTTCTGGGCCTCTTCGCCCTGTGGGTCTGTAGTTCAATAGCTGCAGAGGTAGTCTACTGTTTGGCATTCTCAGAAGGTGTTCATGCCAATTATTTTGATATTTTTGAATGATTTCAGTTATTGCTGGTGTGTTGAGAGCTTTGCGGATATCTTCATTACGTATGTGATCATAAAGCGCATAACCCGCTAAAGGTCTTAATAACTTCATTTCTGCAGCTACTATCCTATTTAATTTACCTGTAGTAAGAGTCCAGGTTTCAGAACCATAAAGTAGAGTTGGAAGAGTCATTGTTTTATAAAATTTTAGAATTGTATCTGGACGTACTTTTCGGAAAATAATGCTTTTTATTGTTCCTATAAGTTTTTGAAATTTGACCAATTTTATGTCTATATCTTTACATGCAGTTATTTTTAAAACTAAATAACATGTAGTTACCTGTTAAAAAGTAAAACAACATGAAAAGAGTTAAAAATAGCAATCGAGTTAACATGGACAACGAACAAAATATACAATTTTATGAAAATATTTCAGAATTCAACCCATGAACTTTGATAAGCCTCGTGGCTTTGTAGTCAGCGTTCCAGATTTCGCGGGATTGGGTTTAATGAACTTGGACATCAGGTTTTTTCTCTAAAGAGAATTAAGCGCTTTCCATCAGGGTCTGTGTGTGAATATGTGGATTACATTCATCAGTATCAAATCAACTGGCATGAACATGTGGACCGTATGCCCAAATCCAGGATTCCTAAGACAATTTTATAAAATAATGATCAAATGGTAAACGATATTTGGGACGGCCTAGGTAGAGATGGTTGAAAAAAAAAACATTGTAGATCGTAACAGTGCTTTCACAACTACGAGACGAAAAGAAGAAGATGCTATTTAGAAAAATTTCAAGAAAGGAACAAGAAAAGTAAAAGTAAAAGGAAAAAAAAAGTCAGAAGTAAACGTAAAGTGACTCCACTGCAGGCTCATCTAGGTCTACATTCTAATTCTACACTAACTTTGTTTTATCTTCCAATTGGAATTAACTTACCTCGTATTTCAGCGAAATTGTACACACAGTCTTTAATGCACAGCCCCATTTAACGCTTTCACTTATTCATTTACAAAATATTTTGATCTTGTTTATTATAATCCCGATTTTCCTGAAATAAAAGAACGCGAAATTGTAATTATATTTATAGCAAAACAAATTTTGAAATATTTTTCATGCCGTAACCACGTGATCGCGATGCTATTGTTGAACCGCGACATTCAAATGTCGTAAGCTTATTTTATTGAGTGATTTTTTGCATTATTTTTCAAAATGTAATAAAGTGTTGTATATGTAGAGCAACAGATCTATTTGTAATGTATGTAGCAAGAAAGATATTTATTTATTTATTATTAATTTAGAACTAATTTATTAACAATTTTACGATTTACGCGACATAAGACAAAAATAATAGTCAATTTTATCAGTTCATATCAGAGAAATCCTAAAAAAAACTGGTTATGGAGGAGGAATATAATATAATAACCTGCTCGGAAATCAGCGCCCCTAACGTTAAGAAACTTCATGAGTATTTTATCTTCAAAATTTGCTGGATTAGCTTCTCTTTGGTTTTCAAGCAATTTGAGGAAGGGTACCCACGGTCTCGGAAGAAAAATATATCATTATCAGTTGTCAAATTTCTTCGATTTAATTAATTTACACTTTTTACATTGAAAGTAAAATTATATACATATATCTCCGACATTTTGTTCGGTTCATAGTTTATTATTGGAATTGTTTCATGTTTTGAAGATCACAGGCCTGTTTAACAAACACCACAACATGAAAATAGATGTGTTATGTATAACAATAGATATGTAAATTATTTAGTTTGCTATTGGTACATAATTCGGCGAACAAATCGTTCAAAATACCCAGTCCGTGCATATAATTACCACATTTCTTCCTTTATTTCTTATCCTTAAATTGGCACTGTACCTTATAAGATACAGCGGTTTAATTTATTAAATATTCTTAATAAATAGTGGAATATTTAATCAGTAAAAATTATCTAAATTTGTAAAAATTATACAACAATATACACAAAATACATTACGGTTATGCATGATTTGTTTTCACTCCAGACCGATACATTTAAATAGGCTGGGATGATAAATTTAATTTAAGTAATTAAGGAGTTAACCTCTACTTTACAAAGACGACCTGTCGGTGCTTTGGAACATATACATACTTTTTTAGCATACAAGGTCACGGAGGGCTTCGCCAAATGAGGAATCAGTTCAATTCGGGGCCACCTCCGAGACAGCACGAACATTCAATCACTTTTATACTGAACAAGGCGAATGTGACAGTGCATTATGATCGTCAGATGGTGTTTTGGTACTATTTGGGCGTTAAAATTTACCGACATTTGTCTTAAAGATGAGGGAAAATCTCCGGATCGTGAATCGAAACCGGACGAATTCCACGTAAAATTTGTCATATACATGAACATTAAAGTTTCTTCCCAAAGTGGTATAAGGACTATAGTAAAGATTTTCAAGTGCTCACATCCCAAAATATTGTAGAATGTGAACAAAACCATACGTAACAAATAATTGTCATTTAATTTAATTAAAAGTTCTACACCACGCAGAGGCCTTACTTGTTACATAAGGTACACTTTGCAACGAAAAGAATAGACCTACTCTTGATCTCCAATATTTTAAGTTCTAACGCGCGATTCACACGAGTAAACTAATTGCACAGTAGAGCTACAATACGTTTCACTTCTTCATTTGAAGAACATTCTTTCAAGCACAATCAGCCAGTGAACGCTTAGCTCAGTACTTGGTGACTTGATTCGTATGTGAGAGGTCACAGGTTCGTTTCCCGTTGAGGTTAAATTTTTTAATTGTTTTAAAATGCTTTCTATTTTATTCTGTCTATCCATTCTCAAAGAAAAAAGTACCAACTATTTGAAAGTATTTATATTTTTATTATTATTTGTTTATAAACAGGTTTACAATGTAATAAAACATCTTCCTGTGCCCAAAGCTTTTTAAATTTTTGTCTTCTTTCTCCATTCTTCTCTATCTTCACATTCCAATTCTTCCAGACCTAGCTCCCTCATACACTTCCTTACATCATCCATCCATTTAAATGTAGGTGGACCTCTCTTCCCTTTCCCAGGTGGAATCCATTACAATTGTCTGGGTAATCTTTTCTCTGGCATTCTATATGTATGACCATACCATTCTAGTTATATCTCACAAAATTTAGTATTGAATTTCGGACTTTCATTTCTTGTCTGATGATTGTATTTCTGATTTCCCCCCCCCCCCCCAATTTTGAATGTCTAGTTGAGCGTCTAAAATAATCCATTTTAGTAGACAAGCTTCAAACTCAAATTTATTTTCAACTGAAACGTTTCTGCACCGTATGTTAGCGTGCTTCGAATTATGGATTTATAAATTTGTAATTTGGTATCTGTTTTTAAGGTCATATCGCACAAAACTCCGTTTAACATTCTTATTACCGATCTGCCTTTTTGAATTCATATTTTATGTAATTTTCTTGGGTACATTTTGAGTTAATTTTGATCCCCAGGTAATTACATTTTTCACATCCTTTGTTACATACCATTATTATTATTAAGGATGATGGACAATAATAATAATAATAATAATAATAATAATAATTATTATTATTATTATTATTATTATTATTCTATGGGCTATTATTTTGCTGGACTTGACATATATAAACTAAATTTTTTAATTGAAGGGTGAACTTTTTCCTCACTAATACGTAATAAATAAATAAACAAACACAAATATATGAGGCTATATTACCTTTTATAATATATATATATATATATATATATATATATATATATATATATATATACTATTATTATTAAAACGTGGTACTGCACACACAATTAAATTTATACCGGTAGCTAAATAGTGTTATAGAGTTTACGAAGCAGGACTATTCCTTAATATAGTGTAAAGTGGACGTAGATTACGTGGCAGGAATTAAATGTTGCAGGATGTATTTTGCAAAAATAAAAATGAATAAAAAACATTGTCGAGGGATTCGAACCCTGCCTCTCACATATATTTTATTTTTTGTAATTGGTTTTTACAATCTACGCTACTCGAACGTCGGATAATATTTGCCTAATCATGTTTGCCTTGTTTAATGTTACACTATGAACGAGAGTTGAACTTTATTTGAAATGTCGCAGTTTGAGTAATATTGCATTTGTCGAACACTCGTAAATATCTAGAAACATGTCTCCTTCACTGTTCTTTGACTATTTAAGACTATTAAACCAAATACAGCGTATTTAATGATGCGTTACCTCGTGAACCACAGCTTTAGCTTTTGAAGCATGCGCAGTGGGCCATAACAGGTACTCTGCTTTTGAAGCGACCCATTCTTTTTGTTGTTAAGTGTATTTTCATGTTGTATCATTACTGACCAAAATGTATTAGAACATTGGACTCAAGACATGTATTTTGTAATTCCTCGTATGTAATACCACATTGACAATTATAACTTGTTGAAATAAAATTGAAAACTTGACAGAGATAATTATTTTACTCTCACTCTGTAAAAAATTGTCATTCTCTAGCTACGTCATGTATATATATATATATATATATATATATATATATATATATATATATATAATTTTTCTTTACGTATGTACGTCACTGAATTCCTCCTAAACAACTGGACCGATTTTGATTAATTTTTTTGTTTTTTAACGGGTCAATATATGGTTTAGATTCACAATTGGACCCTCTAAAACCTTTAAGTGTAGGAGTTCACCTGAAGTGAAAATGTAAAAATCGCTTTAGCTGTCAGAATATTCGATGTTTCACAACGAAACTCACCATATCCTATTAAAATAAACCGAGGTCGATATTATTAAAAACATGAGCGAAATCCGACAATTAGAAGTGGAGGTTTAGCTGATATTAAAATCTCGTTTCAGCGTTTACCATACAATTTAATTAGCCCTAACTTTAATATTTCATTTGTTTAGACGTAGGAATGCACGTCGGGTTAGCCAGTGTATGTATAGTTCTTCTGTATCTGTGTATGCCAGTGAACTCCTCCTAAACGACAGGATCGATTTTGATAACTATTTAACTCATGCCCCAAATGGGAGTCAATGACCAATCACGTTTCAATGATTTCTGTTTTACAACCAATCAGAGTCGTGTTTCACGAAATATTTATCAGTGTTATATTTACCATATTAAAGAAAGCTCCTCCTTTTTAATATTCTGAATAGGTCTGACCATTATTTTGCAGTGACTGAGCCTGTGAGAAATACGGCTACCAGATTGTATATATAGTGCATAGATGTCAACACATAGCGCTTGCAGGAGTTAATATAAAAACATTTGTAGCAATTTATTATACCACCAAAAAAATAAACTACTGTTTGCACTTTTCTTAAATGTATTTTTTCCCAGGTAATAATCCAGAAAAATATAATTGTCATATTTACATCATACGACATCAGAAATGAATTAATATACAGTTTGATGTGTTTAATTTTTTCTCCACTAGAGAGCATTCTTACAATATTGCGTTCCTTTGGCAATAAATAGTATGATCTGCTTGCAGTGATAAACAAAAGATTAGATTAGATTAGATTAGATTAGATTAGATTTATTTAGCCTGGTGGAGTTAAGGCCATGTGGCCTTCTCTTCCACTCACCAGGACAAACATATATTACATAAGAATATAACAAATCTTAATTAACTCTAATATTAAACACTAAGTAATAATTTGATCAAAAGATAATATCTAATATACATATTACGATCTATAATACAACCAGTTAATATTAGTTAAAATTAAGACTAAAACTAATAATAAAATGTATACAAGCAAGACATATTAAATTGTCCCTGTCTAGTGTATATAAAAAACAGGAAAATAATGAGATATAGAAAACTAATTTTACGATTATACAATATTTAAAACAAAACAAATAAAAGTATTTGTTATTCTTAATATTATTTACATAAATAATTAAATATATTAATATTGCTAAAAGAATACTATCAGTGAGGTGTATAAGTTAGTTTGTTATTAAATAATTCTTTAGTTTGTTTTTGAAGGATGTTATAGTTTGACAGTCTCTGACATAGGGTGGAAGGGAATTCCATGTTTTGGTAAGTGACACAGTAAAATATAATGAATAATATACAGTGTGATGAGGCGGGATATAAAGGACAATGTGCTGATGGGATCGAGTGTCAAGATTATGTGTGTCGGATAGTCTGATGAAGCGGCGTGATAAATAATTAGGCGATGATGTGTGAAGGATTTTATAGAGAAGGGATAGGGAATGGACAGTTCTACGATCTCTTAGACGAAACCACGATAATTGTTCCAGGGACGGTGTAACATGGTCAAATTTGCGAATACCACAAATAAAACGTGCGCAAGAATTATGAACACGTTGAAGTCTTTGAGTGGAAATAATATTTAAGTCTGTAAAAAGAGTGTCACAATAATCAAAATGGGGCATTGCAAATGTTTGTACTAACATTTTCCTAACGGCGAATGGCAAACAATTTCGTAAAAGAAGCAGATGAAGCGTACCTATCGTTTCTCATTTGTTTTCAAATATCGCCGTTTACATTAAATGTATAAATATTTTAAAATAACTATATTTAAATAATGATTTGTGAGTAAACAGTTTAATTTTATTCGTTAAATAGTCCTAACAAATGCCACTCTTGATTTCCAAATTCTCTAGATAAATTCACTCCTCACTTCGTGAGTCGTGAATTTATCGATAATTTGGAAATCACTCGTGGCATTACTTATGAAAATTTTTGGATGATTTGGATTCACAATTGGACCCGGTAGGTGACGCTGCGATCGGGTTATAGGATTTTTTACGAATTTTTTGTTTATATATTTTTAAGAATTTTCACATATCAGAACATATAAACCCAAAATTTAACCCCCCAATGTTTTTTAAAATGAAAAAAAAAATTAATTTCCGTTAAACCTTCTGAGAATTTGATAAATAATTGACTTGAGAATAAATGATAGTTAGGCTACGTTTGTGTACCATAGGTGGCGCTGATGTAGCTTGACGTTGTGAAATCAATGTAGGCCCTAACCTGCATTTTTTTTTTTAATTTCTAAAATTAAACACGTTTATTAATAGCAGGCAGGTGAACGTTCAGGCAGGACAACGTCCGCTGGTACCGGTATAAAACCGTGCATTTTAAGTACAAGATAAAAACTCTATATATGTTCTGTTACTTTGTGTTTAGTTACTAAAGTATTCTCGGATGAGATGTCAAACAGAATTCACATCTTCAACAGTTTAGGTTTATTGTTAGCCTGTTCCTGTTTCCTCCAGATGAGTCTGTAGTCAGTGGCCGTCCAATGACTCGTTTACTCATAGGTTTGTAGCCTGCCAAGGGATTCTGTCCTTGGTCATTCTTCTTATATGCTGTAGCTAATTTTGTTGGTATTCTTTAATTTCCTGCGCTACTTGAAAAATGATGAAATGCGGCAAGAATACCAAATCAAAATTGCTAATAGATTTGAAGTACTGGAATCTTCAGATGACAATGTGGCAAACGAAGAAGAAACTGATATAAATAAAGAATGGGAGGCTATAAGAGATACTATTAAATTGTCAGCATCAGAAAACATTAGTTGTTTAAAAAAGAGGCAAAGCAAGAAATGGTTTGATGAGGAATGTGTCGACATTGTAAAGAGAAGAAAGCTAGCAAAAATGAAATGGTTACACGAGCCAAATGAGGTAAATTTAGAGCAATTGGGTAGTGTTAGACGGGAAACCACCAAGTTACTGAAGAGTAAAAAGAGGGAATATTTGAAAGAGAAGATTAATGATCTTGAAATGAATGCAAAAAATAGGAACATTAGAGAATTATATCAGGGAATTAGTATAGAGAAGAAAGGGTTTCAGGCTAGAACAAACATAATTCGGAATGAAAATGGAGATATGATTGCAGATTCTAGGAGTATATTAAATAGATGGAAAGGTTACTTTAATCAGCTATTAAATGTACATACAGAACAGGACATTGAGGAGGATAAGTTACAGACAGCAGAAATGCTAGTCGCAGATCCAAGTGCATTAGAGGTTGAAATGGCGATTGAAAAATTGAAGATGTATAAAGCATCAGGTTCAGATGAGATCCCAGCAGAACTGATAAAATCAGGGGGAGAAAATTTGATGGATAAGATACACTGGTTGCTTAGTATGATTTGGGAAAAGGAAGCTCTTCCAGATGAATGGAAGGAATCAATTATCATACCAATTTATAAGAAAGGAGATAAAACTGATTGCAACAACTACAGGGGCATCTCATTACTTCAACTTCGTACAAAATTCTAACAAATATATTAGCAAGCAGACTTACTTCCTATATTGATGACATTCTAGGAGATCATCAATGTGCATTTAGAAGAAACAGGTCTACAACAGATCAGATTTTCAGTTTAAGACAGATTTTAGAGAAGAAATGGGAAATAATAATGGTACTGTACATCAACTATATGTAGACTTCAAAAAAGCATATGATTCAATTAAGAGGGAGAAGTTATATAGTATCCTGCTGGAGTTCGGAATTCCTACAAAGTTAGTTAGACTTATACGAATGTGTCTAAATGGCTCAAAGAGTAGGGTGCGTGTAGGCAAACAGTTTTCAGACACTTTTGAAATCCAGAATGGGTTGAAGCAAGCAAGGAGATGCACTATCTCCTCTACTATTTAATTTTGTACTAGAGCATGCCATTAAATCTTTAGAGAATGAGGAAGGCTTACAACTCAATGGTATTAATAAGCTGTTAGTTTATGCTGATGATGTAGTACTACTGGCCGATAGCGAGGAGATACTAAAGGCCAACACGCACACACTATTGAGTAACACTAAGAAATTAGGACTGGAAATAAATATCAGTAAAACTAAATATATGGTCACACGTAGAAATTCAGTATATAATGGAAATGGACAGCTAATGACAAATGAGGGAAATTTTGAGGAAGTGGCTGAATTCAAATACCTAGGAACAATAATCACAAATAGGAATGAGATGCACAAAGAAATTAAACATAGGCTCAATTCCGGAAATGCATGCTATTATGCATTGCAGAGACTTTTGATGTCCCAACTCCTTTCAAAAAAACGTTAAGCTGAAAATACATAAAACTATTATTCTACCAGTTATATTATATGGATGCGAAACCTGGACTCTTACTTTGAGGGAGGAAAGGAGATTACGAGTATTTGAGAATAAAGTTCTTAGGAAAATGTTTGGACCAAAGAGAGATGAACAGACAGGTGAATGGAGAAGACTACATAACAGTGAACTACATGGTCTTTATGGGAAGCCAGATATAAAAAGAACAGTTAAGTCTCGTAGACTGCGATGGGCAGGACATGTTGCGCGTATGGGGAATGAAAGACGTGCATGGAAGCTTCTTGTAGGAAAGCCAGAGGGAAAACGCCCAGTTGGTAGACCAAGAATGAGGTGGGAGAACAACATTAACTATGATTTGAGGGAATTAGATTATACAGGGAATGATTGGAAAGCATTAGCTCAGGATAGGGATGTATGGAGAGCTTATGTCCGCGCGGCCATGAACCTTCGGGTTCGATAGTGCCAGTGAGTAAGTAAGTAAGTATATTTATTGCATTAAAGTTTTGCATGATAGATTCATTTCTTATACGATCCGTACGTGTTATGTCTGAGAAATTTAATGTGTGCTGCTTTCAATCATTCTGTATCCCTCTTTCTCATTATCCACATTTCACTGTCAAATGTTAAGGCAGTTTTTGCTGTGATATTGCGAATTTGTAATTTTGTAAAATAATTCATATGTTTCCTAAAGTGGCGTTTAATGGTTCCATTAATTTTATTATAAGTTTGAATTTTGGTATGTAAATCAGTTTTGAATTCTGATGTCAAATTGCCAGAGTATTTAAAATTAGTTACTTGTTCGATGATATTGTTTTCTGTTACAATCTTCACTCTTAATGTGGTAATGACTAATGTTAGAATATACCGAACGACCCGTGTTGGCTTATGTATGCGAAACCTGACCTTGAAAAGGCTGAAATACAATAAATATTAGTTTTCGCTATGGTCTCGAGGTAACGTGCTGCCTTGTCACGCAATGGGTTCGATCCCCGGTTGGGACAAGTTTCCTGGATGATTTTTTTTTTGGGGTTTTTCCTCACCTGTAAGACAAATATCAGGAAACTTTAAGATCCAAACGGTCCCTGAACATCATACGGCCATCATAATCATCATCATTCATATGCATCTTACATTAAGTTTAGGATTAAAGACTCTCCTGGCGCACCACTATCATCATCATCGTCCATCATATCATCAGGACAGCCGTAACCCTGCCTCCCAGGCACTCCATCCTCAGAAGTGTGTTACAATTACGCCAGTGCCAGGAGAAAATACCAGAAATGTCAAAATGACAACCTTGGGGCATTGAATAAAAAATGCATAAGAGTACAAAGATTAATTTGGTTTGGAATGTGTGATGAAAGACTTCTATTGTCAAAAAACGCTTCCAGTGAAACCTTTAACAACTAGACTCCAAGTCAGACTGAAAATTAGATAGGGTAATGATGTGTTACAAGACTGAATAATCTTTTTCTTTTTATATATACAATTCTTCTGTAGGCCTACGTGTATTTGTCACTGAACTCCTCCTAAATGACTGAACCTATGTTGATGTAATTTTTTGTGTTTAGGCCTGATTGGGTCCCTCGATGGTTTAGATTCACAGTTGGACCCTATAAAATAATTAGGTGTAGGAGTTCACCTGAAGTGAAAATTTAAAATCGATCTAGCAGTCACAATTTTCCATGATTCACAACGAAACTCAGTATATCCTATTAAAATAAACCAAGGTAGATATTAAAAAATGATCGAAATCCGACAATTAGAAATTGAGGTTTACCTGAAATCCATTGTTTGGCTCGTCTCAGCTTATACCATACAATTTAATTAACCTTTGATATTCAATTTATTTGGGGCACGCCGTAGCGTAGTGGTTAAGGCACTGCGCTACAAGCCGGAAGGTCGAGGGTTCGAGTCCCGGTGGGGTCAGGATTTTTAAACTGACCCAAACCTTGGTCGACTCAGCCTCTAACTAAAATGAGTACCAGACGCTTGTTCTGGGATAAAGGCGGCCGTCACGCAGGGCTGACAACCCGGCTGACATCAAGTGCCGATTGTCAAGAAATAGTGGGAGCCTTAACCTCCTACTACCCCAAGGGCCTCCTGAGGCCTGTAGTGGGATCACTTTACCTTTACCTTTATTCAATTTATTTAGGCGTAGCAACGCACGCCAGGTATTAGCTAGCAGGCTGTAGGCCTATAGGCCTATGTGTGTGACTTCAAATCCCCTCAACATCTTCATGAAAATTAGTACATGTTTTCAAGATCGCCAAGTGTTTAGGCGCTTTCTTCTTCATCTTTGTCTCAACAGCCCTTTATGGGTCCTCACTGCTGTCAAGACACTCTTCCAGGCATCCCTGTCCAACGCCCTCCTCCATCCCCGGACCTCGAGCTTCCTCTACTCCATCCATCCTTCTCAACTTCGGTCTTCCTCCATCTGGTTTCAGTAGTGTAAGCTTTCTAGTGGTATTCTCCTCCTCCATTCTCATCATAAGGTCCACCCGTGTCAGTCTGATGCCGCTATCTATTATGCTCTAAAACCAGTAGATGTAGGAGTCCACCTGAAACGAAAACTAAAAAGCCGCTCTAGCGGTCGCAAATTTCGTTGTTTGACAACGAAACTCGTTATATACTATTAAAATAAACCGAGGTAGGTATTATCCAAAACTCAGCTAAATCCGACCACTTTAATTGGGCGTTTATCTCAATTGACTCTAGCAAACCGTCATGTTTGATTCGTCGAAACATATAACTTTGTGTATATACATTTTCAGGTACAGCGAGTGTTTAGCTGTTATGATCTAAAAAACTTTAGGTGTAGGAGTTTACCTGAAACGAAAATTTAAAAATCATATTTGATTTATTTAGGAGTAGGAGCGCACTCCAGTCATTAGCAAGTTGATTATAAAAATTGGATTAGTGACAGGAAGCGTTGGAAATAAATATTCAAGTATTGAAATTGAACCTCCAGTGTTTTAATAACAAGTGTATTTATTCTAATATGAATTATTTGTGTAATGAATGTATTTAAACTTACCTAACTTCCATATCCCAAAACCAGAGCTAACGTTTTTCAATCGCTCGCGGCACTACAGAAACAGAATGATAATTATCCATCCGAAATTTTAAACCGTTCAATCGTTGCTACGATACAATGCAACGCTACTCCAATGCTACATCACATAAATCAAAACCCCATTCAAGCGTAACATTTGGATTTTTGCATTATTGGACAAGCAAAGGCATCGTGCCACATGTCCTGCTCTTCGCAGTCTATGATACTTAATTTTTCTTATTATATCTGATTTCCCATGTAGCTGAATGTTACGTCTAACATACTGGCGTCTTCTTTAGGAAATTAATATTTAGCCCAACTTCTTCTCAATTTCGATCACATAATCGAGTGGACATGGAATCTACTAGCATCTGTTCTCATCCCATTTAAAACTTAATCCTTCGGGAAATAAGTAAAACCGTGTCAGATTTACAGGGGTTATTTCGTCATATAATTAAAATTCGTCATATAAATAATTCGTTGAATTAAAATTGGTCACAAATAGCCGGGTTGTCAGCCCTGTATGACGGTCACCCTTACCCCTAGAACATAGTCTGGTACTCATCACCGTTTGAGGTTGTGTAGACTCGAGCCATTCTGCCAGCTTAAAAATTCTCGAACTGTCGACTTTCCAGTTTTTAACATTTGCGTTAACCGACTATAGTATTTTTAGGAAACATTAGCACCTTTCTTAAATATTTAAATCAATAAAAGTTATACATTTGAAAATGGAACCAGTTCCAAGGCCTAGCTGAATGCCATCAAATGTACGACTTTTATTGTTTTAAATGCTCCACTACAGTACGGCGTTTCCCTACATATTTCTACTGTTTCATTCATAAACATGGTACATTGTCGTGGGTTTGCAGTATGGAATATTTCTGTGTTTTTCTCTATATTTATTGTGCCGAGTGAATGCAATTTTTCTTGGCAGCTTTTGTATAGCTTGGAAAATATGTTTCACTGTACAATCGGGTACCAGAGTTATTATTTTTCTCGAAATTCACAATTTTAAAAATAATTTCTTGATGATGTTTTCAATTACATTCTACTGATGAAAATTATTGTTCTTTTAATTAAGCGAGATATTATGTACTTTTACATAAAAGGTAAAAAATATATACAAAATTGATATACCGTTATTTAATAAGTAATTATGATCAAATATGTAAAAATACATGATATATTTGAATGAGGTTTTTATCTATCATTTAGAGAGTTTTTCTGGTATATATCCTCAACTCGTGTCTAACTCATGGTAGAGTCGAATGGTGAAAATATATAGAGGTATCTGAATGACAAGGGTACCGACCGACCACTCCTGACGGGGGGCAGATGAGCGAAATGGATGTGGTGAGTGTGGAGAAATGGTGGAATGAAATTGTGGCAGGGGAAAACGGGAGAAACCCCCAAGAAAAACCTTTTTCTTCCATCCGAGTAATACTTTGGTTTCCTACTAGATGTGATATCACTGGCTGACATATGTAGGGAGATAAGTGTAACTAAAATTCGTGTGGTTAATGAGCTTGCGATCCATCATATGAATGTTAACGTTAGTCCCACAAAAACCTCTCCCACTAAACTTGTCCCGACGGGGAAATGTATCACAGCTATAAAAAACACTTTTTTAATTTAATTAATTTATAAACGCTTTAACCGATTAGTTTAAGGCATCATACCTTGGTAAGAGCTGTGGGACTTGAGGCTAGAACGAATCACCAAGTGGGAATAAATTGTCTCATGGAATTTCGGCCAGTATGGGACTAATGCCTTTCAGAATCATTTGGAAACTGGTGACCCGATATGCTGACCACATGTCATTCCTATAATGAGTGCATTATCGTCCATGTGTATGATTTAGGCTCTCTAGGCCTGGGGGGAGGGAATGGATTGGTGAACATGATTAAATAAAATTCCAACCCAACATTTGTCTTGACCGTTAAAAAAATGGGTGATTTTATTAGCACCGGGGTTTTAACCCTGGACATGCCGTATATGAAACTGAAAACACAACTCTTTCCTTAAATACAATGTTTGTAAAGTGAAATAATGCATTTTTAGTGATGTTTATAATGAAATAACAGTCCACAGTAATTCCAAAATAATAAGTAGCACAGATTACCTTTGCAGTAGCGATCTCATGTGTGTATTTATTTATATGTGTTTGGACGAATGTTTGGAAAATGCCTGCAAATTTAATGAGAATTTGAGGTACAGATAACCTAAAAGAAGTCATATTAACAATATGTATCGCTGGGACATGGCTATGAATTATTGGTACAGCAGGACACCCAACTTTACTCTACTAGCAGCCATAGCTTTTCTCGCAACTAAACTGGATACATGCGATTTAATATTTAAAAAAATAAGACATATTTTGAAAATCAGCAAAATCGGACTATGTATTGAACGCAATTTTTGCATGACAGCCTTTTTCAAGTGTACTACCGATGTAGAGTAGGCTGTTCCCATAAGTTACATTCTAAAGTCATGTACCCAAAACTTGTGTGAATATTATATAAAGTGCATGGCGAGACAGTCTCATCCGGACTTGAACCAGCGCAACACTAATGCATGATGCATTTAACCGCTCGGTTACGGGCAGTCCACAATAAAACTATGGTCCTTCAGATTGGGAGGTGTAATCCTTCCATGTAAAACATAAGATAACTCAAAAGTATAACAACCGGACTGATGGATCGAAATTAAAAAAAAAAATATCCGCCACTAGCCGTGATCAATGTGTAAATACTAACTATGTAAAAAATAAATAATAGTTTTAAAAAACTAAAACAACACGCTTTATTAGAAAACCGAACTAAAAAAATGAAAAATAATTTTAATTTCCAACACACTTGGGATAAAATTAAAGTGGTCAACAAAAAAATCATCTCCAACACATATAGAATAAAACTAGAGTCATCAACAAAAAGAAAATAATTCGTACCATCAGAAGCGTGGGGTGCTCTACATCAATTAATATATTTGATAATAAACAGATATTGGTAAAAGTAAAGTCTCTAAGAAGAAAATGTAAAAATCATTGACTACCATTTGGGTCATTATAAAACATATAAACCGTGTCTACTTGTTCACATTCGTCCATTCTACACAAACAATTTTTAGTTAGGAACATTATGGAGGACATTCCGGAAAGTGTAATATCTGGTGATATAGTAACACTTTCGCTAAGAATATGAACGCATATATTTACATGGCTGATGAATGGAACTAGTGGTATATTAAGGAATGAATTTCATAATACATAACTTATATAATTTTTTTGTTGCATTCATGGACATAGCTTGTGTCTGAAACACTTTTCCGATCTGGGAATAACAATTTAGTAATGTTAAAAAAAATCACTTTAAGAGGTTGCACATATATGAATCGAGTTGTTTTTGAAAGAAATACTGTAATAGTAGGTTGAAATGGTTATTTTCAATGTAAAATTTAGATTTCACGCACATATAATCTATATCTAGCGATTTGAGGCATTTACTGACATACTTCTTCTTGTATGCCCATGTTTCCCTTAACAGAGATTTAGGCGCTTTCCCCCTAGAGGGAAGAATTTGAACCATACTAATTTAGTTTTCGTATAGATGTAGTTTTGAGTGGTCCGTGGTCAGCGTTCCTCCTTATACTGACATCTAGGAAACCAAGGTAGTACTAGGACGGGAAAATTCGGTAAATTTTGCTTAGAGGCCTTTTCATTCAGGCTTAAGGATTTTTACGAGCCTGAAAATCTTCAGACTCGGGACCCACGGCTTAAAGTCCCTCCCGGAGGACTTGCTCCTTCGATTTTTTCATCCTAAAACAATCCATCTACCCCGGCCGGGTTTGAACCCGCGACCCTCGGGACCAGAGGCAAGGAGCATAACCACTAGTCCACCGCGGCCGATACTGACGTACTTACAATCACAATTTAAACAATGTGGAGAAAAATAAATCTTCGGTAACCATTATAATATACCTCTTCCCGACTATCAATCAGCCGCTCAAACTTATTTGTGTTGCGGGGTAAATGGTTGAAACATGAAGATGGCGCTAGCCATATGTCTTATTATAAATGTTGTAGATTATTATTACGATTTCTAAAAGAGATAAAATAAGAAACAATGTAATTAAACAAAATATCAATGTTCGAATTTCAATTGTGAATTTCATGAAAAACAAACAATTAAAATGGTATGGTCATGTAAAAAAGAATGACAGAAGACAGATCCGAAGAAAAATTCTAGAATGGGTGCCACTTTGTAAAAGAAGAAGATGACGGCTAAAAATAACTGAGATTGGAGTTTTGAGCAGCATGAGTGGAAAACGAATTGAACAATGGAGATTGATATGACAGAGAGATATGGTGGTGAATGCCAATAGATTAATTGGGCGCAGGAATATGTGAAACATTATGAAACCTTTAAAATGAATGAATTATATATCAAATCAAAATTGATAATAGATTTGAAGTACTGGAATCCTCATATGACAATGTGGTAAATGAAGAAGAAACTGATATAAATAAAGAATGGGAGGCTATAAGAGATACAATTAAATTGTCAGCATCAGAAAGCATTGGTTATTTAAAAAAGAGGCAAAACAAGAAATGGTTTGATGAGGAATGTGCCGACATTGTAAAGAAAAGAAAGCTATATAGCAAAAATGAAATGGTTATACGAGCCAAATGAGGTAAATTTAGACCAATTGGGTAGTATTAGACGGGAAACCACCAGGTTACTAAAGAGTAAAAAGAGGGAATATTTGAGAGAGAAGATTAATGATCTTGAAATGAATGCAAGTATATACCGTAAACCGGGACTACTTTGTGACAGTTTTTGCATAATAATGTAGAAAAATAACAAACCGAAGGAACAGTTCTAAGTTTGTTTGATAACAATTATACCTAAGCAGGCAACCGATTCATTTAAGGAACATCATAAATATCTTGCCTTTTTTCTTTGGAGCATTTATTTTGGGCACTATTTCCTTGTCCTGATAAAATATTTCGTCCGTTTTCCAGACAACTACATCACATTCACTAAAGTGCCTTCTTTATAACATTTGGTAATAACTCCTGGATAATGTTTACCTCATAAACAATAACAACATAGACCCCTACTTTTTTATCTACCTGTCTTAATGCAGGAATGACATTGACTTCTGATGCAGAGTCTGTTTCATTCCAGTTGTCATTTGATTCTGCATATACAACAGGCTCTGCATCATTTTCATCTGAAGTTTCAGGTGGTTGTGCTTTCTGATGAGAAACTTTTTCATTCATTTCGTGCTAGATTCAGGAGCTGCTGGTTTATTTACGCATGATGAACTCTGTAAATCCGTTGCAGAGATGCTTTTCCCAAGAGTCACATTAATTCTTCTCTTTTTTGTCTGCCTTTTCTCTGTCAATTCAGTCCTTTGCTGAATCAAGTGCTCTATAAAACTATCACTTACATTTCCATAAGTTGTTTCATCTTCCTTCTGAATACGTCCACATAATCTATTTAAAACTTCTTCTCTGCTCAGGGGGTAAATTCCAGCTTTTCTAAATCCGGAAATTAGGTTCTTTCCTTGGTTTTCCTCAACTTTTTCTACCAGTTTCTTTAGTAGAGTTGGGAATTCCTGTTTGGGTATTGTTGCAGTCCTCAGTCCAGTTGGAGATTCTTTCCACTCCGTCAAGATGGTCTTCCAACTTCTTTTTAATGGCCGGAAAAATGCAACATCCAATGGCTGCAATAAATATGTTGCATTTGGAGTTGTGCTATAAAGCGAATGTTATGTTCCTCACATTTACGAATTACTTCGATGTTGAGATGGGAACTAAGATTATCGCCAATTAGAATTTTAGGCCCATTTTGTCTCCTCAGAATTGGCAGCATTGTATTTATGAAAAAATCCTCAAAAGAATTATAATCGAACCAACCAGATGAAGTACAGTAGTACCTTGTATCAGTAGGTCCTCATTCTGCCCAAGTACTCCTCAAATATTTCGATTTATAATTTACATATATCGGAGCAAGGCGACCCTCAGCATTACCACAGAACATAATTGAGGTAGGCCCTACACGCTTTCGTCGAGTTCCTAATTCTTTCTGGGTATTTTGTTCCTCTTTTTGTAATTATTTTAGATGATCCTGGGTCATAACAAGATTCGTTTCATCGTAATTCCATATATTGGAGCTTGGGACTCCTTCACTTTCTCTCTCTAGATGATCAAAAATGTATTTATCACTTCCTCGTCAACTGCTGCTCTCGCTGTTGATATGTTCTGTGCAAACCTGACACTTAGAATCCTATGACGAGCCATAAAAGAGTTCTGCCAGTCAACACCGGGGAAATTGTTCTTAAAACAAGTTACAGTTCTACTCGGTACAGGTAAGACTTCACTATACATCTGAGGTAAAATCCGGTCAATGGAAAACCATAATTTGACATTGCGACATAGTGAGCTACAAACGTCTGGTCTTCGGTTTCAGAAAAAAAAAACAGTTGGATGTCCTGGAGTGCCCTCATGTCTTCCTTTCAGCTTTAACCACAGCATATTTCTATGTATTCCATGCCTGAAAGTTAAAATTACCCATTATTCCTTTGAACTATTGTTTTAAAACAGAATAACAAATCAGAAGACTTTTATAAACTTACTTTTCAGCTGCTTTACGTATGGATATTTTGTTCCTTTTTATTTCATCTAGAGTCTCTTCAATCGTAGCATCTGTATAATTGCGATAGGGACGCGATCCAACCCTCCCTTCACGCTTTCTAGACATTGTGGACCCTATAAATTAAAAACAGTATTTTAAAAGTAAAATATACAACCAAATAAACTTGACGAAATATCAAGGGGCAACATGGTGACAGTGACGTGTTTTGTCACAATGTTGTACCGCGCTTCTCCAAGCTATTCATATTTTGTTGAAAACTACTAGTAAATAAAGTCGTATCAAAATACTTTCCTACCTGAATTATCAAAGTAAATCATAGATTAAAATGTTCTCACTTTTAAATTCCCAACTTCTTTATATCTCGTACACCAGAACAAAGTTTCGGCAGTTTCCTGAAAATCACTCAATGTGCACCTATGATATGCACAGACTAAAATGGTTACACAGATCCCTGACACAGATCTCTTCATGCTCCATGCACGTATTTTGAAGAGTTCCCAAAAGATGACAGAAGCTTATGGGTAAACACTAATTGAATATTTTCTTTATTAAACTCTTTGGAAAGCCCGGTAGATTTAAAAGTGTGTTGCTAGGAGTGAGTGTCACAAAGTTTTACCCGCTGTCACAAAGTAGCCCCGGTTTACTAATAGTTTTAAAAAAACTAAAAAAAAAACTCGCTTTATTAGAAAACCGAAGTAAAAACTGAAAAATAATTTTAATTTCCAACACGCTTGGGATAAAATTGAAGTGGTCAACAAAAAAAATCATCTCCAACACATCTAGAATAAAACTAGTGGTATCTACAAAAAAAAAGTTACCATCAAAAGCATGGGGTGCTTTATATCAATTAATATATTTGATAATAAAGAAGAAAACGTAAAAACTATAAAAAGCACCCCACGCTTTTGATGGTAAAATTATTTTTTTTGTAGATAACTCTAGTTTTATTCTAGATGTGTTGGAAATAATTTTTTTTGTTGGCCACTTTAATTTTATCCCAAGCGGTTGGAAATTAGAATTATTTTTCATTTTTTAGTTAGGTTTTCTAATAAAGCGTGTTGTTTTAGTTATTCTAAACTATTATTTATTTTTTTAATTTTTAGTTTAATTGATCGTCATAAACCGGAATCCCATGAAAATTTAATTGCTTAATACTCTTCTAAAAAATCCTCCGGGCCGGATTTGAACCAGCGACCTATGGATTACTGAAATTATATACCACTACAGTCCACCGCTCTACCAACTGAGCTCTTACAACGATTTACTAAAAAGTCGATTAAGTCCACAACCTATTATATCGGGTTTTTTTATTTTCTGATGATTCTGGCCAGGATTTTAGAAAAAAAATTGAAATTATTATCTTCTTAGGGTCCTTTACAAGTATACAAAGTTTCAAGTCGATCCAATGCTTTTAAGTGGGAACTCGTGTTCAAAGATTCCGTTACATAGATACAGGTCCGTTACGTAGATAGACAGATACAGGTCAAGCTAATATAAAGCGTGTAAAAATAGGAACATTAGATAATTATATCTATTTTGTTAGGAACATTAGAGAATTATATAGGGGGCGGCACGCCGTAGCGTAATGGTTAAGGCACTGAGCTACAAGCCGGAGGGTCGAGGGTTCGTCCCGTTGGGGTCAGGATTTTTAAACTGACCCAAACCCTCTGGCGGCACTATGGCCCTGGGGTCGACTCAACCTCTAACGGAAATGAGTACCAGACGCTTGTTCTGGGGGTAAAGGCGGCCGTCACGCAGGGCTGACAACCCGGCTGACATAAAGTGCCGATTGTCTAGAAAAAGTGGGAGCCTTAACCTCCTACTACCCCAAGGGCCTCCGGGCCTGTTGTGGGATCACCTTACTTAGAGAATTATATCAGAGAATTAGATTAGAGAAGAAAGGGTTTCAGGCTAGAACAAACATTATTCAGAATGAAAATGGAGATATGATTGCAGATTCCAAGAGTATATTAAATGGAGGGAAAGGTTACTTTAATCAGCTATTAAATATACATATAGAACAGGATATTGAAAAGGATCATTTACAGACAGCAGCAATGCTAGTTGCAGAACCAAGTACGTTAGAGGTTGAAATGGCGATAGAAAAATTGAAGATGTATAAAGCATCATGTTCAGATGAGAGCCCAGCACAACTGATATAATCAGGGGGAGAAAAATTGATGGACAAGATAAGCCGGTTGCTTAATATGATTTGGGAAAAAAGAAGCTCTTCCTGATGAATGGGAAGAATCAATTCGTACCAATTTATAAGAAAGGAGATAAGATTAATTGCAACAACTACAGGAGCACCTCATTACTTTCAACTTCGTACAGCATTCTAAAAAATATATTAATAAGCAAACTTATTCTATACATATTGATGCCATTCTAGGAGATCACCAATGTGGATTTAAAAGAAACACGTCTACAACGGATAAGATTTTTTAGTATAAGACATATTTTAGAAAATAAATAGGAATACATCAACTCTACGTAGACTTCAAAAAAGGCATACGATTCAATTAAGAGGGAGAAGTTATATAGTATCCTGCTGGAGTTCGGAATTCCTAAAAAGTTAGTTAGACTTATACGAATGTGTCTAAATGACACAAAGAGTAGGGTGCGTGTAGGCAAACAATTTTCGGATACTTTTGAAATCCAGAATGAGTTGAAGCAAGGAGCTGCACTATCTCCTTTACTATTTAATTTTCTACTAGAGCATGCCATCAAATCTTTAGAGGATGAAGAAGGCCTACAACTCAATGATATTAATAAGCTGTTAGTTTATGCTGATGTTGTAGTTCTATTGGGCGATAGCGAGGATATACTAAGGGCCAACAGGCACACACTATTGAGTAACACTAAGAAATTGGTACTGGAAGTATATATCAATAAAACGAAATAGGCCTATATGGTCACACGTAGAAGCACGTTGTTTAATTGGAGATGGGCAGCTGGTGACAAATGAGTGAAATTTTGAGGAAGTGGCTGAATTCAAATACCTAAGAGCAATAATCACAAATGGGAATGAGAAGCACAAAGAAATTAAACATAAGCTCAATTCTGGAAATGCGTGCTATTATGCACTACAGAGACTCTTGACGTCCCAACTCCTTTCAAAAAGCGTTAAACTGAAAATATATAATACTATTATTCTCCCAGTTATATGGATGCGAAACATGGACTCTTACTTTAAGGGAGGAAAGAAGATTACAAATATTTGAGAATAAAGTTCTTAGGAATATTTTTGAACCAAAGAGAGATGAACAATCAGGTGAATGGAGTAGACTACATAACAGTGAACTACATGGTCTTTATAGGAAGCCAGATATAATAAGAACAGTTAAATTTCGTAGACTGCGATGTGCAGGACATGTGGCACGAATGGGGAGTGAAGGACGTGCATGGAAGCTTCTAGTAGGAAACCAGAGGAAATACGCTCAGTTGGTAGACCAAGAACGAGGTGGGAGAATAACATTAACTATGATTTGAGGGAAGTAGATTATACAGGGAATGATTTGAAAACATTAGCTCAGGATAGGGATGTTTGGAGGGCTTATGTCCGCGCGGCCATGAACGTACGGGTTCGATGGTGCCAGTGAGTTAGAGTTCGTTATTATTATTATTAGTATTAGTATTATTATTATTATTATTATCATTATTATTATCATCATCATCATCATCATCAACAACAACAATTACGGATTAAGCCCATGTGGCTTGTTCCGGTCTCATAGATTCTCATTCAAAAGTTGGATCCATCTCTTCTTCGGTCTACCAACATTCCTGCGTCCTTTTGGTTTGTATTTAAGTATAATTTTTGGGAATGCGATCATCTTCCATTCTTTGAACATGTTCTTTCCAGTTTTTTTTTCTAGATTATTTTATTCTATCTAAGAGTTTAAAGAACAGATGAAAACCTGATTGAATACAGACAAAGAAATGCACTTGCTCGAAGAGAAATAAAAAAATTAAAAGGAGTTCATGGGAAAAATGTATTAGTGACCTGGAACATGATTTACATGGACGACAAGATAAAGCCTACAAGATTCTAAAACACATTAATAATCAGGAAAAAGATCAACTCAAATTGAACATAATTTCTGAGGATAAAAAATTATTATTATTATTATTATTATTATCATTATCATTATTATTATTATTATTATTATTATTATTATTATTATTATTATTATTATTATTATTATTATTATTATTATTATTATTATTATTACAATTAGTGTGTTGATTTACTATTTTTCCTGTTATGTTGTTATAATATATTTTACAAATTCTTGTTCCATTACTGACAGACTAATGTTACATTTCTTAGAACTTTAACAGAGTGACCCTTACGGAGTTTCGTAATGTATCTAAAAATCTTAATGTTACAGACCTTCTTAATGTTAGCATATTTTAATTTATTATAATGCTATAGGCCTACAGGGGCCGGATAGAAAGTGATTAAGGGCCGTAGTTAGGGCTCTCTTGGATTACATTTTTTTTTCGGAAAAAATACGTAGACCGTCCCCAATTCGGATTGATCCTTTGTAAGTAACCCCAGCTCCAGCCGATACGGATGACATTATTATTTATAAAATAGTCCACAGTGGTGCGTACAATGAGGATTGTATAATGAATTAATATCGAATATCTAGTATCATGAATATCAGTGGCGTAGCGTGGCTTATACGTTCGAGGAAGCGCAATCATAATATCACTAATACAACTACTAGTACTGCTACAATAAGTACTACTACTATCACTAATAGGAATAATAATAATAATAATAATAATAATAATAATAGTAGAGATATCCTATAGCCATAAGATACTAAAATATATATGTAATGGTAAAAATCGCAATATTCAGGTTATATTCATGAACTGGCCTGAATAAACAGGATATAGATAAGAATGTCAAAACTATATTGGAAACTAATGGAAAAAACATACTCAGTAATCAGATTTGCCTTTGGATATAAAGGTCTAAATTCACCATCTCCATCGAAATAATATACAGTTAGGTCTAAGTTCACCATCTCTATCAAAACATATACAGTTAGAAGTTGAGGTTCTGGAAACATTCAGATCAGAGAAGTAGCCTAGGGGTAGAAAGTAGAAAGTTTCCCTGGACATCAATGATTCAAGGAATTGATTTTCTAAATGTAATAGTGACAGAGCAGACATTCTTCCTTGGCCTTGTGTATTTCGCAAATAGTTTTTAATCCTTTTCATGGCAGAAAATGATCTCTCTGTTGAGGAACTCGTTGCCGGTATAGTCCAAATTAGTTAACTCAGCTTTTAGGTTTCAGGGAAAACATCATCTAACTCTTGAGATAGCAAGTATTCGCACATAACACTCATATCTTTATAGAATTCAGAATCTGAATAAATGGTGATCAATTCGCTTTTCAAACGTGCGAAATCAAAATGAGATCCGTAACTTTCCGTTAAACTGTTCAGAGCCTCACTTGGAAACTCAATTTTGAATTTAACAAATTACTTGTGATCAAGGAGACTCATGAACTTAAGTTTGGCCATGTCATAAAATCTGTCAGATATGTTCATAACAAGTACGTCAATAATCTCAAGATACAGTCTTTTATATGTAGACTTTCTATCTTCTTCTTCAATAGGTTCCATGCGATTTCGTTTTACCGAATAGATTCTAGGAGCTGTTCTCACAAGTTCGTTCCAGAAGAAATCGAAGTTATTTCTAGTTTCTTGGAGTTGACTCTTAAAATCCTCAATTTTCTTAATACAATTAAAACGTCACTTGATTTTGACTGTAGTATTTGAAATAAACGATCAGAATGTGCAAAAATTGATGAGAACATTGCCAAGAAAAAGTTGAAATCGAAGTCTCTCAATTCTGTTAGATGACCACGAGCAGATGATGTCGCCTCTTCATCCCACTGATCTGCATTTTCTATTATAGAAATAAATAGGTTCTCAATATCAGCTTTATGATGAACATTCTCCACTAGCCTGCTTTGATAGTTCCATCTTATAGGATCAGCCAAAGGGAATCTTTTATTTACTTCTGCATCCAATGCCGCAGTCCTTTTAGTGGACTTGATATAACTATCAGACTGTGATAACACCAGATTCAATCGATGAGCATAACAATGAACGAATATTGCATCTTTGTATTGCTCTTTCAGTTTAGATTGCAAACTGCTGTGTTCGCCTGCCATTACAGCAGCACCATCATATGTTTGTGCTACTAATTTGGTATCGCAATCAAAATCATGCAAGACATACGTCGCATGCAGAAAGAGAGCATCTGCCGTTCGGTCCTGACTTATATGCTTAAAATGCAGAAATCATTCTTGTATGGTTCCTTCCATCGTCACATACCTCAGAACAGTTGATAACTGAGCTTTCATGGAAATGTCTGTCGTCTCATCATAAATTAATGCAACGAATGTTGCCTCGGACACTTCCCGTTTTATTTCTTGAGTTAAATATTGAGATACAGAACCTATTAAGTTGTTTTGTATGTCAGGAGATAACCCACGAAAAACATCTTCACTTTTTAACATAGATTGTAAGTCAGGATCATAATTAGATATACATTTCAATATTTCTATATAATTGCCTCTGTTAGGAGATATTTGAGACTCGTCATGACCACGAAAAGATAACCCAAGTTTTCCCAACAAACAAACGACCTGTATTAAATTAGCAAGCATTTTTCTGTTTTTTTCGAACTTCTTCATTATGTCGTTCAGTGGAAAATCTATACTGAACACTAAGACTAAATTCTATTTTACTTTTTCTAAACATCTTTACAATTTTCAAAGACAAAATATGTAGGCCTACCACTGTCAGGGAATGTCTATTTTTTGATTTGTGAATATTATGCAGATCGTCGAAACCTGAGCATGCCCAAGATGTTTTTTCTTTTGAAAATAAATACATGGCCAACAAAATATTTTTTTAATTCGCTACAACCACATAGCCATGGTATAGTTTCATACATCTGCACGCGAAAGTTTTGGGTGAATATTTTTTGCCCTTTGGTAACTGCAGTTATTTTAAGGTCCGGTTTCGGTCTCCCATCTTCTATAATTTCAAGTTTTTCGTCAAAAGTGAGTGTGGAGAATAATTTATGTTTTAATTGTTCAATTACACAACCACATGAACTACTTTCATTCAATAATTCGTTGCAAGTATATGTGGTACTTGGCTGGTCTGAGTTTAAATCGCACATTGTTAAGGCGCCATAAGGTCATTGAGAGCTATTAGCAAATGTAATGTAGTCACAACTTCACCGCGCTTCCACAAGCCATGTTCATGTTCCTCACTTCCAAAAACTGATGGTTTCTTGTAGATATAACAAAACGGTTGTTGTTACTATTATTTAACACTGTGGAGAGCAATAATGAAAACACAGTAAGTAAAAACCATGGTAAATAATTTACGATTAATTTGTAAAGTAAAAAAAATAAATAAACACAAAAAAATAGTTCTAGCAGAAAGCTCGCCACATGCACAGAACATGGTTACGGGGAGAGGAAATAGTACGTGGATACGGGGGTTTCGGGGAGGTGAAATATCGTAGGCAACTAAAGTCAGAGTTTCCTTCTCAAGAATGCGCGCGCAGTGCACTGAAGACATATACATGACGCTCGGAAGATGAAAGACTGGTCACGGGGCTTGCAGGGAGAGAAAACAGAACAATGATACGGGTGAAATATCGTAGGCAACTCAAGTCAGAGCATTCCTTCCCAAGAATGCGCGCGCAATGCACTCAAGACATATTTCTGGCGCTCGGCGGATGAAACACTGGCCAGAGACATAGAGATTAGAGGAGTGGAAAACCTGACAGTTGCTATATGAAGCCCAGTCACTAATTATTGCACTGCAATAATATTTACGTATGTGACAGAGAGAAATTTTGTTTATTGTATTTAGATAGTAAACATGGTATGTTTTGCATATATTGAGAGGGAAGCGGCGCTTCCTGTGCCTAAAATAGACGCTACGTCCCTGATGAATATATGTATTCCCAAGTCACATTGAAGTTGTATGTAAACAATTAAGATAACAGCGAAATTTCGTTAAATATTTATGTTATTATAGTTTAATAATGATACCGAATCAAATGAAATATTTTTTATTCAGTGTCACCAAATTGTCATTTCGACATTTATGATATTCTCTCCTGACACTGGCGTATTGTAACCCACTTCTGGGATTGGGGCGCCTGGAAAGCGGGGTTATGCTGCCCCAATGATGGCTGATGATGAAAGTAATGATGCGCCAGGAGAAGTCCTATTCCCAAACTTAATCTAATGAGTTGTATATGGTAAATGATAATGATGGCCAGATGATGTTCAGATGATGTTCGGGGACCGTTTGGGCCTTAAAGTTTCCTGGCATTTGTCAAATCAAATACACAGTTCAAAACAATTGGCGTAACACGTTTTTGGATGTCTGGTGTGAGATCCCTATTATGATACACCGATATGAGTGATGTTATTGTATAACACGAGACCTTAGCTACCCAACCTATGTAATAGCTCATGCAAGCTCCATCAACAGGCTTAGCCATGCATTTAACTGTCAGCTGACCCCACAAAACAAAGTGAATATTGGTATGTAAGTGTGTTGTCAAGAGGGAAACAGACTGAATTGGTCAGTAGCTGAGGTTGTATTGAACTGAGCACGTGCAATGCGACATCTTGCCGACGTACTGGTCGCAAGGGCAGTCACTTTGATCAAGGAAGGATGGACTTTTCGTCGTGCTGCCGAGGATCTCAATGTGTCTCCGTCTGTCATTCATCGGTTGTGGAATCGCTACGATGAGGCAGGGCAGTTCACAAGAAGGGTTGGACAAGGTCGTCGACGCATTACAACCCCACGTGATGACCGATATCTGGTCACTTGTGCGTTGCGGCGTCGTAGAGACTCTGCTAGACAACTGCAACAAGACCTCAGGAGGACCGCTGGAACCACGGTGTTCGATCAAACAGTAAGGAACATTACGAGAACAGTTTTACGACCCAGACGTCCTATTCGAGTGCCTCGCTTAACGCCGCAACATCATGCAGACCGCCTTCTGTTTGCGCGTAACCACATCAACTGGCAACTTCGTCACTGGAGAACTGAATTATTCACCGACGAGTCCAGATGTCCCCTGACGCAATGTGATGGACGCGTACGTGTTTGGAGACGCCGTGGTGAGCAGTACATGCCACATGTTATCCAGGAAGTCGACAGATTTGGACAAGGTTCTGTGATGGTATGGGGTGGGATCTGTATTGAAGGCCGTACGGATCTTGCCATTGCCCGTGGTAACCTTACCGCCGTGCAGTGCATTGAGCAGATCCTGATATACCATGTGATGCCTGCTGCATACGGTGTCGGCCCTGGTGCACGATAATGCTAGATCACATGTGGCACGCATCACTAGGGATATCTTGCGAAGGCTGGAAATTCCAGTGATGGCATGGCCCGCGGTGAGTCCCGACCTAAATCCCATCGAGACTGTGTGGGATATGCTCAACAGACGTGTTTATGGTCGTCCTGTAGCACCTCAGGCTCTCCAAGTTCTCGAACATGCTCTCATTGAAGAATACAAGTCCAAGATCTACCAAAGTTATGTCGAAAATCGACGTTATCTATGTTACTGATCAAAATCATATCGAAGATTAAGCTTGATCCATAGAAGTTAATCTCATATCATAACTGATATTTAATGTGTTGAAAAGTAGGCCCTATATCCTTATTAGCTTAATACCAGAAATAATCATCGTAAATGTGACACAGTTTGGACCAAAGAGAGATGAACAGACAGGTGAATGGAGAAGACTACATAACAATGAACTACATGGTCTTTATAGGAAGCCAGATATAATAAAAACAGATAAGTCTCGTAGATGCGATGGGCAGGACATGTTGCACGTATGGGGAATGAAAGACTTGCATGGAAGCTTCTTGTAGGAAAGCCAGAGGAAAAACGCCCACTTGGTAGATCAAGAATGAGGTGGGAGAATAACATTAACTATGATTTGAGGGAAGTAGATTATACAGGGAATGATTGGAAAGCATTAGCTCAGGATAGGGATGTATGTAGAGCTTATGTCCGCGCGGCCATGAACCTATGGGTTCGATAGTGCCAGTGAGTAAGTAAGTAAGTAAGTAAGTAAATGTGACACAGGAAATGAACACCATTTAGGAGCGACTTTTGAACTTTAAGGCGGTGACTTTTTTTTTAATTCATTATTTATAGAGGATAACTTTCTCAGGAGTGATCATTATGGCATCTTGCAGAGAAAGTGATGATACATCAAGAATCCATAGTAATTCTGCCCGAGGGCAGGTCTTTCACTGCAATCCCAGCATTTTCATGTTATGATTTGCAGCTTTACTAGGGAATTATAAGTGTAGGATGATGATAATGATAAGGATGATAGTACGATGGCCGGATGATTTTCGGGGACCGTTGGGCCCTAGGCTTCCTGACATTTGTCTTACAGATGAGGAAGAACCCCGAAGAAAACCTCACATAGTAGTCTATGTCGACCGGGAATCGAACCCGGGCCCACTGCGTGACGAAGCAGCACACTACCTCGAGACCACATCGGTGGACACGTCAAGAATAACAGATTTAAATCTGGAATATTTTGAATTACATTGAAACGCCCATTGTGAAAAAAGTCAAAGTGTCAAGTTTTTAAACGCATTTCCATATTGCAATATAGGTACTACGATATAGAGGATTATTACCCGGGCTAACTAACTAACTCACTGGCACTATCGAACCCGAGGTTCATGGCCGCGCGGACATAAACTCTTCATACATCCCTCTCCTGAGCATATGTTTTCAATCATTTCCAGTATAATCTACTTCGCTCAAATCATGGTTAATGTTATTCTCCTTCCTCATTTTTAGTGTACCAACTGGCCGTTTTCCCTCTGGTTTTCCTACAAGAAGTTTCCATGCACCTCTCTCATTCTCCATGTCCTGCCCTTCGCAGTACGAGACTTAACTGTTCTTATTGGCTTCCTATAAATACCATGTAGGTCATTGTTATGTAATCTTCTTCATTCACCTGTCTGTTCATCTCTCTTTGGTCCAAAATTTTTCCTATTCCGAGGAATATAATAAATTCGTGCCACCGTATATCAAAATGTATTTATAGAAGGAAAAGTAAGCTAAGAACTTTATTCTCAAATTCTCGTAATCTCCCTTCCTCCCTTGAAGTACGAGTCCATGTTTCGCTATTACCAGGGCTACGATTTGTATTTAATAAAAATGGCTAAATATGTACATACATATGGACTAAAGATTCTCAAAATATGAAGTATTTTATGGACTATTGTTTTAAGAATCATGCAAACGTTTTCTGCAGGCATTACAAAAATATATATATAATATATATATATATATATATTGTTGACAGTGCTTCGTTTGAAAATAACTTTGCATACAATCCTAATTTTACAAGTAACGATTTGGTGTTTTTTAATATACCAAATGAAAAATTATATAGCTCACTGAAAATGCAGTCAAAGCTCATACACAACTGCTGATACTAGGAGTTAACTGAATCTTTGAACCCTGTGACCTACTTACGGTGGTTCTGCTAATTGCCTAGATGAGACCTGCTATTGTCATAAAAAATCCTATTGTCACACGAGATTTACTGACCAAGCCCAGCATAATAAAAGTATGTGTATATACCACTTCCCCCCCCCCCCCAGTATTCCATCATCATTGGCTTGGCGGTCCTTTTAGTTTGACCTTCGCCTCCCTCACGCCTCGGTTCTCTATGACAGCAACCATCCATTCTCTTCGGTCAATGGCCTTATTTCTCCAGTTTGTTATGCCTATCTTCCATATGTCCGCCTGTACGTCGTCCATCCATCGTAACCTAGGCCTCCCAACTTTTCTCCTTCCATCCAGCTTAGCGTTTGATATTATCCTGGGCAAACGTATCTCGTTCATTATGCAAATATGGCCCAACCATTCGATACGTCTAACTTTAATATATATAACTATCCAAGTATTCCATAATGATTAAAACAATTCAGCTTTGAAATGCAGATGCTAGTAAAATAAAATTTAAACGATTATCTGACAAGGATTATTTTGAATCCATGAAATATAGGACAAAAACATTAAATGTACAGTTATGTGAAGATTGAGATATTTCTGAAATGTGGATCAATATGTAAAAAACCAATGTGTCTTAAATCATTTCTAAAAATATGGATCAATATGGAACAAACAAATGTGTCTTAAACCATTCAAAATACCCTAATCCCTAAACTTATAACTTTAACTAGTATAAAAATATATATTTGCATAGAAAGGTTGCAGAACGTGAGATTTGTTTATACTGATAGGATTGAAGCCGCTGCAGAAGGCGAGAGAGAGAAGATCCCCCCCTCTCTCTCTCTCCACATATAATATATACATACATACATACAGAGTAGACGGAAAGTTTCTCCCTCCACTTTTTTATCAATAAATTTAAAAAAAGAATTTTTAATTTACAAAAAGTGATTTCTATAATTAGAACATATTTGCAGGAATCACATATAACACTTTTTGGAGTTCTTTGTATGGCGTCCTTCATTGTGCAGGCATTCTTCCACTCGTCTGGCAAAACCCTCTGCGAGCACTGTAGTAGTCTCATCAAGTGTGATGGAGTCCGATTCCACTTGAACACATCCAAAAAGTGGATTTTGTTGTGTTGACGGGACTCCTTGAACAATGAATCCTGTTGTCTGGCCTTTAAGTGTTCCACAGGATTGAGGTCTGAGCTGTTTCCATTCCAGTAGTACTATGTACAGTCTTTTTGGCGTCCATCACAAGCAGCTCTGTTTTCCCAATTCTACAGATGCCACCAATTCAGTAATATTAAAATACTTGAACACCTAAGAATGCTTAATATTAGCTATCATAGTAGCTTTGTTTAATAGAATGGATTGTATAAGTGAATGGCGTGTCTCTTCTTAAATGTTTGCATTTTCTCGGATGTGCCTCCATTAGCCTATTGGGCAGGTCATTCTTCTGAACAGGCTCTTCATATCATTGTATGGTGGAAAGTGTGAGGAATACATAGTCTTTATATATAGATTTTTTATTGTTTCATAGATTATTTTAATTATTTAAGCAAAGTCTGTTGAAATAGAGTTTAGACATTCAAAGTCTGTTGAGATAGAGTATAGACATGATATAGTTCAGAGCAAAGTCTTGTTTAAGCTAACTGTAAACATCCCTACATTTAGTTCTTTGGAATGTTAGTTAGTACAGTTAGGGTAATTCGAGGTCAAAATTGAATATATAACACTTGAGAAGTGAGGGTCTCGTGTCTGTCTGTTGATGTGTGGCAACCAGAGGTGTTATGGGTGAGTAAGCTACCATTTTTCTTAATACGTGTCAGGGACTTTTTGTAAACAGAATCAATTACCTTAACTATTTTGATAGAATTCTAAACAATGTAGACTGCTTTAATACGATATTTTCAAAAAGGGATATAACATTTTTAATCATGTAGATTTGGTTAGATTTAAAAATTCCACAACTCCCTCTTCTCAACCCCCCCCCAAGAAAGTACTGTAGTTTTAATATAGGCTTAGATTAGATTTAGGGCTAGAATATTTAGGGTTTCTAATTATTTATACTTTAGTAATAAAATAGTTTAAAATAAGACTTCCTTTGTTTATTTCAACACATGTATAACTGTACATCCTCATACTAACGCTCGGCTAGATAAACGCTACCAGATTTTCCAAGTCCCGAAGGTCCTTTAAGCCTAAGAAATCCAGTTGGGGTTATAATATTGGTTAGCAGTCGGTGGTATATCACATAATAATGTTTTATTATTTTTTCTGATAGGGAAACGGACCCTTGCAAGCTTTCTGGACCGTTTGGAATACAATAAATATTAAAATTTTGTGATACGTACAGTTTTAGGTTAAAATCAGCAGTGTAAGATTTACGTAGAACATAGGATATTTATTATTTAATAGAAATTAAATAAATAACAAGATATTAATTCTGGATTGGGATTTAAATTAATCAGACCTTGTAAGAGAGAGGGAGATGTGGAAGAAGGAAAAAAAATGTTTCTTTTCGATGTAGCCTAATTATTGAGCAACCATTTTTTTTTCGCGTGTAAATCTGTGCATGATAGATTAAGAGTGTATACTATTTATTTTTGTCTAGAAAATATGTCTGAGGACTGAATAGGAAATTAAATCATTATAGTAAAACTTCAAAACAAAAAAAAAACAAAAAATGTGAAATATTTGAAGTAAAATTATGAATATAAATGGAATTAAACCACTAAGGTAAATAATAACACAACCATTATAGATTGGCAAAACTCATTGCTGAAACGTGGCCTGAAACGTGGCCCTCCTTACGGGATATGTCGACGTAGCGTATCAGGATCGTGGATATGCAAATTGAACTCGTGGCTTGGACGGGGGTGACGCGATGGTGATTGTGACCAAAATAATTTCTCTGCAATAATAATTACGAATAAAATACCATGAACTAATTACCTTCGTGGAAAATTACTTCCATATAATACTGAAATACAAATGCTTTAAATGTCTCGGGTTATTAATTACCTCAGGGCAACTCAAGCGATACCAACATACGAAGATATGAACGAAATGTTGAATTAACTGAGAAAATTTAGAAACGTTATATAGGAATTATTTTTAGATCTTTTCCTAGATCGTTTCTGCATGCGTTGGAAAATATATTAAATATAGAGATTAAATAAATAAATCCTAAGTTGGCAATACTAAATGTCAAGTCGAAATCATACCGACGTTGTTTAAATTAGTGAAAAATGACAGGTCATATATATGTATATATATATATATATATATGTAGCATTTTTTTTTTTAGTGTTGGCAACAACTAATGTAGGAGCTGTAACAAGGAGAACGGGAGGAAAATGAAGATAAACCGTGAGTAGAGAACAAATAGAGAGCTAAATTGTAACGCAGGTGATAGTACAAATTAATAGACACAACTGAAAGTGTAGGCAAAGTGCCATACGTCTAAATAGTAAAACCACAGACAAAAGAAGAAAGTGGGGTTAGTGAAGTGCTATAACGTTGAGTGCAGTGCAGTGTTACCAACGGCGAAGTTGTAAACATCTATGCAAGCAGAGAGAAGGACTACAGGACAACTAGCGACATCTGTTAGCAACAAAGTGAACGGCAGAGGCGAGCAGCGCGCGATCAGGCAGCAAGTACTACCATCAGCCGGAGACCGACAGAACTAAGAGAGCAGCAAACCAGAAATACGAAGGAATAATCAGCCGAATACCAGACCGCACCCATATCAGATCCCAAGGCAGAGACCACAATAACACCGGAAAACAGATACACCATGGCGGGTAATAAGTCAGGGCCGGAAAAACAACACAAAGAACAATCACTCAAACCGCACAAGCACAAGCGACGAGGAAGATTGCGCGGGAAACAGCGGAGGTATAAAAGGCATGTTTACAGACATACTAAACGAAATCAAAGAAATCAGAAGACAGAACGAGGATTTCAGAGAAGAGACTAAGAAAAACATCACAGATCTAAAGAACGAAATCAAGAATTTCGACAAGAAACTAGAAGAAAAATGCTGCTCACTAGAAGAAAAAATAATCAGCGGAGAAAACAGCCAAACGATTCGGTCAGACGAATAGAAGAGAGGCTAAAAACACTGGAAAACGCAGAGGAAAAGAGACAGCGCAGTGAAAAGAGAAACAATATAATTATAAAAAGCAAGGACTTTGACGAGGAAACAAACAACACAAAAGATGACAAAGTGAAAGCAATACTCAGAAAAATCGAATGCAAAGAAGACTATACCAGAGCAACATTCATAGGAAGAGACAAACTAGACAGGGGCCTCGTGAAAGTACAAATGAAGACAATGGAAGATAAAATCGCCGTCATGAAAAACAAAAGCAAATTAAAAGGACAAGACTGCTACATAGATTCTGATCTGACTAGACAGGAGAGAGAGATTCAACAAACACTCAGACAACGTGCAAGAGAAGAGCGAGAGAAAGGCAACACCGTACAAGTTGGGTACCAAAAAATGTTGGTAAACAATCAGTATAGCTCTCGCCTGGAAGGCGTTCTGGTCACTGAAATTTATACTGCTGGACAAGTCACTCAACCGGAAACTCAAAATGGAAACACTACAAACCTGTGTTCTTCCAACACTGTTATATGGCTGCCAAACTTGGAATCTTACTGCCAAACTGAAGTACACACTCCAAGTATGCCAAAGGAAAATGGAGAGGAAAATCTTAGGCATAACTCTGAAGGACAGAATCTCGAATACAACACTTCAAGCGATATCCTCAACAACTGACCCCGCACAACAAGCCATCAGGAAAAAATGGAAGTGGGAGGCCACGTCGCAAGAATACAGGACGACAGGTGGACAATAAAAACAACCATGTGGGACCCGTACACAGGCAAGAGACAGCGCGGAAGACCAAGACAAGACGACGATGGGCTGACATCTTCAAAGAACGAGCAGGGGCGCAATGGTCCAGAGTCGCCAGATGCAGGAAAAGATGGAGAACGATGGAGAGCCAACTGTGTATTAACTAATCACAGAACAGACAGTGTATACAAACCAAGTGCTACATCCAAGTCAACTTCTCACCACGGAGTAGCTCACCGGGTGACACTCTCAAATAGAGCTTAACCCCTGTACAGGGAGGCCTTTGCCCTAAAGGGACATATCAGGCTTTATTTATTTATTTATTTATTTATTATATATGAAATAATTTACGGGGTAACTACAGGGTATTGTTGAGAAAATATTTAGCGAAAGGAGTCTCGGGTTCGAACCCCTGGTGACTAGCTTTACAAGATGGCGGCTGGAGTGAAGGCTAGGTTCTGAAAAGTCAGGAAAAATAAGTTTTCACATACGGTGACTACCAGTTGTTTTTTTTATTAGATTTCTTGTCCGAGAACGGTAAGCCAGGAGTGTTCTAAATTAGCTATAATACAAGTTTATTTCTAGCAGGAATGTTAAGATATGTCCGAGGAATATTTAGTTTGAAATATGTCCCCGTATGCGAGGCTATCTAACGGGATTTTGATAAAGGTTCGGGAAATTTTCCAACTTGAATGAGGGAGTTACACTTCAAATAATTCGCTCTACACTATACATGTTACCGAATCATCAGATCAAATATCCAAAAATCATAAAGAGTATCAGAATTTTTTTTTAAACAGATTGATCTGGCAACACGTGTAATGTGTTGGCTAGGATGTCGTCACTAGAAGTCTTGGATTCGAACTCAGGAAAAATGTATTCAGTATTTGGTTAATCTCTCCAGAATAGCGCAAGTTGGCCATAGAGTAAAAATTTATTCAAGGTTTTTGGAACTTGGACTCGTAAATTATTTATCCATTTTTATACAAGTCAGGAATTTTGGCATTAGTCGGGAGTAAATTGGAAATTTTCCGCAACTCGTATAACTAATTTATCGAAGGAAAATATGGAAGTATGGAACTTAGATTCTTTTACAGATTAAATAACAAAATTATTTAAAATAAAATAAAAGTGGCTCATGGAACTCAGTTTCCTTTACAAAATAAATAATTAACTTAGATAAAATCTTGGTTTCAAGGGAGTTTATTTAAAGTGTAACTTATAATAGAACTAATTGTACTTGGATGGGAAACTTGTAACGGGCACGTCAGATTAGATCTCGTAACGGTGTATTGAAAATAGATTCTGAAAACTTTCCACGACTGGTACAAGGTATGTCAGCTGATGGTTCGAACTAGGACACATATTTGTCGCATAACGTCCTTATAATTTAGAAACAAAAGAACATAATTGTGGGATGCAGAATCTTAATCTATCTTATCGAATCGGTCGATGAACGTTAATAACCATAACCGGTGAATTTATTAACTAATGGGTTGGATACAGGTAGTTGATGAATTATAATGATTTAAATGATGTTGATTCATAAGATAGTTAGTACTGCTGAGGGAACCTTGATGCTGACCATTCTTATAATTCTCTGTCCGAGTAAACGACCTTGCCCGCATTAGACTAAGCATTTAATTAAATAATAATAGAACATTATGTTTGGCAAAATAAACATACACTGATAGGGCCGAAGATGTTAAAACAAAACAAAAAAAACAATAATATCCAAAAAAATGAATAAATACATGGAATTGTCTATTAATCCTAACCCCAAGTGATATGATACTGCATAACCAGGGATATTTTTTTGAGTTTCTGTTGTGAATTATAAGTCTTATGTTTTATCTACCTTATAAATTTTTTTTTGAATTTTCAACCGACTTTATACATTACTTAGGACTTTTGAGTAATTATTTGAAAACCCATATGGTGAATGGTGACTTGCAGTTTCCCCAGAGAGATTTTATGCAGTGAAGAGTTTGGATTAAATCAAGAGTGTCTAGTTGTTTTAGGCATTATCGTTTAATGCGACTACATACTTAAAACAATATAATTTAGATTTAATGATGGCATCATTTTTTTTGTAAAATTGTGAACTGTTCCGATAAAATTTATAATATTATTGGATCATTTAATTTCATAGTGAGGTGAGCCAATCTAGTCGTAGATCTTTTTGGCATTTTCTTGTAGCAAGCGAAGTTGATAAATTGAAACGTGGGGATAATGCCGGCGCACTGTAGGTCCATACGACTCTGGAAATAATTTCTTGTCATTTCAAGCGCAGTTTTCGAATATTTGAGGAGTGAAGTAGACTTAGTGGTTTAACTTAATCCGTAAACGCTCTATCATCATAAATAAATAACTTTCATTACATATATTCCAGATGAAGGAAATATATTGGGAATGAAGGACATGTGGGAAGTTAGAACTCAATTAATGAACTCCGTCATAATAATAAATAACCAATAAACAATGATATCATTAGAATAATGAAAACACAGTAAACTTATAACTAATAATAATAATAATAATAATAATAATAATAATTCGCGGTAAATTAATAAACCACAATAATAATAATGATTAAATAAGAGCGAACTACCAGAAATAAGACTTTTGCTTATGAATAAACTGAAAGATAACGGAAAACCACAATCTCAATTTCAGCAATTAGGACTCATTTAAGTATGAATGGGTTCCGGGATAAGTAGTAGGCTAGTTTGCGAGAAGATAACGTGAAAGCAGTCCAGATAGAGGCACGTAGTATGTTAAGCCTATAGCGGAAGACGAATGATAGGTTCAATTAACCAGCAGTTATGCCAACACGGAGGGTAGAAATTATTTTAACATCGCAAGAAATAAGGAGTGACAACAGGTTCAGATTAAGAAGGGAGGACGTGCATTATCCAACTTGGTTTAAAAAAATGTATTACAATGAGAACGGAAGAGGGGCATGGGAAAATTTATAAACTTTTTGAAACGCAATGAAGAATAGGACAAGCGTTGAAAGATTTCCCCAGAATTATCGAGTGCCAAACATGCAGAAATGATCGAAAACAAATTAATTTATTCCCATAGGAATTTAGAAGATGGAGGTTAGGATACTTCACCGATAGTTGGGTGTCTTAATCAATCTAGTGGAGAGTATTATCATATAAATTTGGGGAATTCAAGGGCTACACTGAATATATTTCTAATGGAAATTACACAACAATTATTATACTCGGCTGATCATGACACCTGACTGAGGTGCCTACAGGAGGAAACAGAGAAAGAATCTGCGGCCGGGATCTCTCCCTCTGTATACCTTGATAGCATATCAGTGGGACTAGTGACCAGTTGAGAATAGACACGCACACACATGGGATTTGGAACTTAATTAGATTATTGAATGACCACTAGATCGCCTTAAGGCTCGCCAGACTTGGGCCCACAATCACTCGGAACCATATTCAGATAAAACAAGCGAACAGACTGTAACCTGGGTCAATCTTGGCTAGGTGATGTTAGGGAAATCACACAGAAACTCACAAGAAGTTAGAAGAGTAACAGATTTAGGACCATGGAAGCAAGGGAGGCATACTACTTCGAGGAGGCCTGGCCTACGCTAGAGCCACTGGGTAGGGATGCGAACAGCGACCCTTAGGAGGGGATAGCGTGAAGATAAGGGAAACAGAGAATCAGGATAGGAAGCAAGGGAGGCATACTACTTCGAGGAGGCCAGGCCTACGCTAGAGCCACTGGGTAGGGATGCGATCAGCGACCCTTAGGAGGGGATAGCATGAAGATAAGGGAAACAGAGAATCAGGATAGGAAGCAAGGGAGGGATACTACTTCGAGGAGGCCTGGCCTACGCTAGAGCCACTGGGTAGGGATGCGAACAGCGACCCTTAGGAGGGGATAGATGAAGATAAGGGAAACAGAGAATTAGGATAGGAAGCAAGGGAGGAATACTACTTCGAGGAGGCCTGGCCTACGCTAGAGCCACTGGGTAGGGATGCGAACAGCGACCCTTAGGAGGGGATAGAGATGCGGACAGAGACCCTGGCATGCTAGAGCCACTGGGATAGAGATGCGAACAGCGATTCTTAGGGAAAAACAGTACACAGACGAGAGAGACAGAGTAATAGTGAGGAGTTACGGAGTGTACAGTTGGAAGGTGGGACACCCCCGTAATAAAAGGATCTGGAGTCACAGACCTCCTCGGTGATCCTGGGGCACTGGCAATAGCACCTTGCCGACTTGGCACTGACGTTTAGGACCATGGAACAACAGCAGATAGAGAGTTAGGCATCGGAGAATGAATATTAAACGAGAACACGGATTCTCGAGGAAATAAACATTAGTGATACCCGGGGTTAGGGAGTGATGAGGACAACAGGGGAACCCCATCAAAGAGATTAGGATAAAATCCACTTTTCCGATGAGGCGGCGTCCATGAGTTCAAGAAGGCTCTCCCTAAGATTTATAATTGAAAACGAAAATTCTGAGGCAACAGAATTAGAGACGGTGTGTCAGGAAGGACCAGGGCCACTGTTGACGGGAATGGAAACGGCTTGTCTCTCCCTCTGTAGGCCGAGCCCAGAGAAATCTAGGGCCACCATTGTGGAAGACGGGACCCATTTTCCGCCTTCAAGGTCGCGCCCGGCCGCTTCGCTGGCTCACCCGACACGATTATCGAGACAGAAATCGCGATTAAGAGGTGGGGCAGGCATGACTAGGGCCACCGTTGGCATTAAGGGAACCGTTGCATATCCCCATGCCTTCGAGGCTCGTAGCCCAGTCATGGTCTGGGGCCCCCCAAGAAGCGATGGTCAGGGACCATCCAGAGTCAATAATGATGCCAGGAAATCCGCCGGCGGTGAGAAAGCGGAAAGAAATACCGCGAAGTAAAGACGTACGCACAGATAGAATATGGTCCTAACGGGTAGATAACTAATACTAGCAAAATAACACCGGAAACACTAGTGCACTAGAGGGAACAGAAGGAAAATTGGGAAACGCACATACATACGATTGTGCCATCGACAGGTAGAGCCAAGAGGGACAGATTGACCTAGAATGGAAAGAGAAGAAGACGACATATAAAACGAGAGGTTAAACACCTATGGTGGTGTAGATAAGTTTAAGCACATAAGCAGTCTAAAGTAAAATAGAGCCCCTACGATACAAGCAGGGACAGATAGGAGGAGTTCCGAGTGGAAGAAGAAGTAAGGAAAGAACCTGGAGTAGAACGTGGGTAAATATTTCAGAGTAAGAAGGGAAAAATCGAACCCCAATAAATGATGATATGTATGTAATGGGAAATCACGGAAACCCCGGGAGTAAGAAGTAGAAAAAAAGCAGTTTAAATACATGTAGATCAGAAACAATCAGGGAATAAAGTAGACAAACCGTAAAATAAAAGTATAAAAAGTTCAACAAATCAGCTATGAGAATTTGCCAATCAAACAAACAGTTAGGTGAGGTAAGAGTGTAAAGTACGCCGTATCAGAAGTTAGGGCAGCAGAAGGGAGAATGAGGACAAGGACTCAGGTTACGTAACATCACGGTGACTTCTAAAAATGAATCAGTAAGGATTCAGAGGTTAAACTAAGTGGATTGATATATTAGCAGTAAGATCAGATAGTCCGGGAAAATAGACACAATGAATAATGAAAACCTGAATCCCTGTCCAGACACAAGTAACTTAAAAACCATATCTCAATTAAAGAACAATTAAGACTAGGAAAGGGAGAGTTAAGAATTAGAGGCAGTTATTTCAGAAGTGGAGAAAGGAAAGAATGCTCTCAAACTCAGGACCCTAAGGAAACGATGACAGAAATTCAGGATACGTGTATTAATTGGTGTTTGTAAGGACTAATTCGGCTTTGGTCAAGTAGCATTTACATGATAAATAAGTGTAGTGTATGTCTTTCCGACTGATGTGAAGACGAGAGCACCCAGTCGAACCTAGGACTCTATTATAGAGAAAGGGACTAGATAAAACCCTTAGAATTAGGCAAAATTTAGGGCTGCAAAATATAGTAAAATATCGACCGATCTAATTATGGAAATTATGTGTATATATACACCTGAAGTACTGTCAAATTGAAAGTTTCGGGAAGATAAAAAGATGATTTAGAAACTGATATTTGTTGATGATGGCTATGCAAATTGATAGGCATAAGAGCACTCTTTTCGGTTTCCAGTTTAAAATCTAGCAACGCCAAAAGATAAAACAGGGATAAAATTTGTATAGGAACGAGGTTGGCAGTTTAAGGTTTAATGCAAAATACAATTTGGTGGTTGCACCATTGAGATATGACTAACTAAAAGTAAAATTAGAGGAACTAAACCTAGGAAAATTATAAAAGTAAAGATGTACATGGTTGCTCAAGATTCGGGGTTTAGTTAAGAGGGATACTATTCTTAGTAAGAAACTAGGATTTGGTTTTGAAACCCCAGAAGGTACTATAGGTTCATTTCTAAAAGTCCATATGGAATTTATTAAGAAAAAGGTAGTGCAAACCCATAGTATTTAAACAAATAAAAATCAAAAAAAAGAGAGGAAAAAACCAACAAAACTAAACAAAAATAACGGTAAACAAGAAAAAAGCCCTCAGCACAAGAAGAACGACTACGCACACGATCTGATACTACGAGCACGACTGGGCTAACTAGAAACGACGAAGGATGTTGAGTCACCTAGGACATCCCCCACACCACGAAACATAGATCAGCTGATACCCAAAAACAAAAAGGAGGAAGACAGGGCCTATGCGGGTACGACTTACTACATCAGGGATAGTCATTCAACATGGGGAAATGTCCACCAGTCAATACGGTGCGACATGAGAGACCAAGCAAATACCTTAACCATATCAAACCGAACCTCTGATCGTCCGTGGATCATATAATAATTCCCAACCAGTATTATACAGTAAGAAAATTGGATAAAAACACAGAAATCCCATTAAACCTATCCTCCGGATAATCCATGGCTCCTAAAAGAAATTGCTGGTCTCGAGAACTTCAAAGGACAGACCCAGTATCCGGCATGGCCCCCTCCCGACCGAAGGAAGATACCATCACCGAACGTGGTCCCAGGCATCGGATTCAACCAGGGATGCTGTAAGAGATCAACATGAGCGCGGACATGCGCGGCGCCAAACAAGAACTAAGTGCTCAAGTTTCTCGGTGGACGCGGCTAGTGGAAAAGCGAGTGTTGTGAAGAAAGTGATAAGCTCTAATTAAAGTTTTAGATTTTTCTTTTTCAGAATGACAGTGTGGAAAAGAAACAGCATTGAAGAAAACAGAACTATGGAACAGGTTGAAAAAGAAGAAGAGTAGATAAATTGTGTTTTATATATGTTTTCTTGTTTCAGGTTCGGAGTGACAGGCTAATCCATTTTCCAGATGTAATTTGAAAACCAGATAAATGTGGTTTGATAAAGTATGAAAACGTCTATGTCCCATATAGAGGAAGGGAACTGCGGTTAATTTTAAAGAGAAAATGGATTAACTTGAACACACTAATTTTCATGACTATGTTAAAAATTGTTCCTGTTAAAATTCTTGTTTGTGAATACTATGTTAGAAACAGTTAAGTAGCCCTTAGGAACAGGAGATAGAGCCAATCTGTAGAATAAAATGTAAACAAAAGCCAGATCAACTAAAAAGCTTGTGCGTAGTCTAAGTACACAACTTCAGCGGCCCCAAAAAGGGCCTTAAAAGACCCTTTCTTGGGATTGAGAAGGGGGGAATATGTTATGAATACATAGTTCTTTATATAGATTTTTTATTGTTTTATAGATTATTTTAATTATTCGAGCAAAGTCGTTTGAGATGGACTTTAGACATTCAAAGTCTGTTGAGATAGAGTTTAGACATAATATAGTTCAGAGCAAAGTTTGCTTAAGCTAACTGTAAACATCCCTACATTTAGTTCATTGGAATGTTAGTTGGTACAGTTATGGGTGACTTGAGGTCAAAATTGAATATATAACACTTGAGAAGTGAGGGTCTCGTGTCTGTCTGTTGATGTGTGGCAACCAGAGCTGTTATGGGTAAGTCACCGACCATTCTTCTTAATATGTGACAGGGATCTTTTTTTGTAAACAGAATCAATTACCTTAACTATTTTGATAGAATTCTAAACAATGTAGACTGTTTTAATACGATATTTTCAAAAAGGGATATAATATTTTTAATCATGTAGATTTGGTTAGATTTAAAAATTCCACAACTCCCTCTTCTCAACCCCCCCCCAAGAAAGTACTGTATTTTTAATATAGGCTTAGATTAGATTTAGGGCTAGAATATTTAGGGTTTCTAATTATTTATACTTTAGTAATAAAATAGTTTAAAATAAGACTTCCTTTGTTTATTTCAACACATGTATAACTGTACATCCTCATACTAACGCTCGGCTAGATAAACGCTACCAGATTTTCCAAGTCCCGAAGGTCCTTTAAGCCTAAGAAATCCAGTTGGGGTTATAATAGAAAGTGTATGTGATGGAGAGTTTAAAACTTTCCTGGCATGTGTTCTAAGCTCAGGAAGCATGACACAAGTAAAAGTGCATACACATAGGGAGAGAGAAATGTTGTTAAACAGTCCTACATGTTTTCAAAACTTATTTATTGAAAAATAATTTTACAAATCTAAACATACAATATCTGTCACCGTGCATAAAATAAATAACTTACAATAATTAAAATATCGATATAAGCATTTGTAATTATTGATATTAGTAATGAGAACTCTTCACTTAAAGTAAAAGCCCTAGATTCTATAAAATTACATTAGAATATTGATATAAACATATTGATAATAATGTTTTGGATCCAAGTTACATGTTTCATACCCGGTGTCAAAGGTCACTAATTTCAAACAACTAAAACAAATGTCATACATATTGGTCTAATATTTACATAAGGTACAACTTTTCTATGAATATAAGTCCATATCAACTTATTTGATTACGATCCCCGATAGATGAAAAGAGGCAACGTAAAATATATACAGTAACCTAATATGCAGAGCTGGCTTTCATATCAAAACATATCAGCATAGGTTCAAAATCAATTAAAATTGTAATTCTAAATTCCGTTACTTTTAAATACACTGTTGAAATTAAATTAACTAATTTTGAAGATTCGATTAAAATGTAATGCATTTCCTTATTTTTTAAATTTTAAATAGCATTATTTGTTCTGGAATATCATATTTGGTGAAATTATAGTATCTGGATGAAACCATTGCTATGACCAGGGTTTGGATATTGAGGATAAATCTGTTTTTTTTTTTTATGTTTTAGGACGAGGCCCAACACAGTACCGGTATATATTAGTTTTAGGCTATTGTAGACCAAAAATGGTGGATTTTTATTTGTTCTTTTTTAAACGATTTTTGGCTTTTTTAAACGGCTTTCTATTGCAACTTTACCTTCTTTTGACTACATTTATACCATCTGTATAATTCAAGAACCCGAAGAATCTAGTCACAATTCAAACTTGTTTTAAAACACTGTCGGGTTTTACTTTCTAAAGACTTTTCACATTCCAAACACTTTTTTTTTTCTGCAAGAAACTATTGAAACCTCATAAAATATCACGTTATTTTTAACCACCAGCCCAATGACCGCCTGAACTATTGTATTTCAAAATTGCCACTTTGTGAAAATTACCTCGAGTAAAGAAGTGAGGTTATCTTTATCCACTCGATAGCAACTGCAACACTATTTACACCCTTTTCCCAGTTTCTTGGTCTTTTATAGCCATTGTATAGGTCCTCAACTTCCATTGTTTTGTCGGTGAAAATTCATTTATGGGAACTTTGGAATAAATTAAATTTTATTGTTTTTGTCAATATCTACTGTAGATTCTATTTGACGCTTTTTAAAGAGCGGCATGTGAATTTATTTCAACGTAAGCATTCAACATAAAAAAATGAACGATTTGAAATAATTGTGTAGATATTTTGTCCCTGAGAACCATGTACAGTGTAATTTATAATTCCAAATTTTGGATTGACTTTAAAAATACATTGAAGTTTTTCTATCAGGGAACGAAATTATATAATTTTATGGGCCAGTGTGTGCAATACGCCGGGTCAGGTCTCGATAGGGCCAGGATTTTTAAAGTGGCCTAAACTTCTGGCGGCATCATGCCCTTTATGTCGACTCCGCCTCTAATAGAAATGAGACCAGACATGTTCTGGGGTAAAGTCGGCCGTTAAGAAGATCTGACTACCCGGCTGACACCTCATACAGATTGTCTAGAAAGGTGGAAGCCTTATTCTTTAATACCCCAATGGTCTTCTTAGGCCTGTAGTGGGATCATTTTGTACCAACCAATGTCGTAAATTATCATTTCATATTTTTTAAAAGAAAAACATAATTAGTAGATTATTTGTTTTATGGCATGCATATATTTTATATCAGGCCTAATTCTAAATATACTGTTTCCGATGTTTTAATTTAATTATAAAACATATTATTGTAATTTTGTATTGCACATATTTCATTAATGGTTGCCAATTACTTGTACGATACAGCTTCGATGACCAAATAAAATACTCAAAATGAGTAGTCTATAAGCTATAGGCTCTGTAAAATTTGTGCCACGACATTTCGGAAGGGCTAAGAGGACTGTACTATTGGTTACTGTCACTGACAAGATGAATACAGCGTAAACAGTCACATAGTTAATGTCGTCAACTTAATTTTAGTTTTCTTAACTGAGTTTCCAAACTTCTCATATCAAATAAATTGCTCAAATTGTCCTCAAGAAGTGTATTTATAATTATTTAATTAAATCGATTATTTTACTCTGAAACGCGTGTGCCAGTAAAATACATCACTAACTAACTGGCATTGTCGAACCCGAAGGCTCGTATCGCAAGGTCGTAAGCTCCCGATACATCCCTATCCTGAACTAATATTATCCATTAATTCTTTCTACAATTCGTCTCCCTCAAATCATGGCTAATATTATTCTCCTATCTTTACCTTGGTCTATCTACTGGGTGCTTTCCTTCTGATTTTTCTACAACAAGTTCCTTCGTACTTATTTAATTTCTCAATTGTGGCATAACATAGATTACCGACTGCAATCACGAGACTTAATTGTTCTTATTATCTTTGATTTCCTATAAATATAGTGGGGCACACTCCTACGTAATTTTCTCCATTCACCTCTCTGTTTATCTCTCCTTGGTCCATTTCCTCCCCATATCATACTATTCTCAGGTAAATTGATCACACTAAACACTTCAGAAGGCTCTTGAGGTGGTAGGAGGTTAAGCCTACTACTTTTCTAGACAACTGGTAAGAAACTGCCAGTCGGGTTGTCAGCTCTGCTTGACGGACGCCTTTACCCCCAGAACTAGTGTAGCATTTATTTCAATTAGAGTTGCTGTCTGAAATTTTAAACTTCATCGGGAATCGAACATGCATTCTTCTGGCATGTGGTGTTTTGGCTTGAACAACTATATCACGGCGTGATTACCAGTAAAATACATACAAAACAAAAATACAATATACAGGAACATATATTTTTTTTAACGCCAACTCCACATAAACTATAGGCCTAGAACAGTTCAACAATTTTATCGCTTTGTTTGTTTTTGTGTATTAAGTTCTTCCATCAGTTCCTCCAGCAGTTTAAATTTTCGTACTTTTCCAAACGACGTTCTTTGAAATTGTTTGGTGAAGCGTATATACTTTGGTATTCTATATTCAGAAACCTGTAAACACAAAAAAATGCAATTACTTCTTTAAAATATTGTATTGAAGATGAAGTGCTTTACTTCTATCCTAGCGTTCCTATTCTATAATACTGTTCTCGTCAGGAAGAGATCTCGAATTTTAAATGACTTAATTTGACATAGACCAGAAATATCTAAGGCATAATATTCCTTTTTTTTTTATTATATTTATAAGTTTATAACTTCTGCAATCTTTTACTAATCACGAATTTCAGTAAACTGATTGGTTTTGACGACTATTTTACTCGTGCCCCAAATGGGAGTCAATGACCAATCACGTTTCAATGAATTTTGTTTTACAACCTATCACAGTTTTGTTTCACCTTGATAATTATCGAATTTTGATTACCAAAATAAAGAAAGCTCCTCGTTTTTAATATTCTGAACAGGTCAGAGCATTATTTTGCAGTGACTGACTCTCTAACAAATACGTCGAATATAGCAAATAATGAACAGATTCCTTCTAACTATACATTTGATAACCGTGTGTTCAATAATTGTGTTTTTAAATACTGATTTTACTGAGTTGCTTCCGAAAAAAATTGAATTAATAACTTATAATGTTGGTTATAATATACAGTTTGATATGTTTCATTTTTTCTCCACTAGAGTGCATTCTTACAATATTGCGATCCTATTTCGTAATAGTATGATCAAGTTGCAGTGATGAACAAATAAAACATAACCAAACATGTCTTATTTGTTTTCAAAACATCGCCGTTTATATTAATTTAGGCCTATATACATATTTTGAAGTAACTATATTTAAATAATGATTTGTGAGTAAACAGCTTCATTTTATTCGTTAAATAGTCCTAACAAATGCCCCTCTTGATTTCCAAATCCTCTAGATAAATTCAGTCGTCACTTCGTGACTTGTGAATGTATCGATCATTTGGAAATCACTCGTGGCATTATTAGTGATAATAATTATAATCTTCAAACCCTATAGCTTTATCTTCCTTTATGCCAACAATACTCACCTTATCTTTACAGAATTCCCATATATTATCTTCAGTAAGTACCACTCCTCCTCTGAGACGAAGATACACGCAGATCTCTTCTCCAACCTTTGGATCAGGTACGCCGAATGCCTGTAAAATATATTAGGCTTACATAAACTCTCTATTACCTTATTCTTCTTTGCAGATTAAATATTCTGCAGGAGAAAAAATCAAATACATACTGAAATATTCGAAATGTAACTAAAATTCATAGACTACTAATTGCTACAATTTTATGATTATACAATATAGAATACTAGCAAGTCAATCCACTAGTCCTGTTCCCATCTTAGTTATAAGATTAGCAGTTAATGGTAATATTATCATTATTATTATTATTATTATTATTATTATTATTTATTATTATTATTATTATTATTATTATTATTATTACGTGATTATAAATTTGGCAGATTTAAGGTCATAAGGTCCACCGCTGTGGTCTCGAGGTAGTGTGCTGCTTTGCCACGCAGCGGGCCCGGGTTAGATTCCCGGTCGGGACAGGGTTTTTATGGGTTTTTCTTCACCAGTAAGATAAATGTCAGGAAGCTTTAGGGCCCAACGGTCTTCTTAAAAAATCATCTGGCCATGATCATCACCCTTATCATTATCATCATCATCATCATCATCATCATCATCATCATCATCCCTCACCGGTGTGGAAAGTAACGGAAAGCTACCACACGTATAATTCCTTCGTAAAGCTGCAAGGCATAGCATGAAAATGCTATGATTGCAGTGAAGGACCTACCCTCGGACAGAATTAATATAGAATAGAAGGTCATAATGATTTATCCTGCACTAAACAAATGAAAGATAAGTTACAATAAATTACATATTAAATAAATATACTAATTACGAATGGAACTAAGTAAATGCAAATACAGATATGTTATAATACATTTAAATAAATATAAAACAACTCCATGGCGCGAGAGGCCTAGAAGGCCCTTGGCCTACCAACCGGCTGCTGGCCTCATATCCATATGTTTTAATCACAGAGGAAGACGATCATCCTGCCCGTATAGGGTGACGTGGTCAGCATGTCGGGTCCCCCAGCATTTATATCTGATTTTCTCAACCTGGAGCCGCTACTTTTTGTAAGTACCCAAATAGCTCGCACTGAGTATGCACCGGTTCCATTCTGGCCGAAATTTACCCACCTACACGCATATAATATTAGTCTGAAAGTATGATCCCTATATCACTTGACTTGAAATAGGAAGCTATTGTGCGGACATGGAATATCCAACATATAGATTCAATAGGATTTTCAGTTTGTTTAGAGTTATCAGATAATTTAATTAATATAAGGTAAATGAATGACGAAACATGAATATATCCTTTGAATATGCATTAAATTCTTAAAATATACATTTGCATATCTATCTATTTATCTATAATGACGTAGCACATTTTTTAGCCATAGCTCCTCCTTTGCAAGGAGTTACTGGACAAAGATACTTTTTAGTTACCTTATTTGCCCATAGGTATCATAAATGGTATGCGGTGAACACACTGGCTCAATGAGACAATATCTCAATGAGATATTACTAAAGTCCAGCCGCTGAGTTTCCAGCTCTGACATTTTTCACGACAGTGTTGCCGATATGAATATTAAGTGGGAGGGGCCGCTTTATGTACCACGCGGAATATAAAATCATGGCGGTTAGCAGAAATACAGACGACAACATCGCAACAATTTCAAACCTTACTAGCGGCGTCAAGAGCAGTGGCACACCGTCCACTCTCAATTCAACTATTTTCTTATTGGCAGTAGAGGACGAGTTTCTCCCTTTACCCCTCGTACAACCTAAACGTCAGGGCCGGAGACCCAGCGACTGGACTGTAGGACGTTGAGGTCGGTAAATATTGCTTAGAGGCCTTTTTATTCAGGCTTAAGGATCATTTACGAGCCTGAAAAAATTCAGAGTCGGGTTCCTTCCGGACTTGCTCCTTCGATTTTTCCGTCCTAAAAAACCATCGACTCCGGCCGAGTTTGAACCCGCGACCCTCGGAACTAGAGGCAAGGAGGATAATCACTAGTCCTGCTTTTAAGTTACACTTACTAATGTGGAGCTTTAAGATACATGTAATTAGCGAATAAGATACATATAAATTATGTGAATTTTATTCTTACCTGGGCTTCCAGGATGTCGGGATGTTGAGTGAAGAAATTTTCAATTTCCGATGGGAATATTTTGTCGCCTATTCTAATGATACATTCCTTAACTCGTCCGACGATCCTTCCGTATCCATCTTCTTGAAGTATAAATTCGTCCCTGAAATGATTATCATGTTAATGTACTCATATAAAATATTTTTGATTGGTGTCCTATGCGATGGCCTATTTGGAATTTCTAATTTTTTAAATGATGAATAACAATGATAAGTTTAATCACAAGTAATGCCACGAGTGATTTCCAAATTATCGGTAAATTCACGACTCACGAAGTGAGGAGTGAATTTATCTAGAGCATTTGGAAATCAAGAGTGGCATTTGTAAGAACTATTTAATGAATAAAATTAAGCGGTTTACTCACAAATCATTATTTAACTATAGTTATTTTAAAATATTTATCTACCGCTGTGGTCTCGGGGTAGCGTGCTGCCTTGTCACGCAGCGGGCCCGGATTCGATCCCCGGTCGGGACAGTTTTTCTGGGCGAGGTTTTTATCGGGGTTTTTCCTCACCTGTAAGACAAATGTCAGGAATATTTTAAGGCCCAAACGGTCCCCGAAAACATATGGCCATCGCAATCATCATCATTCATATTCATCTTAGGTTAAGATTATGAGTAGGGACTCTCCTGGCGCACCATTATCATCATCATCATCACCCATCATATCATCGGGGCAACGTAACCCCGTCTTCCAGGCGCCCCAACCTCAGAAGTGGGTTACTAGAACGCCATGCCAGGAGAGAAACCAGGAATGTCGAAAGACAACCTGGGGAATTTGCAATATATGTATATATATATATATATATATATATATATATATATATATATATATATATATTTAATGTAAACGGCGATGTTTTATTGAAAACAAATGAGAAATGATTGATACGCTTCATTTGTTCATCACTGCAACCAGATCATATTATGTATTGCCAAATGATCGCAATATTGTAAGAATGAACCCTAGTGGATATATTCATAACCAACATTATAGGTATTAATTAATTTCTGATGTCCTATGATGTAAATATGTCAAATATATTTTTCTGCAACGTTATTTCCTGGGAAATAATTCGTTTAAGAAAGTGCAAACAGTGTTTTTTTTGTGGTATAATCAATTGCTACAAATGTTTTATATTATATCCCGTAAGCACTATGTATTTACATTCGTGCATTATATATACAATCTGGTAGCCACTTACAGTCACTGCAAAATAATGATATGACCTATTGAGAATGTTAAAAAGGATGAGCTTGATTTTAAAGTGATAAAACTAAACTGACAAAATCGATGTGAAAAACGACTGTGATTGGTTATAAATAAAAAAATCATTGAAATATGATTGGCCATTGACTCCCATTTTGGGGCATGAGTTACATAGTCTATTTAATCTCATCATGCAAATAACTATTCATTGTACTTTGATAGATGTTTAAATTTAAATTTTAAAATTTCATCAATTCAAAGAAATGTAAGCAAATGTGTAACGACAGACCATTTTATCAATAGCTTTCATAGTTAAAATTAAATTATTAAGAGATAGAAACTTTAAGGGTATCCTCATTTCCCACATTTCTAATGCTAAAATACTATTTAAAAAAGTTAATACTTTCTCACGGTCTACTAAATGGATTTGCTTCAAATTTAATTAAATGATTCCTATTTTAAATTACAACAAAATATTTCATAAATGGCAATCAAAGAAAACAAACATTAGCGATTGTGCAGCCCGGCGCTACATCGATCATTGAACTTTTTTTTTTTTTTTTTGCTCAGTATATTGTTAATGCTTCAATGTTTACCTTCCTGTTTACTGTTGGTAGAAAGGTCAAATGAGCATTTCGGGGTTATTACGATCATTGTATCCTGGATTATACTGATGGTTCATTTTTAACAACTTTTAAAATAAAATAAAATCCTGACCCTGAATGAAATATAAAATAACATTTTAATCATTTCAGATGGTACGCAGTTACAACATGAAGGGAAGCATATTAAGTGGGCCTCAGGATGATACGAAGAAAATGTTGAAATGTAAGTGACGAAATTTTCAATATAAAATTAACATCCTTCAAAAACAAACTAAAGAATTATTTAATAACAAACTAACTTATACACCTCACTGATAGAATTATTAACAATTAATACATTTAATTATTTATGTAAATAATATTAAAATTAACAAATATTCTCATGGGTGTAAAATTGTATAACCGTAAAATTAGTTTTCTATATTTTATTATTTTTCTTCTGTTTTTTATATAGGCCCCTGCATTAGACAGGTACGGTCTACCAACAATTTAATTTATCTTGCTAGAATACATTTTATTATTAGTTTTAGGCTCAATCTTAACTATCATTAACTGGTTGTATTATAGATCATAATATAATAGATATTATCTTATTGGTCAAATCTTCATTTAGTATTTAATATTAGAGTTAATTATGACTGTTATATTCTGACGTAATATATGTTTGTCCTGGTGAGTAGAAGAGAAGGCCACAATGCCTTAACTCCACCTGGCTAAATAAATAAATACTTTATTATTATTATTATTATTTTTATTTTATTTTGAAATTAATTCTATCCACAGTAGCCCTTCGTTTATCTCGGCGTTATACTATTGGTTTTTAGCCTTTAAAACCAAGTTAATTTATTAAATCAAAATTAATAATTTACATACCCAGTTTTTGCCCATCTGTCATCACGCAAGAATTCGCGCGTTTTTTGGTCATCATTCCAATATCCCAGCATGTTTCCGTAACCCCGTATCCATAGTTCTCCTGGTGTTCCCATAGGCACCATTCGTCCTTCTTTATCCACAACTTTCACCTGCGAATAATTTTAATACACCACCTCTAATGATTACCATTCATCGTATTCGATATAATTCTCACACAAAATAAATCTTTAATAAAACAATGGTAAAACCTAGCATGCGGATATACAGAGTGAAAATTATTTAAACCGACAAACTATGGGAGGTTGTAGGGGACACCAAAACAAATATTTTTCCCTAATGTCATTTTTTCCTATGAGGATTATTTAAACCGGTACAGGAAGATTTCTCTGGCGGCAAATTAATTAAACCAACAAACACTTTTGCATTTTTTTATTACCAAGAGACAACACATTAATACAACACAATTACTTAAATTACAGTAGAGGTTCAAAAATACCTCCATTGACATGTAAACAAAGGTTTACACCGGCGGATCATGTTCTGTCTAACACGGGCTAAAACCTCCAGGAGTATTGTTAATTGCTCCTGCTTCTGCTGCTACTATCCGGGCAACCAGATCATCTTCTGATGCAACAGGAGTTGTGTAAACAAGGTTGCGCATCTCTCCCCATACAAAAAAATCCAGAGGGGTCATATCTGGGGATCGAGCAGGCCATGGTACAGGACCACCTCTGCCAATCCACTTTTTCTGGAAACCGTTGGTTCATGAATCGACGCACACAACGACTGAAATGTGCCGGCGTCCCATCATGTTGGAACCACATGCATTGTCTTGTAAGGAGCGGGACGTCTTCCAGCAATTCTGGCAATGCTCTGGCGAGAAAATTGTAATAGTGCCTGCCATTTAATGGCCTAGGTAGGAGATATGGCCCAATTAAACAGTCCCCAACAACACCGGCCTACACATTAACAAAGAACCGCACTTGATGTGCGTGAGTAACTGTGGCATGTGGGTTACCCTCACTCCAAACACGCGCATTGTGCATGTTGAAGACTCCATCACGCCCGAACGTTGCTTCATCTGTAAACAACACAGAGGATGGAAATGTAGGATGCATTTGACACTGTTCCAGGTACCACTGCGAAAATTGTGCTCTTGGTGCATAATGAACTGGTTCCAGGTTGTGGACACGCTGTAAGTGATATGGATGTAAGAATTGCTCATGAAGGACGTTTCTTACATTCGTCTGATTCATCCCCATGTTTCGCGCAATTGCATGAGTGCTGATTGAAGGATCTCGCTCCACATGCTGCAGGATAGCTTCCTCAAATCACAGTGTTCTTACTGTGCGACAGCGTTCCTGTCCAGGTAATCTGCTAAATGACCCGGTCTCACGCAGATGTTGGTACACAGCAGTAAATGTCGTATGATGCGGGATACGGCAATTAGGATATTGTTGTTGTTGATAAACCCGCTGTGCAGCTCGTCCATTGTGGTGCGCTACGTAGTACGCACCAACCATATCAGTGTACTCACTCCAGGTGTATCGCTCCATTAGTAAACAGATACAATTCACTACTACACTGGTGGACAAAACAATTCCTACCATGAACAGCAGTTGCAGCCATGACAACTGAAGAGCGTAATATGCCCTCTACCGGTTTAAATAATCCTCATAGGAAAAAATTACATTAGGGAAACATATTTGTTTTAGTGTCGCCTACAACCTCCCAGAGTTTGTCGGTTTAAATAATTATCACTCTATATAGAAATTCACAGTAGTCAAGTCTAGTGGTTATAAAAATGATTCTAGACGTCATCGTCCGATTTTAGATATTAAACGCTTATAAATAATAGTGTGGAATATGGAATTTTGCGAGACGTATTGCTTCCATTTTCTTTTAGCTGCTTGGTGGATTAATATACTATAATATATACAAAATATAGAGAAAACTACCAGTGGAGATATATATACGTTTTGTTGGGTTTTCTGCTTCATGGATTCAAGGTCGGTCTCTGGCTGATTCCGACTTTTCGGCGTGATTCCACATGACATTATCATGATTCGGCCTCTGGCCATTGATTTCGACGTTTCGGCATGATCCCACATGCCGAAAAGTCGGAATCAGTGACCAGAGGCCGACCTTGAATCCATGACGCGGAAAACCCAAGAAAACTTTCTTAACACATTGGTGACCGACAGCTCTGCGTTCCACCCACCGCTGCTGGACCGGACATTTCTGTCAGCAGAGTGGACTTTTAAATTTTAAACCGCGCTAGTATTGTGTGGCTTTTACATCAATATATTTACAGTCAATAACAATAATGCATAAGTAAATCTTTATTAGTGTCCTCACCAGACCTTCTAGTAGAAATTGAGGGTTTGATAGTGGCTTTTACATCAATATATTTACAGTCAATAACAATAATGCATAAGTAAATCTTTATTAGTGTCCTCACTAGACCTTCTAGTAGAAATTGAGGGTTTGATAGCGTTGGAAACATTTCCCTTTATGTAAAGGCACATTGTAAAAGAGCATATGTAGCGAGTTTCTTTTCTTGTGTTCACTAAAAATGCGGTAAAGTTTTCTTTCCAAACACAGTTGGTGTTAATTTATGTTTCTTAATGTCTTAGCCTCCCTGGTGGGTCGTGAGGTGGTCTCCTAGAAGTGGTTTCTTTTCCCTCTGTCTTTCCTCGTCTTCCCAGTCATCTGTTCCTAATTTCACGACTGCCAAACAAGAGGCTGTTTCAAGCAAAAAAACTTCTGTTTGACATTTTTCTGTTAGGATTTTGAAATGTATGGACCCTGAAAGCATTAAAGAGTGTACAATTCCGAAGCCACAATACAACTTTCTAGCACCATTTCACTATTTTTCTAAGGATGGAGTAATATGATAGGTATTGGTCAGCCCTGTCTACACCCTTACATACTTGTTATATTGAAGTATTCAATAGGGCATTTTTACAACTTTACTCCTCCCACTCTCGTGTTGCCTGATGCAATGTGCTAACCATTCTTACGTCCTTTTATCTTTCCATGTTTGTAGCAAAAGGTCCCCCTTACTACAAAAACACTTTCTCCTGGTTTGAGTTTATTTCCTGCTTCCTCAAATGATTTTGGAAGCTCTCTGTTAATCTTTATTGCTTCAGAAGCTCTCGTCCTTCTTTCGAGCAAATTTTCAGCTATAGCCACACTATTATAATAATTATCCTGGTGGACATGATGCCACAGATATAAATTCGGCTCCAGAACGCAAAATAGAGTTTCTTTTAATTTTTCCGCTCTGCAAAATATATTTACAGGTTACATACGTATCCCGTAATCGCCTAACTACCCGCACTAAAATTCCATATTTCACCAGCCGTCTGTCAAAAAATTGTAAACAATTCTGTAAAGTTGGCAATTTCATAAAAGAGAAGAGAGGGGTACAAATACAACTAAAATTTATTTCACAATGAGAAGAAACAAAATTGAATGCCTGATTCAAAAGCGAAGAGGCAGGGAAGCCATAGAAAACGTAAAAACGGAAATCTCCGTGACCGGTCGTCTAGCGCTGGCCATTTAAATACGGAGATCTCCGTGGCCCGTCACCAATGTGTTAATCGTATATATATGTGTGTGTGTGTGTGTGTGTGTGTGGTCCAGTTGCTAGACCAAGAATGAGGTGAGAGAGTAACATTAACTATGATTTGAGGGAAGTGGATTGTGCAGGGAAACATTGACTCAGGATAGGGATATATGGAGAGCTTATGTCCGCGCGGCCATGAATCTACGGGTTCGATAGTGCCAGTTAGTTAGTTAGTGTGTGTGTGTGTGTGTGTGTGTGTGTGTGTGTGACCTGTTAAAATTTATAATTATATATGAGCAGAATTAATAGAAATGGGCAGATTTAATGTTAAGGTTTCTTGAAGAATAAATCAAAAGTGTTAGGCCGGTATTCAAGAACCAGGTTCTCTAGGCCATGTCATCTCAGTCTTCCGTAAGCTGAGACTCATCTTTCAATGTGTATCCTGAAACTTAAAAAAAAAATAAATATCTTGTTAGCACATAATGTTGAATAGGGTGAGTCAGAGTAGGTTCTGCATGACCCACTTAATTAACCATGGAGAGACGGACAGGTGAATGGAGAAGACTACATAACAATGAACTACATGGTCTTTATAGGAAGCCAGATATAATAAGAACAGTTAAGTCTCGTAGACTGCGATGGGCAGGACATGTTGCGCGTATGGGAAATGAAAGACGTGCATGGAAACTTCTTCTAGGAAAGCCAGAAGGAAAACGCTCAGTTGGTAGACCAAGAATGAGGTGGGAGAACAACATTAACTATGATTTGAGGGAAGTAGATTATACAGGGAATGATTGGAAAACATTAGCTCAGGATAAGGATGTATGGAGAGCTTATGTCCGCGCGGCCATGAACCTACGGGTTCGATAGTGCCAGTGAGTAAGAGACGGACTGAGAGTCGCTCTTCGCGAAAAGCTTGGTTCTTGAATACCGGCCTTAGACTCTGAGTGCAAACGTACGATTTTTAGGAAAAAATAATGTACAAAAATGTATTTCTAAAAGACTGGCGTTTTTTAATTACATGAATCTACACCCTCTCGCTGTTTCCAACATATTTAGACCACTAATCATAAAAAAATAATAAATACACTGTTATGCACACTCAACATAATTTTGAGAAATTCACTTACCTCGCAGTGATCGGCAATATAACCCACAGTCTGTGTTCTCTGCTCTATAGTGTCATCGGCTCTAGCCACAAATGTTACGCAGGTCTCTGTCATTCCGAAGCAAGGCTATGATGAAACATATATATCATTGCAATTATTCAAATAATTTAGAGGATGATTTTGAAAACATGAACGTACACAAATTATACAATTAAACAACAATGAGTTATACTTTCTACAATACAATGGTCTTTATTCCATCAAGAAAATTTTGTTTCTCAAAATAATTCTATCTTCTGCACCTTCTCCTACAAATTCCCTTCGGGCCAAATAAGTATGTTTCTCAGCCCTATAGAATGTATTACGGAATTTTGGAATGAATGAATAAATAAATAATAATACAAACATATACATATCATCTAGCTTATTACCTGGCGTTGTTCGAATATTTATTTTTTCCCTATGTTCTTGCCACCAATCAGCTTGGCAATCCCGAAAACTATGATTCTACACTAAACTCGGGTCATTGTGGACATTTTATTCTTCACCCTCTCCCATCCCTCATTACGACGGGGGCTGAACTTGGATTTAATGACGTAGATAGTGTTATCATTCATCTCAGTGACTCCGAAAACTATGTAATCGACACTAATATTGGTATTTTTTCATTATGTTTTTATATCAATAATATAGCGATTATAGATAAATAGATTAAAGATATCTATAGAAAAAACAAAAATTATGGCATTTCAAGGTGTAGATCCTGTCAGAAGTAAAATTGTACTGGACAATAAAATTTTGGAGCAGGTGAATAATTTTACATATCTAGGATGCAATATCTCATATGAAGAAGAAAAGGATGTAAATGCAAAAATATCTAAATTTTTAAGAATTTTAGGGTTAATAAATTCTATCTTCAAGCCACAATTAGTCCAAAAGCATTCAAGACTGAAAGTGTATAAAACACTGGCTCTTCCAACTCTTTTGTATGGTAGCGAAGTATGGACGTTGAAACAGAAGGATATACAGAGACTTAGATCTGCTGAAATGAGATAATCTTCGGAGGACTGCAGGATACACACTACTAGATCACAAAAAAAAAAATGAAGACATCTTAGAAGAATTACACATGGAATCTTTAGAAAACAAAATTTCTGATTATAAGTCAAGATGGATACAACATGTTCATCGAATGGAAGATCACAGAATACCCAAACTAATGTTAAGATATCAACCTGCAGGAAGAAGAAGACCAGGACGTCCACTCAAAAGACTTCTGGATGGTGTTTCTCTTGAGGCCGAAACAGGTCAACAAATGGCCTAAATTCGTGAATGTACTATGATGATGATGATGATAATATAGCGAATTCGTAAATGAATAATACTATAATTAAACCTCCGTATTTTTAAGTTAACTGCAAATAAAATGACTTAGATTTTACACTACATATAGAATTCATTCCTTTTCCTGTAAATCACGTCTTTTATGGTCTAAATAACTAAATCATCGCACTGTATATGAGGATAGTGCAATCAAACATTTCTCGCCATACCAATTGTTATCAAGAGCCACAACTTCCAATCAGTTTACACCTTCTTCACTTCCATATGCAGGAAAACATCGACATTTGTCGTGATACACGAGTGATAGTAAAGGGTTTTAAATTTTTTTTTTCATATTTTGAAATCCAAATCAGACGAAGTCGCGGGTGGTAAGTTATAATTAAATTAATTAATCCATAATATCATAGTTAATATTTATCACAGTTTTAGAATAATTTTTAGAAATTTCTAATCCAAGGAGATAGTTTCCAAATTATATAGTGGGATGTTGAAATTGCTAGTTTACCGTATATCCCAATTAATAATGTCAACGTAAAAAGTAAGGCTTCATTAGCTGCAGACCTCTATTAAATGCAAGCTAACAATTTGTATATTATTTTAGTTTCATCTTTCTTTTCTATTTCATTTCCATTCCTGTAGCCAAAGGGGGTAATTTGATTTCATTAATTTAGATTCTAATTTTACGGATGAATTCCTATAATGTAACCAATAAAAAATCGCAAATCATCTCTTTATGACTCAAGAATGTTAATACTAGCGGCTGGAACATTTGGGGAATTATTGAAATTAAATTAAAATCTACATGTGAGCAATTTTAATTACCTAGGATACAGAGTGTCATATAGAAAAAGTGAAGACACTGAAAACAAAATAAATAAATTTAATTATATTTGTGGCACCATAAAACGAAGTCTCAAAGGAACTAGAAATGAGACACTTTTAAAATTTTATAAAACAATGGCGATTCCAACACTATTGCATGGATCGGAACACTGGGTCTTAACCAAAAACCAGGAACGAATAATAGAAACGTCAGAAATTAGGTTTCTGAGGATTGTGGCTGGATGTAACTACAATAACAGATCCAGTAAAAGGTGGACAGACCAATTCTAGCATGAGATCGGAACAGACCTTAAGGTCTAATCCTTGATGTTGCTGTGATGATGATGAAATTAAAATTTATCATTCATTTCAGGCTCTGTGGCAAATCTGAAAGTAGTAGGCTATATTGATCGTACCAGGGTTTGAACTCATTATATGGAATTCAAGTAACATGAATATACTTCCCTCGGTTGCATTAATCATAGCCTGCAGGTAATATGTAAAACTCAGTTGCATGTTCGATTTTTGATACACATATTTTTATGAACGTCTCAGGAATATATATAGGCTAATGGTCGCAATATGTTATATTTGAATGTTAATTAAAGGAATCTTAATGAAGTTCCGAATTGTACTCAAGTTATTAAAATACAAAGTTGGTACTTGGTAAATAAGTCGTCCTCAACTAAATTATAAAACTTAATCAAATATGGAGGCCTTTCAAAAACAATGCTTCATCTTCTGCATTTCGACTGGTACTGATGTTGTATAAGTTATACAACGGGTTTAGGTCTGTTTTCTTAGCTTCTTTTAAAATGTCTATGTCTTTAAGGGTGATGATCTGTTGTTGTTGTACTCTCTTTGTAATATGGACATAGTATTAGCGATTTTGTCGAACTGATGACCAGTTTCTAGTATATGTTTGGCAAAACTTGAGTTTTCTTCGTTATTAATAACATTTTTAAAATGTTGACAGTATCTTGTGTTGAAATTTCTTGTTGTTCTGCCTATGTAGAACTTGTCGCAATTGTTACTCTTTAGTTTATAAATGAATTTTAAAAGTATTGATTGTACTCAAGTTTACAACAAATAAATTAGGAATAAGGCGACTCCGTGGCGCAAGCATTTAGACCCTCGCTGCTCACCGCTTGGGGACATTACGTTCACTCCATGTGGGTTTCGTGGTGGAAGAAATGGAGTCTGGGCAGAGTTTTCTCCGGGATTCTCCCGTTTTCTCCTGCCATCAATTTCATCCTAACATTTTTCCACAATCATCTCATTAATTTCATTTGCCTCTGTGATAGTGCGACTGACATGGTCGGCCAGTATTCACAGACATTCAATGTAAAGGGCTTCATTGCACCTCATCCCTCGACACGGCCCTGAGTTGGACACGAATTTGAGAGATTTAAAATGAGAATTAAATTCGATATGTAAATTTATATGTTTAATACTTACTATTAATGTTGGAACGTTCAAAATTTCCTTTAATCTGCAAAGCCAGCTGTTCTGAACATGGAGCTCCTCCATAAAATGCAACTTGAAGTGTAGTCACTTTGAGATCATGTTGTTTAGAATTTGCCATCATATCCACGTAAAGAGATGGTGCACCCACCACATGCGTACATCTGTAAATAGATTACATGGCAGTGAATTATGTAAGATTTTAAACATTTTCAGAAGTTACCTAAGGTCTTCAGTATTTCAGTTGTGAGATTTTATATACGTACTTAATTTTTCCTGGAAAGTGACTGAAATGCGAGCAGAGGGTGAAAGTTTAGGGTGTTAACACATGAAAAATCCTATAAGATCAATTATTACTATCGTCCATGCAAGTATTAGGTCATATTGCCTGTTAAATTTCCATTCAGCGCTTTTTTGGATGTCTCAGTGATCTTTTACCTTGAAGCGTAGCTTTTGGAATTCTGTAAGATGGCATTCGTTGAAGATGTGTTTTCCCGTTGTTCTGGTAGTTTTGTGTATGATGGAGAATGGGTTCTATACCCAATTAATCAATAATTTCCTATTTTATTTATTTATTTTTTAGAGATAATGAAGTGCATTTCCCATCTCAACCTGCTTGTGATGCAAGCTGCTATTTGAAATGAGGCTTCTGGGGACCGAGTACTGGCGGTATAATCACATTACCTCAATGTAGAGGCAATACTATCTAGTGGTAAGCCCACAATGATACCTCTCTGGGCCAGCAACCCATTGGGCGAAAAATTTACAAATGCTTTCAAGTCTCAAACCAAGCCTCGGATGAAGTTCAATTATCATTTATTTTATTTAAGACATTACATTCACGTTCATTATAATTTGCATGGTTTAAAAAAAAGTAACGTGTTAAGAGAATAGCTTAAAGTCAGTGGTTATCAAACTGTGCGCCGTGGAACCTTCGGCGGAATTGTCAGTTGCTGGAGGCGCCAAGATATATTCTATTTTACTTAAATACCACATATCCCATGTGACGTTAGGTTCGAATTATATAATATCACTGCAACTGTAAAAGTAGGCCTACGTTTAACCTGAGTGCCGTGAAAAACAAATTCTGTTATTTGAAAATAACTTTAGGAAGTACGGTTTAGTAATCAATTGAGTTGGTGTTTACTTGATGAAAATCCATATTTATTAATTAAATAAAAATAAAACGTAGTTTTATTTGATTTTCATATTTATTATATAATTCAGTGACAGCTGTTTCGGTACACTGTACCTTCTTCAGACATGTTAAGAAATTATGAATTGTGTTCCAACTAATCTAAGCAACAATACAACAATATTTATTTAAATTTTTTAATTTAACAAAGGGGATTCATTCAAATCAAGTTGAGAATTTAACAGTTTTTTACTACTTTTATATTTATTAATTTTTACAGACTCCAAAAAGATCTAACTTCCTACCCTTATACAAAATATGATAAAATTCCAAATTTGGATCGAAACACTGTTAATTGGAATAAGGTGTAGTCCCTATTTTGAATTTTCTGTGTTATAGTTATGTTATTGCTCTCAATGTGTTCCTTTATCCGGAGAGATAAAATAATGTCACCAGTTTTGTCTATTCTACATTGTCACATGTTCCACACTTCAATTATATTACACTCTGATAATTTTGTTTTTTTTGTTTTGGTTTATGTTTTTTTATTATTATTTTGTAGAGTTTTAGAGTTATACAGCAGACCCTTAATGTTCAACTTTTTAACGTGTTTTATGATATTTATTTGAAAGTTGGGCCTATGTATGACATTACGACATATTTCTTTATGTTTTCTTTGGGGTTAAAGGAAAAAATTTGTTAATGCTTTTTGTTGAACTTCTTATTAAAAAATGTTGTCTATAATTCAGGGGGTCGTTTCTTGTAGCCATTATTAACAGCGATGTTTTAATATTATTCAATCATTTTTATATTCCAAGGGTTGACAGAGTGTATTACTTATTTTAGTATTTCTATTATTAGTATATTTCCCTTGGTGACAGAGGGAATTTAAAAGTTCTGAATGTAACATTAAAGGCTGCATCTTTATGAGTATATTGGTGAGATAAGAACTATGGATATGTATCATATGAGCTGTTTTTGAAAGATACCAAACTCAAACCTTATATCAATGTTTTTATTTGATAATCCAATTGTATACTTTATATTTGTTTTTCTTATTCCATTGTGAAATTAAACTTGTGTATGTTAGTACTAAAATTTAAAACGGAATTCATTGTCTTTTGGTTCCTGTGAACCCTGCTAGAACATCATCTACATCATCTACATAAATACCAAAATTTGCTAATACATTCTTATGTAGGGTTTGTTGTAAGTCATCCATAAAAATCTTGCCAAAAGAGGGCTCAACGATCACCCATAATCAAACCATCTGTAGCTATGTACAATTTTGTTTATTAAATTCAAGTAATTTTGATTGTAAGCATGTTTTTAGAGTGTGTAAGATTTCTTCAACTACAAAAACCATTCACTTTATTAGTTTGTACACTTCTATTTAATAAATCTCATATACCTCAATAGTGGTATACTGGGAACAAATTCTTACATCAAAGAAACTAAAATTAAGTTATTAGCAAATCAATGTTCTTTATATTGTCAAATTAATTCAATAGAGTTTTTTTTATACTGTCCATGGATTGAACTGGGTATTGATATGAAATTATCTTCTTAGCTTTTAGAAACTTGTTGGGTATGTGGTACTTATAAAGGATACACTACTGGTCTAATAGGATAATTTTCCTTATGTCATTTTACTAGGGAGTACAGTTTGGGTGGTTGGGGATTCATTTGTATTATAGAGTATTCAAAAAAGTTATTAAAAATTATACTATTTTTATAAAAATTTATAATTTCTTTTTGATATTTCTCTGTTGGGTCTTTATCAATAATTTGAAAATTATCTGAATGTAGAAAATCTACAGTTTTAGAGATATAATCATAAACTCTACAAAATTTAATAAAAACAAAACAAAAAAAGAAAAATTATCAGGTGTATATAAATTGAAGTGTGGCACATGTCACAATGTCCATATAGGACAAACTGGTAGACATTTTATCTCTCGGATAAAGGAACACATGAGAGCATATAACAGAAATTTAGAAAATTCAAAATATGCTAACCACCTATTCCAATTTAATCATTTTTTCGATCCAAATTTTGAAATGTTACATATTTGTGATAAGGGTAAGAAGTTAGATCTTTTGGAGGCTGTAGAAATTAATAAATTTAAAAGTAGTAAAAAACTGTTAAATTCTCAACTTGATTTGAATGAATCCCCTTTGTTAAATTTAAAAATTTAAATAAATATTGTTGTATTGTTGCTTAGATCAGTTGGAACACAATTCATAATTTGTTAACATGTCTGAAGAAGGTACAGTGTACCGAAACAGCTGTCACTGAATTATATAATAAATATGGAAATCAAATAAAACTACGTTTTATTTTTATTTAATTAATAAGTACGGTTTAGGTTTATGTTAATAACATCCAAAGGAAATTTATCTCGCTATATTCCAAATTAATATGCCAGTAACCAGGGATAATTATCAAAGTTGCAAATATTGTAGAAATGACGGAGACGGAGACTGATCCTCATTCGTCACACTGCGAGACAATGGGGGCTTCCCTACGTGAAAATGTCTTAACCAGACTAATTTATTTACGCTAATTTCCCTACAGATCTCAGCGATGGGCATGTGGTTAGTACATCACCTCGAATAGACATCTAGAAGGAAAGCGAGGTACTACTCGGATTGTGAAGGTTGATTAAATTTTGCTCAGAGGTCTTTTTACTCATATTAAGTTTTTTTTTTAGCTCGAAAATCATCAGACTCGGGAACCACAGCTTAAAGACCCTCCAAGACTTGTTCCATGAATTTTCTCATCAGAAAAATTTTAACTCGCGACCTTCGGGACTAGAGCAAGGAACACATAACTACTCGACCACCGCATAAGTCCATATACATTTGAGATTATTCCTAGTTTTGAGAAAAAAATACTTCACTCAGGAAACTTGTCCCGACCGGAAATCGAACTCGGACCCGCTGCGTCTGAGGAAATGACGTTATCGCTAGACAAGAGCGATGGCCCCAATTTAAAATTACTGCATAAAATTTATGTGAACAACTAAAATAATTTTTAACTATCCAAGTATTTCAAGATGGTAGTAATTTTCTTCTTCTTAATTATAATATATGAGCCTATGAAAAGAAAAATTATATATTTACAAATATATATATTATATATATATATATAATATATATATTTAATTATATATATATATTATAAAGTATATTTAATTATATATTTATATATTATAAATATATATTATAAAATATATATTTATAATATTATATTATATAATATATTATAAAATATATAATTATAAAATAGCAAAACGCCCAGGTGGGCCCTCGCTCTCTCTGTAACTCTCCTCCATTCATCCCTATCCCTCGACAGCGGTCTCCAATTTCCCATTTTTTCCTCTGCAGATCCCGCTAGCCAGTGGATAATTTCGGTCCAACTTGAACACTACTATTTATAATGATCTAAAACTAACTCATTGGCACTTACCGAACCCGGAGATTCAGACAGCGAGAACATAGGCTCTTCATACACCCCTGTCATGAACTAATGTATTATAATCATTCCGTGTATAATTTACCTCCGTAAATCATGGTTAATGTTATTCTCCTACGTACTGGGCGTTTTCCTTCTGGTTTTCCTACAAGAACTTTTCATGCTCGTTTTTCATTCCTCATTCCTGCCACGTGTCTCGATCATAGCCGACGAATAATATTCTATAATCTATTATAATTTTGATTATATCGTATTTCAATATAACCTACATCTGAAGCTTTAAAATCAATGTTTCAATTTTAAACTTAAACATGCTATTGTTACCTTTCGCTTATTGTAGCCTCCAAAGCCTTGACGGAATCGAATGTAGGACATGGTAGCACTGTAGTGGAGCCGAAAAGAATTGCACAAATGATGCCTGCTGCAGTGCCAGAAAGGTGACAAAACTGGGTAATTATCAGCATGTTGGTCTAAAAAAGAAGGACCATCTTACAAACAAAAATATAATATAGTAGTCAAATATATGAAGATTTGGATCCTCTTTATTTTATGAGCAATACTGCGATTCTGTTGCTTGGACGAATTTTCATTTACCTCCAGTTTATAACATTTGGATCCCAGATAAATAATAATCTTCAATTACGATAATAATTAAAACATACATTTATATCAATTTTGTTTATTGCATACAGTGGTAAGATTCTCCAACAATGTAATTGAAAATAGTTCATATTAATTAATTTTTTAGTTTTTTTTATCCTTGCTACTTTTATAGAACGCACACCACAATAGGATGTACACCCTTAGACAAAAAAAAAGTCATCTCTTGATTATATCAACCGATCGGAGAACTTCGTGAGCACTCGCAGAACCGTATTCACTTAACACCTTTTCAGTAATTGTACTGTGTTGTTTGCTAGTTAACGCAGTGCACACTCAAGTAACATAAAAGAGAGAGCTTGCCTTTGTGTGTTTCCGTGATCGAGAGGTTTAACACACAACACGTAACCTCACGGGTTCGATTCCCGTTCTACTTTTTTTTACTGAATGTTAGGATAGCATTTCGCCTGTAATATAGTTTCATATTTAATTTTATATTTAAGTTTTATGGCTTTAATGCACGCACAAAACACTTAAATGAAAACCTTATAATAAACGAAGAAAGAAAATAATATCTTCTAAAATGAAAACTTTAACAAAATTAATATCGGGTGTATGAACCCTCAGCATCTATTACCGCCCTCAATCTGCGGGGCATTGATGCAATCAAATTTCTACAGTCACGTGGACTTTCGGCTAGAGCATCCCAGGCGTCCTGAATTTGTGCCCATAAGCCATCTTTCGTATTTCGTGCATCTGCAGGACAATTAGAGTTCATCATAAACAAACTTGTTAGAGACTGTTGATTTTGCGCAGAACGTGTGCGCATCAGTCTATTAAAATCAATACATTGACATCATCTAGAACAAACTCTGAATGTGGTAAAATAATTGTTACAATAACGACATTAACATTGATTTAGTTCAATAGACAAAACAAATGTATTTAATTCATGAAACATTTTAATACAAATATCACGAAAAAAACTACATAATTGAGGACGCGAACCTCCGACCTTCATTAACAGAAACAGTGACTGCATGCTTTACCGCTGACCTAACAGGACACGTAGGAGTATCTTCACTCAGTTCATGCCACAAAACGCAGTAGCTCAGAGCCTGCACAATTATGACTAGTTTACTAGTGTGAACCCAGCGCTGTGTCGAGTAGGACTTAGAATAAATATGCGTTCATGAGATGACTCTCATTTTATTTGTCTAAGGGTGTACAAACCAAGACCTATGTACAAAAATATTATTTTATTATAACTATTAACGATGAGGAATAATTCTATTTATTATTTCAGAAGTATTTTTCTTTCTTTCAATTTTTTTGAGCATTCTTTCATAGAAGCCTTTCCCCTAATATTGTTATAAAATAAATTGATTGGAATATTTATTAGGACTACGTATGTATCTTTATACTTACAGAGAGGATGTTTGTGGTTGTGCTTATGTTAATAGAATCGACTTGATAACGGTTAAAATGTCCAATGGAGGTTAATAATAATAATTAGCAGATATGTTTTTATATTGTACCTTCATTCCCATATTTGTTCTTTTTCCACACAGTAGTGAATTGTTAATAATGCTATGATGACTAATTAGTGCTCCTTTAGGTGTTCCTGTTGTTCCCTGTTTAACACACAAAATCAGAAATATTTTTAATTTTTCAACTTAAAACTGAAAAAAAAAATTATCTTAGATATATTCAATTAGGTCCACCGCTGTGGTCTCGAGGTAGCGTGCTGCCTTGTCACGCAGCGGGCCCCGGTTTGATCCCCGGTCGGGGCAGTTTTTCTGGGTGAGGTTTTTATCGGGGTTTTTCCACACCTGTAAGACAAATGTCAGGAAAACTTTAAGGCCCAAACGGTCCCCGAAATCATGTGGCCATCATCATCGTCCTTATCATTATCATCATCATCCTTCACCGGTGTGGAAAGCAACGGGAAGCTACCACACCTATAATTACCTAGTAAAGCTGCAAGCATTAGCACGAAAGATGCTATGATTGCAGCTGAGAGTGAAAGACCTGACCTCGGGTCAGATTAAATCATATGGGATGGATGGATATTCAATTATTAGAATAAGCAATAGATTATAGGGTACCTATATAATAGTAAACAAATGAACCAACATCATTCGTTTTAAAGAATCAAAACCCGGATTTCAGTTTTTTCCAATAAAAAAAACCATTTAATAACGGTAATAAAAAAAGTACCGTTATGTTAGTTAAAACTCCAAACGCATTTCAGGAACATATGACCCGAAAACGCTGCTATGTATTAAGGAAGTGTCTTGTTGTATAGACCAAATATTCTGTCTTAGCAATCTATTAAGTTTTTGAAAAGCAAAGGGAATTTAGTTCTAAGAGACTCATTTGTTGTGATTTGGATTATGAAACAAGCTTTCGATTGTGTGAAAACAACATTTTTGTTTAATATAACATTAAAAAGTACACCGCCTCCTATATTAAATGCAGTTATATGGCGGCTCCGTGGCGCAAGCGGTTAGACGCTCGCCTGTCACCGCTGCGCTGGAGAGATCGAATCTCGGCCACTCCATGTGGGTTTCGTGGTGGACGAAACGGAGCTTGGGCAGGTTTTTCTCGGGGTTTTCCCCCGTCACAATTTCATTCCACCATTTCTCCATACTCATCTCATCCATTTCGTTTTCGTTTCCGTTTCATTTCATTCATCTGCTCCCGTGATGGTGCGTCAGGCGTGGTCGGCCGGCACCCTTATCATTCACAGACCTGTATATAGGGGGCTTTATCTCATCTCATCCCTCGATCCGAGGGATATATATGTATGAGGGAATTTAAGTCACGGGTCCCGAGTTTGAAGATTTTCAGACTCGTAAAATAACTATAAGCCTGAATGAAATACCTCTGTGCAAAGTAACCGATCGTTTTCCATCCAGTTACCCACTAGATGTCTCATCGAGGTGCTAAGCCGACCTTCTTTCACTCGCTGACATCTATGAGTAAATGAGCGTAATTACATTAACTTTATCAATAAGTTCCCATTAGGGAGCACTCTAATCTCAGCACAGGGAAAGAATGGGCTTAAAGAGAATATACAACAACAACAACAATAATAATAATAATAACAACAACGAATACAAAAAAATCTAAAATTATCTCTCAAAAGTAACATAAATATAGGAATGCAACAAGGATGTTTGATTGCCGCCGATATTACTCAATATAATTTATTATATTTTTATAAGTAATTTCAAAATGACATTTATAAGTAATTTCAAAATGTCAAAAAAATAAAACCTAATTCTAGTATCACGCAACAAACAACTCTTATTACAGATGGCCAAGTTCTCATCCGCAAAAAAATATAAACATAACAAACTCAATAAAAAAAACAAGGCATTCAATAAGTGAATGAATTTAAATATTTGAGCAATATCATGTCATGAAAATGAATTGCATTGTAAATCACTTGTTAAATAACTTTATCAAAATTACCAGTGTAATAAAGAATTTATTTAAACCAAAACAAACTTCAACTAGAAGACAAGTTTATACAACGCTCCTCCGACTTTATTATAATTATTGTTTTGAGAATTTGACGATCAAGACCAAAGATAAATAAATAAACAATAATAATTGTGACAGATTATACTTACATATATGGGAAGTACATCAATTTATAACTGGGATGACTTTAAAACAAATGCAGACATTTTAGAGGAATCAGAAGTATACCCTGTTCTCGATAAAATCCAAAATTGTAAATCATGATGGATAAAACCGGACAGAAGAGAATGCCACGCAATAGATTGCCTAGTTTACTTAAAATTACATTCCAGGTTAAAAAATCTCCTCGACATCTAATTTGAGATCGGTAGATCAACATTGGGCTAACTCCCTGAAAGCTACATGATGATGATATTAAATATGCCTTAATTGGGTATACTCAATAAATAGAATTCTAAAATCATTCGAATCACGAAGTTAATAAAGACCTTCTGTTAATATGAAAGATCTTTTTTAATGTTACATTGTTTCAGGAAATTATACTTACTTACTTACTTACTCACTGGCACTATCGAACCCGTAGGTTCATGGCCGCGCGGACATAAGCTCTCCATACATCCCTATCCTGAGCTAATGCTTTCCAATCATTTCCTGTATAATCTACTTCCCTCAAATCATAGTTAATGTTGTTCTCCCACCTCATTCTTGGTCTACCAACTGGGCGTTTTCCTTCTGGCTTTCCTACAAGAAGTTTCCATGCACTTCTTTCATTCCCCATACGCGCAACATGTCCTGCCCATCGCAGTCTACGGGACTTAACTGTTCTTATTATATCTGGCTTCCTATAAAGACCATGTAGTTCATTGTTATGTAGTCTTCTCTTCAGGAAATTATAAGATATCTATTATTATAGCTGTTAATGATAGTGAAAAAGTTAAAATTCAGGCAGCGGAAATGAGCTTCCTACGGGCTGGTGAAAGGTTGTGCAAGACAAGGACATGTTAGAAATGAGAATATTAGAGTGGAACTAAAAGTACAACCACTTCTTCAACAAATAGAAGAATACAGGAACAATTGGATAGAACATCTGCAAGGAATGACAGAGGCCAGGATACCAAAGATGGCACTGATGTATAATCCTGGAGGACGAAGATCGTTAGGAAGACCAAGAAAGCGCTGGGCTGAACAGATGTAAGATCGGAACAGGCAAAATAATCTGTGAAGGATGGTGATGAATTTTATCTTTACATCTCGTTAAATGAAGTAATATATTAAAATATTAAAAACTGTCTAACTTAGGGCAGTATGACAATAGTTATTATACTGATACCATATTCCATTAGTACTTTAACGAAAAATAACTAAATATAAATGTATTTATTCAATAAAATAATATGTATAATATAATTATTAAACAACATTTTCAAATCGCCCTAGAATTTCTAAATTGCTTTAAGGTTCTTATGTTTGTAGATTGTAGAACTGTATGTATGTTCAAATTCTTATTATGCAACTTACGAGTTTAACTGCTATGTTGTTATATGTTTTTATCGCTTACTAGCTAATACCCGGCGTGCGCTACTACGCCTAAATAAATGAAAATTAATGTGCTTTTATGATTAGTTGAATATGTAAAACAAAACATAGTTATAAATTTATATTTTTTAGATATCTACCGGTGTGGTCTCGAGGTAGCGTGCTGCCTTGACACGCAGCGGGCCCGGGTTCGATCCCCGGTCGGGGCAGTTTTTCTGGGTGAGGTTTTCCTCACCTGTAAGACAAATGCCAGGGAAACTTTAAGGCCCAAATGGTCCCCGGATCATATGGCCATCGAAATCATCACCATCATGATCATCATCGTAATCCCCCTTCACCGGTGTGGAACGTAACGGGAAGCTACCACACCTACAATTCCCTTGTAAAGCTGCAAGCATGGCATGAAAATGCTATGATTTTAGTGAAAGACTTGCCCTTGGGCAGAATTACTATGAATTGATTGATTTTTTAGATACCCCGTGCTGATTACCCGGCGGTGTCCGGGAATCTACTCATCCCGATCTTCTTGGCATAAGTGAGCTGAAAGACAGAAATCAATCTATTTCTTATGATTAGTTGAATAAGTAAAATGAAAAATAATTATAAATGTATGTCGTAATTATTTTAAGATTCCCCATGTTGATTATCCGGTGTTGCCCGGGAATCTATTTATCTCGATCTTCTTGGCATAAATGAGCTAAAAGACAAAATTCGTTACTTGAGTTATCCGTAAAAGAATACCCGCCACGTGCTGCTAAGCTTGCACAGGAATCTATGCACTTGTCTCGATCTTCTTGGCATCAACGAAAGACAAAAATTGTTATTGTGAGTTATACGTAAGGGATAAACATATGCTGCCGCGGACTTTTTTTGTAGACCTTTTTGAGATATTCAATTCTGTGTACATTCATTTTGTGTATTTGTTATGGTTTAGGCAGCGTAAGCCATTTAAGCGTCTAAAGAGCTACTTTTTTCACGTTTTTTACTACAAACGGAGATTTTTAAGGGTGTAGGAGTTGAGTATCACACCTCTCTTATAGCCTATGTTCATTCCGGGAATCTCCCGAACATTTTGCAAAAAAAAAAGCCGCATCACAATCGGATCAACATATGGCCGCGCATGAAGTACGAACAAACAAACAAAGATTCGTTTTTATATATTAGATATTAATAATTAAAAAAAGAGAATATTATTAATACAATTTAATATGTATGTACTTACTGAAGAAAACAAAATGCAACATCCATCATCAGGCTGTATTAGAACTTGTTGTTCTCGAACTTTTTTCACTGTCTCGGGAAGAGCTGAATCACTAACATCTTTCAGACGGTGGGCTCCTCTGTAATTACCAGTTATAAAAATGATAACACTTTTTTTGCTCCACCAAAATGATTAAGCAATATGCAACGCTAACTTATATACAGCGTTGAGTCAAATATAAAAAAAAAACTTTTTTTTACCTATTCACTTTTTTGTGCATCAGAAAATGTAGTTTCTTTATGGTTATGCCTACGCGAAAAGTATTAAGCATATAGGGTAAAAAAATACATATATTTGAATAGACACCCCAAAAGAAATAGAAAGGAAAACGATCTGTGATGGTTTTGAAAGAAAATTGTATTGAATTAATTTAAAAAAAATCCAATATAAAAGAATATAGTAAGGGATAGGGGAAGAAGTTTTACATAAAAATAGGAAGTTCCTTGAAGTGAGGTTTTGCTAAGTAGGGTAAACCATTCTTCATGCGTACATCTTAAAAAAAAAAAAAAAAAAAAAAAAAGATCCCAGGGACCAAGGTGGGAGTATAATATTAACCACGTTTTGATTGAGATTGATTATACAGGGGATGACTGGATGATTAGCACAAGATAGGGATGTATAGAGACCTTATGCAGCGCAACCATGAACCTACGGGTTCGATAGCGTCAGTGATTTAGTAGTTAGTTATTGAGAAGTGTTCATATTGATCAATTGGATATTAAAAACAAGCCTCTAAGATTTTTGAAGAGCACAAACCCATTCTTGTCTTTTCACACGAGGCTCACTTGATTTCTGGAGTTATTTTTATTAGGACAATAATATTTTCATATATCAATAAGCTGACGCTTATGAAGGTTACAACATAGAAAACACCAAAATATAAAATTAAAATAATAAGGAGAAGTCGCAAAGATGACTCGATGTAGAATGGATGGAACAAGCAATTTCCTAAATTGGATATGTAATATAAAAATAATATAGTTATTTTTAGGAATAATGTTGAACAGGGCGGGATTTATTTCTCTGTCTCTCGAAATTCTATTTCAACATCAATGAAATATGATAATTTCTAAAGCAAAATTATTAAAAATATACTAACTTGTACTGTGTATCACTCATGACGATGATTCTCTTGAGGGATGGAACTTTTTCACATGTGAGTTCAGTTCCAGCATCAGCACATTTGTCCAGTTCAGGGACTACTGCACGAACTATCTCGTAGCAATTATTGGTTTTAAATGATGGTGATATGATAAGCATTTTTATTTCTACTTTATTCAAACTGTATTGGAGTTCTGGTGATTGGTAAGCTGGATCTAGTTGCACCTATAAATGTAAAACATTATATATTAATATGTATAATAACATTCTATTCTGTAATAACTCTGCCCGAGGACAGGTATTTCTCAGCAATCATAGCATTTTCATGCTATGTTTTGCAAATTATAGGTGTGGTAGCTTTCCGTTGCGTTCCACAATGGTGAGGAACGATGATGATGATAATGATGATGGCCGGATGATTTTCGGGGACCGTTGGATCCTAAGCTTCCTGACATTTGTCTTACAGGCGAGGAAAAACCCCGAAAAGAAACCTCACCCAGGAGCTTGTCTCGACCGGGAATCGAACCCGGGCCCGCTGCGTGACAAGGCAGCACGTTACCTCGAGTCCGCGGTGGACCTACTGAACATAGCGGAATCTATCTATATATTAATAAAGTGATCCCACAACAGGCCTGGAAGCCCTTGGGGTAGTAGGAGGTTAAGGCTCCCACTTTTTCTTGACAATCGGCACTTTATGTCAGCCGGGTTGTCAGCCCTGCGTGACGGCCGCCTTTACCCCAGAACAAGCGTCTGGTACTCATTTCAGTTAGAGGCTGAGTCGACCCCAGGGCCATAGTGCCGCCAGAGGGTTTGGGTCAGTTTAAAAATCCTGACCCCAATGGACTTGAACCTTCGACCCTCCGGCTTGTAGCTCAGTGCCTTAACCACTACGCTATATATTAATACGTGAAAGAAAAAAAACTTTACACTCCTTTTTAAGCACATTGCGTGCACGGAGGAGTGTGATATTTGGCATAATAAAAGTTCATATAGAGGTGTGCTAAAAAAATTATGTATAATATTCGCTAGGTGGATCTCAAATCGGAGTTACCAACATTTGAAAATAATTTCAAAACATATTTAGTGTTAGTGTATATAAAATTAGTTTATAGTTTATTAAATAATACGCATGTAAATTATTTTGTTAGGTTAGGAAATGGGAAGTTGGTTTACGTCCATTTTCTTTTAGCATTTGAGAATAAATAATATGCATGTAAATTGTTTTGTTAGGTTAGGAAATGGGAAGTTAGTTTACGTCCATTTTTTTTTTAGCATTTGGGAATTAATTCCCAAAGTTGGTGACGCCGACTTCAGAGCCATCTACCGGAAGCTATTTAACCATTACAGCAACTGTCGCAACTCGCGAAAATGCACAACGATCGATAGAACTTAGAAGAATTCGTATGCACCCATTTCTCAACCTTATCCACAGTTTCTGTGGCTTTTATATTATTTTCCTCAGAGGACTGCCTCAAGGACGAAGTGCAGAATTTTCTAATCTATTTTTACTAGCGGACCCGAACGTTCAGTTCTCGTGTCATGACCTGACGATAAAAATATGTTACTTTTTTACCATAAAATTAATTAATTAATTAATAAGTTCGCAAGAAAACTTCTCACTGCCATCTGTTGTGGCTCAAGAAGCGTGCATTATGACGTCAAATTGTTGTCGCGCGGAACATGTCGGTAAAGCAGATGACTGGCTGCACCTCTTTTTATCAACAGGGGCGTTGATATGATTATTCTAGGAATTATCGAGTTATAATATGAGAATATTTCAGTAGTAGATTTTGTACACATTTGACAAAAAAAAATCCTATTACCCGATCGCAGCGTCAACAACCGGGTCCAGTTGTTTATCTAAACCATTTAGGGACTTACTCAAAAACACACACACAATTTTATTAATACCGGTCCAGTCGCTTAGGCAGCTTTTAATTTCGGACTTCAAGTTAACTTCTACTTCTAATTGTCTGATTTCGCTCATTTTTGGATAATATCTAACTAGGTTTATTTTAATAGGATATACTCAGTTTCGTTGTGAAACATCGAAAATTGTGACCGCTAGAATGTTTTTTAAATGTTCACTTCATGTGAATTCCTACACCTAGTTGTTTTAGAGGATCCAATTGTGAATCTAAACCATCCAGAGACCGATTCAACACACAAATTTTAATCAAAATCTGTACAGTCGTTTAGGCTGTTTTTAATTTCGGATTTCAAGTATATAAACCTCCACTTCTAATTGTCGGGTTTTCTTCATTTTTTGTCTACCTACATCGATTTATTTTAATAGGATATTCCGAGTTTTCTTGTGAAACATCGAAAATTGTGATCGCTAGAGCGTTTTTTAAATTTTCGTTTCTGGTGAACTGTTACACCTAATGATTTCAGAACATAATAGATAAAGGCTAAACACCCGCCGCATCTGAAACCTTGTATAGGCCTATACAAATTTTGACGAAGATCGGTTGAACGGTTTAGACGTTTATAAAGAACAGATATACATACATTCATTTTTATAGCCTATATATAGATAATGGATTTTGAACTTTAGACCTGTAATCTTTTGTATTTCGTAACACAGAATCGCAATGAAAGTTTTCATAAACATATACTAAGTTATACACTCTATTTCATTTTAGTACATTTTAATATTTACTTCCAGCCCCTATTTCCTAGTGTTAATTAAAAATATGTGTGCATTCGAGTTTGGTAGACGATGGCGTATATGAGAATAAAGCTCTTAGAATATTATTTTAGACCAAAGAGAGAGAAACAGACAAGTGATTGGAGAAAATTACATAACAGTGGGCTACATGTACTTTACGGAAAACAAGATGTAATAAGGACAGCGGGATTGCGTTGGGTAGGACATGTGGAACGAGTGGGGAATAAAAGAGGGGCATGGGAAGTGATAAGGAAACCAGAAGGAAAGTGCCCAGTAGGGTAGGCCAAGAATGAGATGGGAGAATAATATTAACCATGACTTAAGGGAGATGAATAAAGGAAATAAGAGGGAAAGTGTCCAGTAGGAGAAGAATGATTCGAGAATTATATTAACAATTTAAGGAATTTAAATTATTTGAGAGAAATTAATTATCTAGAAGGAAAATCAGAGAGAAAGTGCCCATAAGAATGCCAAGATTGATATTGAGAATAATATTAACCTTGATTTGATGGAGGTGAATTATACAGGGAATGATTGAAAAACATTAGCTCAGAAGCATCTGTTTTCGCGGCATTGGATTATAAACATGAATAAAAATTACGGCATTAATGTATCATACTAAAACAGGTGTAATTGATCTAGTTTATTTTAATATTAATATTTCTATTATTTTGTTAATTGCACAAGATTATGAAGATTTAGAATATATGACTAGATAATTAATAGAAGAATGTGGAAAATGGGAATTAATTTTGAACATGAAGAAAACAAAATATTTATCATTTGGTGAACCAGAACAACATTTAATTTTAGAGACTGGAGAAACAATAAAATCTTGTAGCGAGATCACATATTTAGGAATTAAAATAAATAAAAATGGAAGTTATGAAGAGGAAATAAGAAATAGAAATAATAAAAGAACATTTGCAATTGCTTGCCTCAACGGAATATTATGGGATAAAAATATAAGTAATAAAATAAAATGAATAGGCCTATGTATCATACAATTGTTAAAAGCATCATTACTTATGGAGCAGAACTTTGGCCATTAACAACAAAAACAAATAAGTATCTTTTGGCAACGGAAATGTATTTTATACGAAGGGCAGCAAGAATTTCAAGAAGTGAGACAAATAGGAACTCAGTTATAAGGGAGAAAATTAAGATTAAAGACACTATTTTAGATTATATTAAAACTCAGCAATTAAGATGGTACGGACATGTCCAGCGATTGGAAGAGGATCGGCTACCAAAATGTGCTTTGGAATGGAAACCTGAGGAAAGACGCGTTAGGGAATGTATTTATACATGAAGGAGAAACATCTACAACCAGGAGATTGGATGAACCGACAAAATTGGCTATTGGGAATCGGACGATTTCAAAGACATTAATCAACCGGTGATCTATCTATCTATTTCTATTACACTCTAATCATATTATTTGTGTTTTGAAAAAAGTATATTACGATGCGAGGTTACAGAAGCGAGATTTTTAATTTAGGAGATTCTGTAAAACACTTCATAAACGTGCGTTGTTCATTATTTTTTGCGCGATGGTGTTTTCAAAATAATAAATAATAGTAAAATAATAACATATTTGTCAGAAATATTTGCGTTCATTATAAACAACTGACTAACGTTTAACAGTGTGGACAATGTTTATTAGTTGAGACTACAGCAGGCCGTGACACCAATCAGTGAAAAATGGCGACAAGTACGCATTTATTGTTTTATATTGTTTCAAATAAAGTTCATTTCATTTAAAATGCAGTGATTTGTTTCGTATATTGTATTTTAACACTACATTTTGGATATATTTTTGTACATTATACGTAGTGTACATAAAAGGCAGGGTTTTACTTCCCGCACGAGGTTTGTAATATTACAGTGTAGTTATTTAGGTTCGCAACCCCGAAATTGTAGGTAGTTCAACTTTCAATCATAGTCGCCATTGCTGTAAGTACGACAAAACTCACTATCGCACACTTATGTAAAAATGTTCCTTTGTGCTTAATCATTTAATGAGAATGTAGCAAAGAGTTCTAGAATCATTCTAAGTGACTGAATTCATAAAAAAAACCTCTACTCGTGTCTGGTGTAATGTTTGATCGAGTGATGATATGAGACGAAATCCATATTATCCAAGGTTGCAAGCTGATCAGGTCTGTTGCACTATCCATCTATAGCAATTCTGCCCAAGGACAGGTCATTCACTGCAATCATAGCATTTTCATGCTATGCTTTGCAGCTGTACTAGGGAATTGTAGGTGTGGTAGCTTCCCGTTGCTTTCCACACCGGTGAAGGAGGATGATGATAATGATAAGGGTGATGATGGTCATATGATTTCGGGGACCGTTTGGGCCTTAAAGTTTTCCTGACATTTGTCTTACAGGTGAGGAAAAACCCCGATAAAAACCTCAGCCAGAAAAACTGCCCCTACCGGAGATCGAACCCGGGCCCGCTGCGTGACAAGGCAGCACGCTACCTCGAGACCACAGCGGTGGACTGTTGCACTATAATAGGGAGAAACTAAATTAAACGAAACGGATGATCTGAGCTTGGAGAAATAGCGGAAAAAAGTTTTTGCCAGAGGAAAATGGGAGAAACCCGAAAAAAAAACCTGCTCTAGCGATTCGTCTATCACGAACCCTACATGGAGTGAGCGATAAGCTGATTCCGGACCTTCAGATGTAGGACGAGTATCTAATCACTTGTACCATGGAGCTGCCGGTAGAATTTAAACTGAAATAAGCAGTTGTTGAAATAATAATAATTAAAGTTATTCTCTTAAATTAGAATGCGAAGCCTTATGAAATATTTGGATGTATGCTACTTTAAGTTCTGACCATGAAACATGTATGCACTTTTGTTGAATAACTATGATTATTTATATCGTAATCATATTTCGTGACTGCAATAAATGCATTGCATGCCATATAGTAATTTTCCCCAACAATAATTTACATTTGCGTTGCGATCCTATAATAAATGGTTATTTTCAGGCTTACATAAGTTAATTTTATGTAACCAGTTGTTTTGTAACTAACATTTTTTACTGGTCTTGCCAATGTGCAACTCAACCAGGCGACCCGAAGTTAGCGTAGGAGATGTATTCAGAATTCAGATTGAGATCTTTGTAAGCACAAAAAATTATGATTTTGTCTGCTTTAGCGAATTCTGAAGATTTGAATTTATTTACTCAGTTATCAATTTGTTGCTAAAGCATAATTTTAATTACTTCCTTAGGGAAATAAGTGAACTTACTTCCCTGTTGTTTGTTCATAGCAACAAATTTATCTTAAAATTAATTCACTTCGCTAAATGTAAAGCCGTTATAGCAAGCGAATATTACTATAATGGAAGTGTATTCAATGTAGAAAAATAATATTACTGAAGAAAGTATATTTAAAATTATTCATATGGGGAAAAATAATACTATATCTGCATTTCTTGTTGCTGTAAACATAACAATAACGTTTTAGCGAATTTCGAAAGAATGAAGCTATTAATATCAATATGGCTGACTTGTAGTCTTCTTCATTCGCCTGTGTATTAGTGGCGGTTCCAGAGAGGAGAATTTTTAAAGTAAAATTATGAAACTAATTAATGAACTATTTTCGTGTACTTAAACTTCGGTACATTAATTAGCAAAGAGCGTTGCTGACCGGCCACGAGTAAACTCGTGATCGATGCGTTTTTGTTTCTCGTCAACGGTTACATGAGTCAATAATATGTTAAAATTGATCGAAAAAAATTGGCAACAGTCTATCTTGGTATCGTGCACATGCAGCGGCTCTTTTTCTCAGTCCTCGTTGTTTGTTTATACGATCAGCATAAAAAAAAAGACGCTTGCAATTTTTGTTTTGTGTTACATGTTGTGAAGGGTGATGATGATGTCAAATTGTCTTGTTTAGTGTTTGTATTTTCACTCCAGTAGAAGAACGAAAAATAAGTGTAACTACAAATTCATTAACTAGTGTAAATGAAGGTTAATGTGCAGGCAAGATTCTTTCACATTTCAAACCTAAAAGTTATTGTTTTTATTTCCTTAGTACCTACAAATTTGCAATTCAGTCAAATTTTGCTCAGGCTCAATCTCTGTTTTAGAAAAAAAAAATGAAAAAGATGGAACTACACTGCTGCTCAAAATTAAAGGATCAGTTCGTACCCTCGAAACATTGGTGATTTTTAAATGGCTTTATCTTTGCAAAAAATGATAGAAAAAATAAAAAAGCGTCTAGAAGGTTGAAGAGGCTTGTGTCTAAATCAGAAATTCTATTTTCTTTCGACCCCGATATATATATTTTTTTCAGTATAAAATGGAAGAAGCAGAGCGTCAAAAATTGTCAAGTTTGACTCGTTACATATCTGTTATGATACTCGTATATCGCTTTCCATTTAATATAATGTAGTTAAATTATGATTTCATTGATTTGTTATTTATTTCATCTAATTTTAACGGGGTTTGTCACATCCTATTCTTGCGTTCTTATGTGCTTAAATGAAACAACTCTGATGTACATTTTTAGAGACTATTCGATTTTGCTACACCATAGGAGCGTATGTGTGTTTTTTAGTATTATTTACAAGTTTTCCAGATTAAAGATAGCTGATGGAATATAATTGTTTTTTATATACAACAAATATTCAGAAAGAAATAGATTATTAAAACAATAAAAACAAATATCTAAACTATTTTTTTTATTCGTTAAGTGTCAACCCGTATTAATTGGTTTTCATAAAGTAAAGCTTTATTAATAAACAGTGATGTAACTTTTTCGGCCGGACCTTACACAAAAAAGTATCTCGGGTCCAAATTTTTGGTATAAGAATTTTTTCTTTTTTAATAATATATTAACTACAATGAACTGTTTTTTATGGACAGATAACGTAAACTGTTTACTAAAGAGACCTCTGCACTCATAATGTAAATTTATCCACGTTAAATAAAATGTAGATATTTATTCTGATGATATTTTAGTGGTGTATCTCTTATCTAACTGAATATTTCATTAGAAGTCCTTTTTTCAGCTCATACATATAAGACTGCTTACACTGTATCAACTTACGGTAGAGTAGGGTCTAAGGAGTTGTACGTTACGCAACTGTTAATAGACTATATTAAATTATTAATATTTCGTTTATTGTTTTAGGAATTTTGAAACGACCGAAAACGCTTGAACCCAAACCCAATAAGTTCATACTTCAAAAAAGTAGAGAAAAGAGATAACAGCAGTGAAACACGGGGAACACCTATAAAAAGCTCTAATACATCACCATTATGTTGTGGTGATGGAAATTTTAGTAGTAATACTTTGTCAGTGTCTTTCAATGAAGTTGGACTTAACGATAATCTGAATATGAACATTGGAGAGCCATCTAACAATAAAAACAATAAGACTTCTTTATTGGAATCGACAAGCAGTAACAGTACTTTCGCCAACGATATAGGGATTTTTGTAATAAATAGACGAATGAATGTACAAAGCGTCAGTTATTGGAACGAGCTTGGAAACTACCAAAGTCATATAAACTCCCACATTCACAAAAAAGTGGTGGGAAGGAGTTGAAATATAATTTGGGTTATCAGAACGTGGAACAAAGGAATTGACCGAAATTCCACCGAGACATTTTTTTCCCCCTTTCATGGAGACTCGAACCTGCGTAAGTCCAGAGCTCTGTAGAGAGAATGAATATTGGGTACTTACACTATATTACAAATACATTTGATTACTTACAGCTATAAATCCTCCTCGAGCTGCAGCTAATCTTGAGATAAACCATTCGCTAGAATTTGGGCCCCAAATTCCCAGTCTGTCACCGCGTTTCAGCCCCAATTGCATCAATCCTGCAGCAATCTTGTCAGCCTGGAATACACACACACACATAAATACTCGTATTACACATCTTCTTAATAAGGCGCTGCAGCTTCAATTGGATTATGCTTTGACCTTCTCAACGAGTTCTTTTCACACTTTTCTATACTGGACACATTTGTTCCAATCTTGTATTACGCATAATCAGTAAAATCCAAATCACCAAACCAAAATAAGATAAAAATTAAAAGTTAAAATATACCTGTTGGTAGGTGCCGTCGTCCTCAATTTTGTTAAAATGATGTATATAAAATATTAACTGTTGGCCTTTCGGAAGTTAACTTCCACGATCAGCAGGACGAGTATGCGCTACTAGTAGTTATTGCAGGTCCTGATGCGTCTACAGAGTCTTAACTACTAGTAGCGCATACTCGTCCTGTTGATGATGGAAGTTAACTTCCGAAAGACCTACAGTTAATATTTTATATACATCATTTTAACAAAGTTGAGGACGACGGCACCTGCCAACAGGTACATTTTAATTTTTATCTTATGACTATTCACCTCAACGGAATTTGACATGAATTTTATTAGTATTGACCAAACTAGGATGTTAAAACGGTCAACGCGTTTTGATAGCGAGGCTATCATTATCAAGACTGCTTGTTGATAGAACCTTTTCATGAGACGATTTGAAAAAAAAAAAATCCCTACAAAATTAAGTAAACAGTAACCAGTCTTGATAATCGCTATCGAAACGAGGTTTGGTAATTTGGATTTTATTGATTATGTGCAATACACTTTTATTATCACCAAGGAGATCCTATTTATTAATATAACATAAATATTTGTTACATTCCATACTATTATTACTACTTAAATATGTCTTCTTCTTCTTCTTCTTCCTTCCAAGTATTAGGCCAAGGCCTGTTACGATCCTATAGAAAATTTTCCCTCCAGCGTTTTGATCCTTCGGGGAAATTCTCGTATAAGACTTGAAAGCATAATAATAGTCCCTTCGATTGGTTGCTGGCCAAAGGAAGGCAAGACCAGTGATGGGGCTGCCATCTTATAGCCTCTGGTCAGGCTTTTCTGGAGAAGAAAAGAAAATAAAGGAAAGGAGAAATGGAAGTTCACTAAATAATAAGGGATAAACAATTGGGAATAGCCCTAAAAATTTGTTAATCATAATAATTAAATAAAAATAAATGTTCTTCCTGGATAATTCTTATTTTACTTGATTTTTGTATATCTTTATTTTTTAAGTTTTATATGACTTGCATTTAATTGTGTAATACATGTACTCTAAGTCCTTCTTGCGTTAAAGTTCTTGTGGAATAATTTAGAACACTTGCATCATCAAAATATCGCAAGTCATTCTTACATGCCTTTTGTCTTAGCATAGTTGGCGGTATATAATTAATTTATCAATTGTCATTGTCTCTCGTATTTTATCGCGCTCAATTTTTGTCCCGCGTAACTAAGTTCCTTTGTATGTAGAAGTTTCTGGAATCTTAGGTCTGCATGCTTATTATGTCTTGCATCAGCCTCAGGCCCTCAGATGCAGCCAAGATCTCGTGCACGTAACACGCGTCCTACATCTTCGTAAAAATGCGTTAAAATAAAGAATTACTAAAGTTGCAGTGAATTTATTAGTTTCAAAGTGAAGTGAAGTGATGTTTTCATCAATTAAATTCTTAATCAAAGTTAAAGTTTGCCTAGAGTATTCTTAAAATGATTCCTAGTCATACATCCTACAGTCCATTAGCTTGTGGCTTTTGAAAGAAGTTTGTGAACTCAAACTTTGCCACACAAACACTTCCTTTATTAATATTCTTGTGCATATTAGACACTAAACTCTATGGTGCGACAGGCCTATGCCTATCAACCAGTGCTGATCTCGCATCCATGCATGTTAGAAATTGTCATAATTACAGCAAAACGTTTTCTGACTTCTTTCGAATAGAATCTAATAACGGCATATCTCCACATTATAACTTTATAATACATTTCATCACATTCAAATACTATTTTAACTACTTATGTTTACACAGTGTTTCATAAAAAAATAGCCCACTGCGCGCATTATGTGATGCATGACAACGAATTGATAATTTTACGGAAGATAACTCATATCCAAAAATAAATGGTTTGGCAACTATGAAATATAAAAATATTTCAGCCGTTTGTACGAAAACAATATAGTTAACTACAAAGTTAATTACTAAGAGATCATTTTTATCACAGACGAGAGTATAGGTCTAATTGGACGACGTTATGCATCAACCCGCTATGCGCCATTATGTAAGTTTCGAGAAAAATAGTTCAAAATTTAAGTCAATATTTAATATTTATTGTAGCTCCAACTAACAATACTGAATATTATAAGTTATTTTCCTTGTTATACATAACAATCTAAGGACATGAACATTTGGCGTTTAGCTGTATGATGCAAAATTTAGATTACCTTTTATGAATCCGGTTTCGTATCCGTTTGCTGCAAAATACAGAATCTCTGTTAAGGCTGATGGCGTTTACATTTTCTTTAATAATAAGGCTATATTTAAATATTTGGCGCTGAAAGTGTGCGTACACTTAATGATCTAGTGCAGCAGATGGCATCAAAATATCTTTAAAAAAATAACGCTTAGCCGGATGATGCATAACATCGTCCAATTACAAAATAAATAGGATTTTTCAAAATTCCTGCTTAAGTTCGATGCATCCGTGGTGCAAAGATCGATCTAGATCACTTCATTTTTTAAAAATTCTGTTATTCATTCTTAGGGAAGCTATCAGACATAGATAGTTCTCCAGCCTCGTTTTGATAACTAACTTTTATGGGGGAAAAATGGGAAGAAAAAATGTTCCTTGGAAAATAAAATTTATGTGTAACAGTGCTATCGTCTGAAGATAAAGAGAAAAATGACGTCATTTGCTTTTTCAGGCGATTGATATTAGGATAACTGTGTTTAAAGCTTTCGAAGAAGGCAATGAGAATATTGTTACGCATTGTAATATAGGCATTTGAATAGTGACGGTGAGAATAGTGGTCTCGCATTGATGGAAATAAATATTCTTGGACCAACGGATCTGTGCCCCCGTAAGAAATGCGAACTAAACACTAATTCCGTTTCTCCCTCGGTAAATTATTTCCCTCCCTGCATTCTTGCCTGTCTCTATTTTCTATCTCTCTCTTTTTCCCCTCCCATTACTCACAGTTTTGAACTTTCTTGCGGGATATTATTTGCACTCACAGTCCAGCGTTGTCAACTCAGTATCAGTATGTTATGTTATATAGTATGTAAATTATTATCATTAGCTTAATTCATGAGCATAAATTAAAATTCCTGTATAGTATCAGTATGTTATATAATATGTATATAACATCGTAGCATGTAGTAACTTCGCCATAGCCGGTCCCTAGCCCGGATGAGAAGGAAGGACGGTATATGACTGTGTTCATTCCTAACATTTTATAATCTTGTTAGGACTTCAAGATTACGTTCCAAATCTAACCAAATATGACAATGAGGTGAAGGAGAAGTATTTATGACGAAACATTTATCTTTAAAAGCAACATATGTATATTCCCTTAACGTAAATTCCATTTAACCAACAAATATCCACTATTATAATTATATCCATTAATCGTAGAAATCAATCAGTGTCATTAGACCTACTTAAATATGAAGAAGTAATAATTAACCTTAAATTATTCAAGAGCCTGACACTGGGGGAAGTTTGGCAACATCCCTACTCGGTCAGTTACAGTGGCTTCTATTTGACGTAGTGGTAGGGGAGCGCGGTGGAATGGTGTGAGAACTGTCGTGTAATTTTCGAAGAACGATGCCAGCGCTACAGGGGCGCAGATCCATTGGTCCGACTATATGTGAGTCGTTGACTCTCGAGTTGAAAGACCCGCGCAGAATTCTCGATGTATCTAGCCTTCCATATACCCTCCATGTCTGGAAAGTTGGTTGCCAGAAGCTTCCATACTATAGTCCGTTCCAGATGTTTACGGAGCAGTTGTAAACACTGGTTGTAACGGCGAAAAAGCGCGCTTCACAAGCGGATAAACCTTACGAGTACATCGACACGCAATTACGGTTTCATAACATATTTGTTTAACAACAATGAAATGCAATACTGCCAATAATAATGAAATTAATAATGCTGATAATAATAATATAATAGTAATACTAATACTACTACTATTATTAATAATAATAATAATAATAATAATAATAATAATAATAATAATAATAATAATAATAAATAATATAATATTAATAATAAATACCAATAATAATAATCTCTAATCGGCGTATGAGGGTTCTCCTTCAATAACGTTTTACAAACGTTTATAATTGTCTGTATTTTTCCCGAACGAAATCCTTTCCTCCGTTTATGTTTCTTCACAGGAGACATTCCGGAAGGACCTGGCATACAATTATCGGACATCTTTTGAGAAAGGGATATTGCACTTATTAAAAAAAAACACTTGCACACGCCAGCTAAATACATCACATTCACTACTGTAGGCTCAACACTTATTTAATTTTACTGAACATAACGCTTCATTAATACTTAGCACATAAGTGATACTGAGGGATAAAACAAGAACTTGTGTTGTAATAACCAACTAACTCACTGGCACAATCGAAACCGTAGATTCATGGCCGTGCGGACATAAACTCTCCATACATCCCTATCCTGATCTAATGTTTTCCAATTATTCCCTGTATAATCTGCTTCCCTCAAATCATAGTTAATGTTATTCTCCCACCTCATTATTGGTCTACCAACTGGGCGTTTTCCCTCTGGTTTTCCTATAAGAACTGTCCATGCACGTCTTTCATTCCCCATACGCGCAACATGCCCTGCCCATCGCAGTATACGAGACTTAACTGTTCTTATTATATATGGCTTCCTATAAAGACCACGTAGTTCACTGTTATGTAGTGTTCTCTATTCACCTGTCTGTTCATCTCTCTTTGGTCCAGAAATTTTCCTAAAAACTTTATTCTCAAATACTCGTAATCTCCTTTCTTCCCTTAAAGTAAGAGTCCATGTTTCGCATCCATATAATATAACTGATGGAATAATAGTTTTACATATTTTCATTTTTATGTTTTTTTAAGGAGTTGGGACGACAAGAGTCTCTGACTTATATCGTAATATTGTGAATAATGCTGCTGTGGGATTTCCCACCAGACACTTGCAATGCAACCAATGACTAGCCAGCATTTTAAATGAAGGGGAGGGCTGGCTTACTGCTTTGCTCCGAAGACATCTGGGATATGGTATAGAGAAGTCTCGATTGGAAACCGTGAAATTTCCTTCCCCTATAAAAACTGTTGCCAGGGTCGGAAGGAGTTAGTTATGAAGTGGCAGCAATACAATGAATTGAGATGAGATGAAACTGTGGCAAGTGAAAACTTAGAAACTTCTTTCTTTCTTTCTCCATTTCGGTTTTCATTCAATCATCAAATCATTATTGTTATCACTACTACTATTAATGGAATACCTCAGAAGACATGATTATATATAGATCCTAAAAGGGCTATAGGCCTACAACTTGACAGGATTATCATCATGATCATTATTCTAGTTAAGAAGATTGAGATGAGAGATCATATAGCTAGAGAGGCTGGAAATAGAAAAAAAAATCATAAGTAATGTCACTAGTGATTTCTAAATCATCGATAAATTTATCTACTGGATTTGGAAATCAAGAGTGGAATTTATTAAGACTATTTAACGAATAAAATTAAGCTGTTTACTCAAAAATCATTATTTAAATATAGCTACCGGTATTTTAAAATATTTATATATTTAATGTAATTGGCGATGTTTGAAAACAAATAAGAAATGTGAGATTATGTTTATTCACTCGAATTTGATCATATTATTTATTTCCAAATATGTATCGCAATATTGTAAGAATGCACCCTAGTGGAGAAATTATGACATACATCACAGGTTATTAATTTATTTTTTAGTAAACAACTCAGTAATATCAAGGAATCTGTTCATCATTTGCTATATTCATTGTATTTGTTGGAAAGTCAGTCACTGCAAAATAATGATCTAACCTGTTCAGAATATTAAAAAGGAGGAGCTTTCTTTATCATAAAAGCAGGAGCTGATAAAGATAAATTGTTAAAGAGCGAGATGAGACACGATTGTCATTGGTTGTAAAACAAAATTTATGGAAACGTGATTGGTCATTGACTACCATTTGAGGCATGAGTTAACGCTGCGGGAAGTGATTTTTTGTAAGTGTGTCAAAGGTTCGCTAAGGCTCTAAAACGATTCCTGTGTACTCAGATACAGTGGAGGAAATTGGTATAAAGCCACTAACTTTTAGTAGTAAAATAACCTGAAATATTTATGCAAATACCGTATGTGTGTCATAGATTACATATAATTATCTTGGACATAATTTCATACAGGTCTCCTCATTTTGTATTTATTATATATGTAAAATCTAAGAAAACGCTGTCCTAGGGGTGGAAATCGGTATAAAGGCAGGTCAACTTCTGGCTCTTACAGAGACATAAATGTAAGCAAAACACTGCAATTACATGGAGACGACGTGTATTTGAGCATCATTCATCAGTTACAAGTCAGCAGTACGTACAATGCCACGTGGAAAGCCTCTATCAAATGAAGAGAAATCAAGAATTAGTGCCCCTTCAAGGAGATGGGCCTTTCCAATAGACAAATACCTACGAAATTGGGGCTTCAAGATATGTCATTGATAATTTTGTCAAACTGGGCTGACAATATGGAAAAAGACGAGAAATATGGACGGACAAGAAAATTGTCTGAGCGCACTAAACGTCTCGTTTTACGTAAAGCAAAAGGTAAGAGTATGTTTTCTTCTCAAATCCAGGCTGATTTGAAGTTGCCAGTAACAGCCAGACGACTAAGACAAATTCTGTCTGAAGACAAGAACCTAAAATTTAAAAAAAAGTCTTAGTAAACTACCTCTGAACAATTCACATAAGAAAGCTACTAGAATGACGTTTGCTGAAGAACACATGTCCTGGACCTCAGAATGGAATAAAGTAATGTTCAGTGATGAGAAGAAGTTTAATCTGGACGGGCCTGATGACCTTCAGTATTACTGGAACGACCTCCGTACTGAAGAGCAAGTTAGAATGAGTAGAAACTTCGGTGGTGGAGGCGTTATGATTTGGGCAGCATTCTGCTTTAAAGGAAGATCAAAAATAGCATGGATACGAACCAAGATGAATTCTGAGTCCTACACTGAGGAGCTTCTGGAGTCCTAATTGATACGAATGTATGAGGAATTTGGCGAAGATCTAATTTTTCAGCCAGGTAATGCTTCCATTCACGTGTCTGCCAAATCAAAGGAGTGGTTCAGAAAGAAAGAAATACCACTTTTGACGTGGCCAGTCAGAAGTCCTGATTTAAACCCGATTGAGAACTTATGGGGGATCCTGGCAAGGCGTGTGTATCGCAATGGACGGCAGTTTGGGACAGTGACTGAGCAGAAAAATATGATTCAGGAAGAGCGGACTTCAATCTCAGTGGAAGAAATAAACACCCTCATCAAGTCAATGCCAAAGAGAATCTTCCAAGTAATTAACAACAATTCAAGATTCAACTAAATTTTAGAACTTTGTTGTAAACTTTGCGCTCAGTCTTTTTGGTTAATCTGTGAAATACACAAAGTGCCTTTATACTAATTTCTACCCATATGTGAGAGTGGTTTCAGTTAATCTTGTTACATAAATAAATAGAACAAGTATACCCCCTAAAAAAATTAAGAATAAAATATATGAAAATCAGAATGATTGATAGCTATGTAGGGCCTACTTTTTTGGGCGGAAATGAATAATTAATTTTGACATTATTTGTGTGTGTTTTATACTCAATCACCTCGTAAGTTAATATAGAAAAATGCCAAAGAAAGAGTAAATAAACTTGTGTTAACCCTTTTAACAAGTGCCTTTATACCAATTTCCTCCACTGCTGGTTGCTTAGTATGATTTGGGAAAAAGAAGCTCTTCCAGATGAATGGAAAGAATCAATTATCGTACCAATTTATATGAAAGGAGATAAAACTGATTGCAACAACTACAGGGGCATCTCATTACTTTCAACTTCCTACAAAATTCTAACAAATATATTAGTAAGCAGACTTACTCCCTATACTGATGACATTCTAGGAGATCATCAATGTGCATTTAGAAGAAATAGGTCTACAACAGATCCTATTTTTAGTATAAGACAGATTTTAGAAAATAAATGGGAATGTAATGGTACTGTAAATCAACTATACGTAGACTTCAAAAAAGCATATGATTCAATTAAGAGGGAGAAGTTATACAGTATCCTGTTGGAGTTCGGAATTCCTAAAACGTTAGTTAGACTTATACGAATGTGTCTAAATGGCACAAAGAGTAGGGTGCGTGTATGCAATCAGTTTTCGGACACTTTTGAAATCCAGAATGGGTTGAAGCAAGGAGATGCACTATATCCTCTACTATTTAATTTTGTACTAGAGCATGCCATTAAATCTTTAGAGAATGAGGAAGGCTTACAACTGAATGGTATTAATAAGCTGTTAGTTTATGCTGATGATGTAGTATTGTTGGCCGATAGCGAGGAGATACTAAAGGACAATACGCACACACTACTGAGTAACACTAAGAAATTAGGACTGGAAGTAAATATCAATAAAACTAAATATATGGTCACACATAGAAATACATTATATAATGGAAGTTTTGAATGAAATTTTGAGGAAGTGGCTGAATTCAAATACCTAGGAACAATAATCACAAATAGGAATGAGATGCACAAAGAAATTAAACATAGGCTCAATTCTGGAAATGCGTGCTATTATGCATTGCAGAGACTTTTGATGTCCCAACTCCTTTCAGAAACGGTTAAATTGAAAATATATAAAACTATTATTCTACCAGTTATATTTTATGGGTGCGAAACATGGACACTTACTTTAAGGGAGGAAAGGAGATTACAAGAATTCGAGAATAAAGTACTTAGGAACATTTTTGGACCAAAAAGAGATGAACAGACAGGTGAATGGAGAAGACTACATAACAATGAACTACATGGTCTTTATAGGAAGCCAGATATAATAAGAACAGTTAAGTCTCGTAGACTGCGATGGGGAGGACATGTTGCACGTATGGAGAATGAAAGACTTGCATGGAAGCTTCTTGTAAGAAAGCCAGAGGGAAAACGCCCAGTTGGTAGACCAAGAATGATGTGGAGGATAACATTAACCATGATTTGAGGGAAGTAGATTATACAGGGAATGATTGGAAAGCATTAGCTCAGGATAGAGATGTATGGAGAGCTTATGTCCGCGCGGCCATGAACCTCAGGGTTCGATAGTGCCAGTGAATAAGTAAGTAAGTAGCTTAATCCAGCTCATATATTCAATTTCCACTTTCTAGACATTATGAGACTTAGTAACACGTCATTATACTTTTCCTTCCTTGAGCCCAGAAATCCAATGTAATACTGATTTTTGGGGATATGTTTTTAGAGAAGGAGCTTATATTTACCTTCTAACTGTGAAATTTCCATGTTTTTAAATGCTTCAATTCAGAGATATTATATAACTGAATTGCAACTGACATGTTTTTGGTTTAGTTATTAAAGGGCGTGGTAATATTCCGTAAAGCCATAAATTACAATATGTATATTATATATTTATAATAGGAAAATTCCCACAATACAGTGGTTCTCCTTCAACCCAAAGTGATTTGTCCCCAGTAGTTTCTGTCTAAACCATCTTTTCCCCTCAAATCTCTAGCTTCCATACTTCTCCTCACTCCATCTATCCAACGTTTTCTGGGTCTGCATGTTCCATTGCTTCCATTAGCTTTCCAATGAAGGCTCTTCTTAGGTATTCTATCTTCTTCCATTCTTATGAGGTGTCCATACCATTTCAGGCATTTTCCCTCTATTTTTTCTAATTTTCTTTTCAACTTGCATAATTTCCCATATTATGCTGTTTCTGATACAGTTTTAAATATAAAATTAATTTTTATTACGTACTGTCTTCCTCAACTAATTTATAAAAAGCTTCAGCCAGTCGGAACTTATTTCATCAGCAGAAGAAGATTTTTACTCCTGTGCTGATGATGTGTTGGTTCCGAAAGGCTTACGTGTATTTTAAATAGCCACATTAAGGAAGATGAAAACTTATACATATTAATTGTATTATGTTATTGTATTATTGCATTGTGTATTATACAGTAAGAGTGTTCAGATGAATACATTATAAATTTACTATAAAACTAATACATAAGTCTGAATATTAGTGTGGTTAAGTTTAAATGTTAGACTATGTTAGACTTGTAGAGATAAGCAGGAGAAATGTGCGAACGTTTAAATTTTTTGGTAGTAACCCATCTACCATGAAACAAATCCAGTCACTATATTTACATACCTTATCACGAACTTCACTGAATGTGTAACGATGACCTTGATATAATGATACTACAGCATCTCTGTCTTTCCATTTTTGTGCTGCAATGTCGATCGCTTGTCCTGTTGTTAATGCACACAGGGGTTCGACTCCCGGATTGTGCAAGTAGCTTGGTTTGTAAGATCCAGTTTCCCTGAAATAAACAATACATAATCGATTAAATCAGTGATAGGGAAAAATAATCACATCTACAATATACACTACCTACAATACTTAATCTGAAATAAGTTCATTATGAACACGAGGATTTCAAAGAGATAATGTAAGGAAGGATAATCCATTAAAAATTCAGGAACTTAAATATTCACAACACTGGATCCCATTTCGGTAACTTAGTTCTATTTTTATACTATTATTATACCAGTTATATTATATGGGTGCGAAACATGCACTCTTACTTTAAGGGAGGAAAGGAGATTACAAGTATTTGGGAATAAAGTACTTAGGAAAATTTTTGGACCAAAGAGAGATGAATAGACAGGTGAATGGAGAAGACTAAATAACAATGAAATACATGATCTTTACAGGAATCTAGATATAATAAGAACAGTTAAGTCTCGTAGACTGCGATGGGCAGGACATGTTGCACGTATGGGGAATGAAAGACTTGCATGGAAGGTTCTTGTAGGAAAGCCAGAGGGAAAACTCCCAGTTTGTAGACCAAGAATGAGGTGGGAGAATAACATTAACTATGATTTGAGGGAAGTAGATTATACAGGGAATGATTGGAAATCATTAGCTAAGGATAGGGATGTATGTAGAGCTTATGTCCGCGCGGCCATGAACCTACGGGTTCGATAGTGCCAGTGAGTAAGTAAGTAAGTTCTATTTTTATTTAACTATGCTCTTTAAGAGCTGTCATTAACAGCGCATTTAAAAAAAATTATTCTTAAAGCTCACGACAAATTTTGCCCACCTCAGAGGACTTGTTTCTTTTACATTCTACAATTCTAATGTCCAGGCTTTACTTCCTTCCGAAGGTTCTTGTGATCAAGATTTTTATACTCTGAAGAAGTCCATCGATCCCCGCAGAGATGAAACCCTCAAACCTTGGAATCAGAGGCGAGCATGGTAACCATTAATTCACCGATATCTCATTTTGAGATACCGAAGTTAGTATTAAATATCTAAAAATCCAATTTCTATATATAAAAAATATGAATGGTATTTCTTCTTCTTCTTATTCTTCGGCTTCCTCCCACTTATAGGTTTGCCGTCTTCAGTTTCCATTTATTTCTATCATTCCAATCTCCTTCTTCCAAATTCCTAGCATCCATTATAGTTCTGACTTAAGTTTTGCATGTTATTTCAAAAAAGAAATATTCGCTGTGTTTTAATGGTAACATCGATGTTCAGACGCGGTGAGTCCAGGTTGGATGGCCGCGCCGAGTAGGACAAATTTCCTGGGCGAGATTTTTTTATTTTATTTTTTTCTCGGAGTTCCCTCACCTGTAAGACAAATTACAGGAAACTTTAAGACCCTGTACCGAAATCAAGATTTCGATACAGGGATTACGTCATGCTGCGCAACCTATACGTCATCGCGTCTCCATTTCGTGTGTGATCTTTGTGAACAGTGCCAAATGCTCCCCTACCTACCCCTTCCTTTCTTAGTACGCACCGTGTGCTATCGCGCATTCTCCCCTCTCCTTGTGAACTCTCATAAAGAGCTGTGTTTTCTAACATCGGATCATCATCTGTTGAGTTATCGTTGGAGTCTAGTCAATATAGCTCAGAAGAGCTAGTTTGGTTTGTTAGTCCTCTAGGCCAGGGTGGGGCCGCAAGGACTGGACTATATACCCCAACCCTAGGCTGGACTAGTGTGAGTGTAAGAGTATGTATGTTTATTAATAATATTTTTGTACAGATGATCAAGGATAGCATTGTTTTCTTTGTTAAACTAATTATTTATTTATTTTCTATGTTATATCTGACTATACTTTTTGACTCGCATTAAAGCTTTAGTTGTATATTTTACTTAATTATGCCTATTCATTTAGCAGCTAGCCTATGTCAGATATGATGGTACAATTCCAAAGCTTACTCAAGCGTATGTGAGTTCCTCTTTCCTTAAAGCTTCCACGATTACAGTTTGTAGCTTACGGCACATTACATGTTTGAAAATTGATTAAGGAAAGTTGAATTAATCTATGCCTTTTATGGGCCCGGGCAAAGATATCTTAATTTGATCAGTCTATGTTTTCCATCAAAATAGTTATCAACAATAACGGTTTGATCCAGCACCAATACGGTGCAACCCAAATAGTCCCCGTACTCATAAAACTAATTAATTCACTGACACTATCGAACCCGGAGGTTCATGGCCGCGCGGACATAAGCTTTCCATACATCCCTATCCTGAGCTAATGTTTTCCTATGTTTTCCCTGTATAATCTACTTCCCTGAAATCATATTTAATGTTATTCTCCCACCTCATTCTTCGTATACCAACTGGGCGTTTTCCCTATGGTTTTCTTATAAGAAGCTTCCATGCACGTCTTTCATTC